>CM040432.1:114832051-115432051 GCA_022702705.1 Papilionanthe hookeriana x Papilionanthe teres
AATTAAAAATAAAACTCTCAATTTACTATCAAGAGAGAAATATTATATCTTAGTGAGATATAAATTCTTAAAAAAAATCATTAATATAAGGCATCTAATTTCCTCTTTAACTAAGTATATTTATGATTTCTACTGAAGTCGTAAAATGAAGAAGAGCTATTTTTGGATCATTTCAGTGGATGAGTCAAGTTAAAAGCTTATCATACAATTTGACGATAAAATATTGACCCAAGTTTAATTTAGTGGAATGAAGTCCTTGATATAATGTCTCTTAATCATTGATGTAGGTGATGTGAGTGGGCTCCCTTTTTGATACTTCTAGGTAAAATGACCTCAATTGTCTAAAGCATTATAGAGGATGGATAACTTATCCAAGGTAGTCGTTTGAGTTTTCTTAACTTTTTCGATTCAATCCCGAAGCATAAATCCTTATTATGGTCATTGTTATTATTTAATTCTCTTGTTAAATATAATAAAAGTAAAATGAGCAAATAAGATATTTGTATTTTGTTATATCTTTTGGTTTGTGAAACTTGAACTTCAAGTGGGATGTTAGTATGAATATTAAGAAATTGGATAGTAAGAGTTGACCAACTATTGTTTCATATATTAAGCAAAAATCTACCATTATATTTAGACCAAAAAAGTTTTATTATGATGTAATTCACGTAAAGTGACATAAGAAATTTCTTATGAACTAGAAATTGAAAATTTCTCGAAGGACATTAAAAAGATTAGTAATGAGACGAGAAAGGATTTAGTCCATAGAACTCTAGAAAATGTAAATTTCTCGGAGAACATTAAAATGGTTAGTAATGAGACAAGTTTGGATTAAGTCCATAGTGCTTGTTGGGCGATTATGGGCTAGCCCAACAACACGAGATATAGTTTGAATTGATAGGTCAAGAAGATACTTGTAAAACTACGACAGATGAGAAATTTTAGTGCAACGATAAGGTGATTGTATTTGAGCATTCTCAAATTAACTGTCTCTGATGTGTGGTTAATTATGAGAGTGATGGACTCTATTGTATAGTAACAACACTACCTGCCAAACAAGTGAGAGGACTCACTGTCAAAGTCATAATGTATGAAATTGAAAGAATGGTCCTCAATTTAATGAGCATTGGAGCCAGTGACTTTACTTCATTAATGTTAAGCCTATTTGACCATTATGCATGTGCTAATAAGGACAAGATCTATAGGACTCTTTTACACAGATGGGGATAAATTGTTTCATTCTAGGAGATTTTGGCTTGGAGGATGAATATTACACTAATTGTTTACATGAAAAAATCATGAAAGAAAAAATCAATGCTATACAAGAAGAATACTTTGCAAGTTTCTCCTTCCCCCTTAATTCGAGAACATATGATTACAGAAGTTGTATTGTCATCTCATATTTGTGCGAGAGAGTTAAAAATGTTGGAGAAAAAATGAGGAGTGGTTAGCATTTGTATTGGTTGATGGTCTACAAATGCGATCACTCAATGATGGTCTTCAACATTAGATGGTTGTTAATAACAAGAACTGGTTAACTCTAGACATTGGTGTCAACTGCAAATGGTAGAAGCGGATGAATAATGTCAGTAAGGTGATATGAACATTAGCATCAGCCAATGATGCCAATCATTAGTAGTACAAGAGAAGTTTTCTCTCAATGTAATCAGCAATATAAAAAAATAAAATATGAGATCACAATACTATATTACATCCTATTTTTATAATCGTCTACAATTGCAGATTTTCATTATTATTCTCCCAACATTATAAACTCAGTCCAGGATGTGGCAGTCAACAAACAACTAAGATATAAGAGTTATACAGTGAATATCTTTATGATCATTTACAACACAAACCATTGACAACAGCAGGCAGCTTCAGCTGAATGAACTATCAGTCTACAATAATCTCCCTGTGAACTCACCAGCATCCATAAAAACAAAGGGGCAATAACATACATAGCGCAAATTCTTGTATATTTACATATCTCCAGCTTTAACTTTCAAATTTACACGTATAGCACTCAAATCTTTAATATCACATCAAAAATAATACTATTACCACTGTTTAAAACTGAAATACACCTCTTTCATGCATATAGATTTAAAGCACCAAAATGCTATTTACATAAATATGAAAGTTTAGGTGTGAGGTATGTAAATACATAAGAATTGTGTGCTACATATGTAAATTTCCCGACAACAAAACACATCGTTATTGAATCTACAGAAGAAAAGCTATCAAAGCATTAGCAAATTATATGGTGGCCTCATGAAAAGTTTGAGAACGAGAAAATGCTGCTGGATTGGCATGCAACAGCTGTGTGGGATCTGCAGCTTCTGCCTTCCGAGACTTGGAAGGGAAGGCTTTGAATAGACCACTTTCATCAGGTTTAATACCGAGGGTGGCAAAAATTGAGCTCTTTGCAGCCTCGTCTATATCATCAATCCTTAAAGTTTTGGGAACCCACAAGGACTTCTCAGCATTCCCTTCCACCTTCGAAGTAGCATCCCTGTAATGCTTACCTAAAGTCGGAGAACCGTTTCCAGAGCAGTTGCTGTTGCTTGCAGGCGATGATGGTGACAATCCATTGTTCTTTCCTACTGAAGGTACATTCCATGGTCCATTAGTCCAGCCAGGCATGCAGCTCCAAAAGGAAGCAGGTACTAATGGAAATGGAAAGGTAGGAGTACAGAAAGCAGGAGCGGTCACCAATGGCGGACGAGTCCATGACATTGGTGCAACAAAGGAGCTTTCTTGTCCAAGAACAGGCTCAGATGAGCCCCCATCTGCTGCCATGGCAGCAGCAGCAGCAGCAAAGTTGTTCCATCCTGGATTCCAGGCGAACGCCCAAGGAGGCACTGGGAAACATTGCAGTTGATGCAAGGGTGCAAGTCCATTTTGGTATACATGAGAGGCCTTTTGCTCTGCATCTTCAAGAAAACCATTTTCTGCATGTGTAGAGACTGTAGCAGGTGATGAACATGAGGGTTCCTCTCTATTTTCCCTGGTTGTGAAGCCCGACTCTGAAGCTCTCTTCTGCTCTCCAAGATTGAGCACGGAGGTCATGGATTCACAAAGAGGCGCGTCTGGTCCAAATTTTAGTATAGTACCGTTACACTTCAGGGGCGCCCTCTTGTTGGAACTAAAGCCGCATGCAGAAGCTTCATGATGGGGTAGATCAGAGCCATCCACTTGAACTGATGCAACTGCATCAGGTGTAAGCACCGTATGCCGATAGCATGAGGAAGAGTTCTTATTTTTGCGCCTTCCAGCACCCACAGGAACGTTCCTCATTGTTCCTCCAGCAGTCCAATATCTTTGACAGTTCTTACAAAAGTGCCTTGGTTGGTTGACATTGTAATTGTTATAATAACAGAACTTAGTGTCCATACTATTGCAACGCGGACATTGAAGAACCTTATCTGGTTTCTTGAGAACTTTATCTTCACCTGAAGTTTCAGTCTCTTTGTTATCCTGTTCAGGCTTCAGTTCTTCAGCTTCTTTTGCAGACTCAGTTGAAGTTTTCTGGTCTTCTTCAATAGTATTGCCTATGCAAGATGAGTTGAGTGATTCCTTTGGGTCCAAATCCTTTGGGGTATCAATTGCGATGACTTCAGTGTTTGCAGTTTCTTTATAGGCATCCTAAACAACACAAAATAACAATTAGCTCAGCAGCATTTTGCAAACATGTCATTTGTAGAAAACTGATTAAATTAATTTTATAACAATTTTTGTAAGTTTCAAAATCATAGCATAGTTACAATAAAATAAATAAATAAATACAGCGCTCTGCCATAAACAAATAGCTTACATTCCACCTTGTACATGGAATAACTACAAAATAAATGAGAACTTATAGCAGAACCTATTGAAAAAAATATCTCTCTCTTCTACATGTCTGAAATTACAGTATTAACGACTTACAATGTCATAACTTACATAAAGAGAGCAACATGCAAGCAAACTTAAATCTACAACTCAGTAAAAAAGTGCTATATAGCTTAGAAGCATATTAATTCTTATCAATAACTAGCACGAATAAACAAAATTTATGTAATCCCAAAAAAGGATCTAATAAATTTTTTCCTTCCTCTAACTTTTGTCCAATATATTATTCAATACCGAACTTATCCAGATTATTTGTATTGATCAAATGAATCTTCTTTACTTCGTTTTTATTTGGTGAGACAAGTGACTTTAACTTCAATTCAAGCAAATATCATTTCACAATTACTAGCCATATTGATCTTCCTTGGCCACGTTTTATCCTCTACCTTATCCACAAGATAATGTTATTATTATTGAAACTTATACTGTTGGTAATCCATACTTGCCAGTAGTCAACAATAACGATCCAGGGACTCCCAAAAGGAAAATATATCATATAGAACACTGCAAGAAATTTACCTCTTGTTTACTTATTTAAAAAGCATTTTGCTAGTTTCCACAACTTCATTTAAACATACACATGCGATTCTTGGCTTTTCAAAATTTCATAAAATTAACCACTGTTCTCTCCAATGTTTATATATATATTCAGAAAGATAGTAAACCATTTGTAAGCACAAACATGGATGACTAAGAGTCTAAAATCACATATTTACAAATCTCTTAGGAAAGGAGACTCCTAAGCCCTCATGCGTGAGAGTTTTGAGTGCTTTTTTACTAAAAAAAGATCAGAGATATAGTTAATTTAATTTTCCGTGATGTTATGTTAAAAAGTATGTTTTAAAAAGCATCGGCATCGGGCGAGGCATTTTAGTATTGTTTAAAAAGTCATGCTTTCTTCTTATACTTCTCTCCCTCAATCTAGTATTGTATCTTACATATACCAGAGCATTCAACCTCTTATGCTCCAACCTAATCCTCTTCTTAGTATGAATCTAAATAAAAAACATTATTTTTAAGAGCTGATCCTAAAGGCAAATAATAATAATTTTAACATTTAAGAAATAAAAAAATTATTATCGACTCAAAAGCTCTCTAATTTCTTTTACAACCAGATGAACTACATGTGAGGCTACGAACTCGAATCACAAAATTCATTAACTTAGGTATTTCCCACTAAATCCCATCCATCAATCAACATAAGATCTCAACTTTCTTGAAGTCATTGCAACTCTACTCCAAAAGTCTCATCGTAAGTTATCATACGAGCCTAGTTGAATGTTAGCTCTAAGACGATCTTCATAATTCAACATTCTTTCCATATAAGCAATTAACCCATATTTTACCTCATTATCATTAGAAATATTATCCTCAAAGAAAAATTGAGAGTTTAAATAATAATCAGCTGCATTTAGTGGTTTATGAAGTTGGACTTTCAATTTGCAACACTTTTCCTCCAAATAGGTCTATACTTCTTTTTATTATGCTCACAATTAAAAATATTTTTTTTTCTTTTGTTGAATCTATTAACTCATAAATATAACCCATGGTTGGTCTTTCTTCTGAGTCAACCTCTCTTAGAACATTTACAAGCAGCACGACAATATTGATACAATAAGCAAGATGACCCCAAAAATGTGGATCAAACAAATTAACAATTTGCCCATTAACTAGAGCATCAAGCTTCTGAAGAGAACATTCCCTGAAGTATTTGCTTCTGCTTGTAAATGCTTTGATATGTCATGGCAAACTATATGATGGCTGGACGAAAAAGTTCCCTCTCCTTTATAAAAGATCTCATCAAATCTAGAACACGTGTGCCCATAATGCATTTAAACTTGTTTTGCTTTTGCAAATGTGCTCTCGTGAATCTTCCGCTTTGTAATGTCTTCTAACATTAGGTCAATACAACTTTTTGTACATAGTGTCTAATAAATATGGTCTTTTCTTCATTATTTTTTACTCGCATTCGCATAGCTTGACTCATTATCTGTTATAATTTGCACCATATATTTTTCTACCACTTCCTCAATCACGTCATTCAAATAAGGAAATTGTAACTCATCACTTTTCATAACAAATTAAGCATCTACAGATTTAAGAAAAAAAAGTCTCATCTAGACTATTCACAATAAAATTAATCAAAATTCTGGTTTTTACATCTGTCAAACTTTCTAACATAATTGAGCACTCATATTTGCTCTATGCCTTCATATGCTCCTCTAACATCTTATTGATTGTAGCAACCTCATCTTTGAGTATCCAAGTTCCCAATTCATGTATTGTAGGCAGAATAAAATCGGGTTCAAAATTTGCAACTGCTTCAAATATTGACAGCTAATATGGGTCATTGGCAACATTAAATGTCAATCTGGTTGAGTAGCAAAATCTATTAATTGCCTTACATGTTTATTTTCTTTCATCTTTTTTTCACTTAGAATTTAAAGTAGAATTACTTGTTTGTGTTGTCGTGAATAATGCATTAGACCTCTAACTCACGGTAGCCTTTGAGAGGAGTCCACTAATGGTGAATTTGTAACATTTTGACTTTCACCAATATTTGTTGCACTAACACTGATATCATTTAATACAATGTAACGTTGTGTTTTGACTTTTGCATCTTCTTCTAATGTTTTCTTGCATCTCTCTTGAACTTCAGTAGGGGCTTTAGTACATGGCTTAATGCCCTTGTGTGTGTCTGCAAAATATTGTTTCATCATATTTATTTATTCACTACACAATTGATTGCAAAACTTACATTTGAAATATTTTCATTCGGTATGTTTATTGTATTTTATACAAATTCATTCTTGCTAGTGAATCTACTATCAGCCACACAATCCTCCACTTCCATTACAAGCTAATAATTAACCTAACACATTATAACAAACAAACAAAATCAGATCAAATCCACCTCAAGTAAATTACAAATATGAAAAAAATTTGTGGTTTACTATAAACATGAAAAAAAAATTATAATTTATTGTAGCTAGAATGATCTCTAGCAAATCTTTAACATGAAAGAAAAAAAAAAGTTTGTGACTCGCTGTGGCAACTACTATGAAATTATTGTAGCTACAGTAATGTCACTATAGCTACAGTAAAATGATAAATTAAAGACTCATAAAAGCATAAAAAAATGCAAAACAATCAAATTTGTGAGGCTACGGTAACTTAAAAATCGCAAACCTCACTTGAAATGATAAATTAAAGACTCGTACAATTTCACTACTTCTACACTACAGGAACCACTAAAACTCATCAAAAGCATAAAAAATCGCAAATCTCACTGGTTGCGCCACTACGGGAGAGACAATGCAAGTGCGAGAGAGGACACGATGCGAGTGTGGAAGAAGACGACGCAAACAAGCCTGACCCAAGATTGCGTGCGAGACGAAGACTGCTTGCCTGCCTGCGAGATGAAGACGATGCAAACAAGATGAAGATGATGCAGGTGATGCGAGTGCGAGAATAAACATAACTTAGTGCACAATTATTGTGCGGAGAAGAGGAAGGAAGAAGAAAGAGAAGTCACAAAAGAAAACCTTCAAAGTCGAGTTTGAACTTTGCGTGTGATGGAGGAAGTAGAACCTTGGGTGTAGCTAAAATCGGATAAGTAATTAGAACTAAGGGATTTTTATCCTTTTTATTCAATTAGGAGGCGGGGCTTACGTCACGTGAGACACACATTATGCTCCAGTTCTTTCCAGGCATAAGCCTCGCACGATTTACGATCCCCTCATGGGCTTGGGGCAGAAGACCTTACGCCACACCTCAAGGCGCGCCTTGAGCGTGCCCTAAAAACTTTTTTTTAAATAGAGGTTAAAAATAATTTAGATTTGATGACTAAGATTTTTAATGTTTGTCAGCCCCTTAGTTAAATACTCCCCCACATAGGAGAACACTTCCAATTAAGCAGATGAATTGACTCAACAATTTAGAAACTTGTTAGGTTTGCAATGCTTGGGAACATGTATGAGTAAGCAATGGTTATACTCATCAAATTCTCATGCTTCCTATAAGAGCTTCCTAAATGACTAAAAGTAAAAATGTATTATTATTAATAAGCGTAATGGGCAAGGATTGGCTCATTAAAAGTCTTCACTCATTAGAGAGTGTGTGTGTGCTTGACCAACATTTTGAAAGTAAGTTTTGCCTAACGCTAAGGGGCCATTTGGGATCACTTTTGTTCTTGTTGTTTTTTCCTTTTTTTTTTCTTTTGTTTATGCTTTGATTTGAAATAAAACATGTTTGAAACAATAGTTCTTTTTAAAAATATTGAAAATACATAAAAGTTGTTTCGAGTAATTTTAAAAACAAGTTCATTTGTTTTTAAAAATAAAAATTTAAAACATGTAAAAAAAATATTAAATAAACATGTCTTTTAAAATAAAAGAAAAAACCAAAACAAAATTAAAAATAAAATTGAAGCCAAATGGGCCTACATTTTGACAATATAAATGTCAAACCAAGTTGTCATAAAAATAAGGATATCAATACAAGCACTGTTATTTGAGGCCCTGGTCAATATGTAGTTTATAACAAGGGCTTAATAGGATAGGACCAAGCAGCCCGATTGGTTCTACTGTGAACCAATCCTAGCCAGCCCCATCACCATGGAAAGTAGATTACACATTAAATTGTCTCAAACAAGTAAGAAATGGAGGTTCAAGCGCTGAACTGTCGAACCAATCCTGATTTATAGAATGTTTCCAACTCCAAATTTGACCATCAATCACCATTAATCTTTAACCTAAGGGATTAGAATTTATTTTGTTGAAATAATTATTAAATTTTTAAATTTAAATATCCTAACATGCCAAACCAGCAAACGCTATCCCTCAAATTCTATATTCTTTCTTGGTCCTCTTCGCCTACGGCTTCAATATATGCCTTTCTTTTCACATGCGGCTTCCACAGGCCACCCCTTCCTTGCTCATCAGACATTCTCCCGCACCCTCTCCCTTCATCAACTGTTCTCCAACCTCTTCCATGGAGCCGCTGCCTCCACTGCCTAAGATGCATGTGTTTGAGAAAATGAAACTTCTATTTCTCACATAGATATTGTTGATTTCTTGAGGGTTTACAGGAGCTCTTGTATTACTTTTTAGCACATGTTTTGCTTTATTTCATAAACACTAATATTGTTGCCAAGTTTATGAATGAAATTTGTGTTTAATGAATATGTTAGCTTCTTCCTAGCGTTCAACTTGTGTTTATCAGAAGCTGACAGTTTGATTGTGTTTTAACCAATTTCCCCAATAGAAATAAATTCATTTTCATTCTGTGCATGTTGTATGCTACTTAGACTAGTCTCTATTCAGCCCGACATCTGCACTTCATGCAAGATTTCGCCCCTTGATGAGGATGCTTGCAGGACTGCCTTTGAGTTTCTATGGAAAGCGAGAGTTGGAAAACATTGTAACTGTCACATGTTTACATTATGACATCATTATTATATCATTTAAGTCATATTTAAAAAATTTTAATAAATATTGTACTATTTGGTTGAATCCTAGTCAAATTTTGTAACCTTGAATCTATTTTTTTTTTTTTCCAATTCAATCTTCACTCCAGTTTTCAGAACTTGGTGAAACACGAATTTCTTAGAAAAGCATAGATATGGCGAATTGAGATCGAAGTCAACTACACACAACTAGTTACATCAACTGATTGCCACCAATCTTGAGGGTGTAAAACCCTGTGTTAAGCTTTAAGTTAGCGATTGAGTTTTTGATGGCTTGTGAATTTTTGGTGGGTAAGCTTGCACTCAATCATAGTTGGAGATTGGACTTATGGAAAGGCGCCCAAAAGGGCCTATTGGATTTAAAGCTTTTGAGCTCTTGAAGGCTATTGATCTTAGATGGTATTTAAGAATGTAGAGACCTCACAAGGCGTCTCAATTTATAGGCTTCAAGTACGAGCAATTCAGGATTTCTTAAAATATTCCAAAGAGCTAAAATTCATTTACCAACTATTTGATTTAGAAATCAAAAGGAGGATTCTGTTTATTTAGCCAATTGGACTATTAATTGTTAGCCAAATTTAGTTTATTGGTGAATTTATGTCATGAATAAAAAAATGTTTAATGGACTAACTTATTTACCCTTTTCTATTTATTATGTGGATTTTATGAGCATAAAAAAATCTTATTAAAAAAATACTAAAAATGTTTTTAAATATATATAATAGTTCTGAGATAAACTATCATAATTCTTTTTTTTATACTTGCACCTTGCTGGGGAAGACATGAGATGCAAGGCATTTAAAAAGATTTTAGTCTGATGGATTCTGGGATACTCATTAGGATTATCTTATCTTTATGAACTGCGTAGTATCAACTTTAAAAATTATATTAGCATCCAAATCTCCATGTATTTGTAACAAATTTAATATATTTAAACATATTACACATAGGTATAATTTAGCTTTTAATAATGTTGGCATACAAAAAGTCATGTATTATATGTTCAATCCTTTTTATGTCTCAGTTTGTCTGGAAAAGTATTATGATTTGAATGCCTCGACTTCTTAGTGTCTCCTTACAATATAGGATCTTCAGGGCCTTTTCCTTATAGGTTTGGCTGGGTTATTATCCTGAGAGTTTCATATTTTATGAAGTAAACAAGGCCTAATTTTTTTAAATAGAGTAATAGACACATGGAATACATTGTGAATGTTAGCAACATCAAGTAGCAGGGCAAGAATATAAGCAGTTGATCCAATCTTATTTAACATTTTAAAATTTCCAATATATTACTTTAGATAGTGAAGCCTTCAGAAATATATATATATATATTTCTAATAGCATATCATTTCTCATTTAGTTTGCATTATTTTCTGCTTTCTTTAGTATGTTAAAATTCGTTTTTGGATTTGCTTAAGCATTTTTTTAGTTCTCAAATTTGCAAGCTTAGGTCACTTTTATTTTCTTGTAGTTTTCCCAGCAAATCTGGGCTTGGGACCTACTCTATAAAACTTATTAGAGTGCCATTTCATAGTAATTGTTTTAGGCAAACGTAGCTAAGTATTACCTTAATTTCCTCCATTATTTAAAACACATTTTCTCCGCGTTCCTTCAGTGTTTGTATGGCTCGTTAGGACAATTCCCCCTTTTTTTTTTTTTTTGGTAAATGATAAGTGGTGCTGAAACATAGACTCAAGTCTCTATGACTTCTTGTAGACTCATTAATCTGATGAGTCAAACTAAAACTTATATTGTTTTTACCTGTTTGATGTGAGATTAAATTTGCACTCTTATACAACTTAACACTATGCTTTAGAAAGCAAGCTTCAGTATGGGTAAGTTATCCAGTTTACACCTTAACACCATGCTTAAGAAACCATGCTTCAGTATGGGTAAGTTATCCAGTTAAGTCCTCAAAACCTAAAAAGGGTAAAGATTACGAATATATTCTGTCCCGAGAATTAATTTTTCTAAAACCGCCTCAGAGTTAGCTTAGACTTTACTCTAAATATCCTGCTTTAACTCCTGCAAGCAGTGTCAAATCTCTAACTATGGCCTTAAACATAACTAACAATATTTATATGTAATTTCTGAGTCTAAGGCCAGTCTATGTTCTTAAAATTTTTAGGGTTGCCTTGGGTCTTCTCTTAGCATGAGAAACATTATGAACACATAACACTTCACCATCCTCAATTATAAATTTTCTTCAGAAAAAAGATTAAAAAAAAGAAATTCCTTCTATTCATAATCTTTTAATACTCTACTTCAAAGGAAAATCTATGGGTTGCTAAGGGGGTCCAATTGCACCCAATAAAATCCAAGATTTTTATTAAAGAAAATTCAATTTTAACTCGCTCTAATTTATAATAATTATAAAGGCATCAATAAATGTTATGACACAATAACCCAACATGACCTAACTCAAAAATCCGAGTTCAAACTAATCAAAATAAACACAGAACAAGTTTTTGTTGACCTAAAAACCAAAATCAACATAAAAATAACCCAACACATGCTAGGTTTGGGCCAAGCTTTTGGACATGTATAATATAATATACCCAAGCCCAACCCATTAATCTAAATTAACACCCTTAAGTAACTACAACCAATATTTTTAATAATTGAATGATCAATTATATTGTACATATTTGTGTGTTTCCCATTCCTCTAGTAGCTGACCTCGTTCTCTCTCACTTTAAGATCATATCACATATTTTCACTCTCGCTCCTCTAAGTTGCTATCACTTCTAAAATTTCTTCCCTTCTCTTGCTTCCTTAGTCGTGACACTACCCACTTTCTTGCCACTCATGTCTTCCCAAGTAGGTTGAAATTTTTCATAGATGCTCAAGGTCGAAATCATAAGTAGAAATAGCTAAAAGGGTATTTAGGATGAGGATTATAATAATTTAACCTTGTATCATTCACAATTTGAATTGTAGGATTTATGTGCGAACATTTTTTAAAGCTTCACATTATTTTCACATGTAGAACGTTTCTTATTTTTCAATGATAACTTCAAAATAATTTCTATATGCTTTTTATTTATGATTTGTTATTTATTTTAGTTACACCTCAATAATTTTCTTTAAAAAAAGTGGGATGACCAACTATCACCTAAACAAAAAAGTTATCACTTATTTGACTTTTTTGCATGTCGAAAGAATGTTTTATCAATGAATATAATGAAGAAAAGATTGTGAAATAGAAAGTTTCAACACTGAATAAATAGTTAATTTGTTACATCTATTAAAAGAAATATGTTTAACATGATCAGTAATGAGTTAAGCTTTCTATGCTTTCACAAAATACAAAATCCCATAGTAAATTTTGTCTATATTACATCAATGAAATGATTGTGCTATTACATAAGTAAAAATTTTATATTCACTAACGTTCTTTGGTTTGCCACTGTGCTACCCCCTTTCTGAATCTATGCTCCTTTCCTTCAACTACTGCTTTGCAGGTCACAAATTGACCTGAATCACACATTTAAATTTGTTATTTGAATGCTACTTTTATCAATCTTCTTCTTCAAATATTATATTACAGCTCACTAGCAAACAATCCTAATAGGTCAAATAAAGTTCCTAGCAATTCAAAAAAAATCTCTACGAATAGCATATGATCAGATCGTGCAAATCAACATTCTAGAACTCAAAAAAAATGATGACCTAAATATTTTTTGAAGTTGATTCAAGTTTTATTCTTCAAATCAGATCATCTAAAGTATAATAAGGTTAACTTCGTGTTTATGAGAAGGGAAGGCTATTACGAATTGTGTTTCAGAAAAAAAAAAAGAAATATAAGGCAAATTTAACATTTTTAAGAAGAAAAACCAAAATAATTTCATCAAATCGTTATTTGAGCATTCATTCAATTGAAGAACAAAAGCTTCCGCTTCAACTTTTACAGGAAAAATCGGGATCCAGAAATAATCAAACTAAAAAACACAAATCCATGTCAAACCAAGCCACCCCGTTTGGTTAAGCCCAACGGTGAAATGCCAAGATTCGACTTTTATTATAAAAATATAAATCAATAAATTAAAAAACAACTAAAAATTATAAATAACAAATTTCTCAATCAAGCCCCAGCAGGCAAGCTATAAATAAACTGAAAACAGAGAAGATTTGAAGCACCAAAGTTTCTAATATGAGTAGGTAAACTCCAAGTACATGTAATCCAAACTTGCCTAACATTTTTTTTTGGCTAACAGTACGCCCTTCACTTACAACCCAATTTAGGGAAGATCAAACACAGAGCTATACCAAAACCCACAAATGCGAAGTTAAACTCCAACTTCTACACAAACCACATCTAAAAACAGCAACAACGAAGTTCATTTACAAAACAAACAGAAAAGTGATTTAAAACCAAAAAACCGCATCCATTTCCCGAATCATTCCATACTCTCCAATCCAAAACCCAAAAGCCAAGATAAGCAAAAAAAAAGTTAAAACAAGCTCGACTCGAATCCGCTCACCTTCTCCCCCACCTCCATCGGCTCCATCACCGATGCCAAATCAGCAGCTCCCCCTTCCTCCACCAGCGGCTGCTCCTCCATCAGCGGTATCTTCCTCCCAAATAGCTTGATCGCCGGATCTCTCCCGTCGGACATTGCTCCACTATCAACCCTAGCCATATTATCGCAGCCCAGTCAGTCCCTAAGAAGAAAATCTAATAACATTCGAGCTAAAAGGTACTTACAGCTGTGATGGAGAAGGAGAGAAACCCTATTGTGACCGGGAAACGCCGGTTAGGTTTAAAGGTTGGGGCCAACTGGCATCCTAGTCAGCATTTGCGCAGATTTCCAGCCACGAGTTCTCGTGGCTGTGGATCGCGAGATGACGTCATTATCAAAAAAGACGATACGGCGCCGCGAAAAAGAGTCTGAAAAGGGCGCATAAAGGGTATTTTTAATTTTATAAATTACAGGACTGCCACTATTGAATTGCACAAGCAAACAATTTGTAAGAGATTTTATTAATTCTCTTATATATATTTATATATCTAAATATAAATAATATTATTTACTTATATGATAATTAAATATTTAATATCAAATTAAAGTATGATTAATATTATGTTTTTTTAAAAAATAGAATACACTTTTTTTATAATATGATTATGATATTAAAGAATTATGTATATAAATATTAAACTTTAGAGGTTAAAAATATAAATTTATAAAAATTGTGTGTGTAGGTGAATTTGTAAATTCTTTTTTTTACCATAAATTGAAATTATTTTCATATTTATCCAAAAGAGAACTCTTATTTATCATATAATAAGAAAAAAGGGAGAGCTTCCAACGTCGCATTATCTTTAGTAAATGTTTTATAATAACGACATATCTAGGGGCGTAAATAAGTTTAGCTTAAGAGAGTTTAGTGCTATTTGAGGACAAATTATTGTATCAGGATTCTAATCAGTGTCTACCACGTGTACAGGTAGACTCCTCTTAATAAAAAAAATTAATTTAATACATGGGAGGTCTGCTTGTACACATGATAGACTCAGATTGAAGTCATGATGCAATATTTTTTTCTATTTGTGTTAGGGCACTTTAAAACTTTATTTATTCAAAATAAAGTCGTGTTTGAAATAATGTCTGAATATCACATTTATGATAAGCTCGATTCAAGTTCGTATATCCGTTTGTGAGTTGTGTTTAGATAAGTTATCCTTAATGATAATTGATATACTTTTTTTCCTTAAAGAACTTATGAACAACATTATGTTGTCCAACATATAAGACACTAGAACAAACACAATATACTCTTGATAGATCGCATACAAATTCATCAACCAAGAACATATCATAAAGCATGAATATTGGTCAAAAGTATGTGAATCAAAAATGTTTTTGAATCGCCTGTAGGTAGGAGTGTAAACGAACCGAACACAAACGAACAGAGCTTGTGTTCGTGTTCGGTTCATTTGAAATTTAGTTTGTTTAAAATAAACTCGTGTTTGAAATTGTTCGTGAAATCATTGTTCGTGTTCGTTTCTTAACGAACGAGTCGAACCGAGCCGAACATGAGCTATTATCGAACGACGAGCCAGTTTGGAAGCTCTAATATTAATATATATAAATAATATATTATATTAATTATATAATTTATATTATATAAATATATAATATCTATATTAGTATATTACTAATATAGTATATTAATGTATTGTTATTATTATTAATTTATTATATATTATAATTTATAAAATTTAATTTTTTAAAATATCATAAATTATATATATATATATATATATATATATATATATATATAATTATTTTAAATTATTTTATATGTCGAACAATAATGATTCGAACACGAACGAACGCATCACCGTTCGTGTTTGGTTCGTTTAACTGCCTAAACGAAAAAAAATGGTTTATGTTCGTCTTGTTTACTTATCGAACGAATCGAATACGAACTCCTTGACGAACTATACACAAATTGTTCGCGAACAACGAGCTTTTTTACGTCCCTACCTATAGGGATTATTGGAGCATCATATTTAGCCACCCTATATTTGAAATAATAATTTTAATAGGAAAACCCACCAATACTTATGAGCTGAGTCCAAATCAAATTAAATCAAACACTGAAAACATAATTGAAAACTTTATAACATTACTTAAAGGGCTAACCAATCTCAAAATCTTATATATATTTATGTTTATATAATGGAGATTCTTTTGAGCCGGAAAAGCATACTTTTGGATTGATAATGGGTTAGATTGTGGCATTCTACGTCATTGTCTGCCAATTATATTACTTATTTTGAATGATAGTCGTGTGTATATCATCCCAATTTTCTCGTACATCCTCACTGGTCACCCTGTCATCTTGATACATCTTATCATATTGGCTGCGAATAGTTCAACGAGTTGGTTTTGCAACATTTCTCTAATATTCTCATATAATTCATCAGAAAATTTTCTTCAAAGTTGATTATATAAATATTTAAATAGATTTCTTCTTTTGATTGAATTTTTTGGAAAATTAGATTTATTGGCCCGAATAATTTTGTTGATAGAAATAACATCCTCTTCAATATAAATGATTGTCGATCATTTAACAACATATTTTTGGAATACCTTCTATTTCCTTCCATATTCCTTGTGAGTTACATGGTATTGTTTTATCTGATTGTTTTGTTGTGTAGAGTAGCGTGAGTTGTATTTTTTCTTTTTTGGAGAGAGGTCTTTAGATTCCTCCTTTTTTTTGCGTGAGTTGTATGGGTGGGTTTAGATAGGAACTCTCTCCCGGTTTTGTACTTTATATTTTTTTTAACGCGTAGGGAGCATGAGTCTCCTTTAACTAAAAAAAAAAAAAACATTTGTGATTTAAAGAATAATGTTTAATTTATTTATTTCAAGATAATATCCATAGGATTTGATATTGTTTGAAAAATATAATTCGAATAGACTTCCATTAAAAATTCAGTAAGGATTTTGGAAATGTATGGAGATGATTCAACTCAGTCAGAATATTTATTTTTACTTAGGGTAATTCAGATGAATTTGAGTAATAGCACAACAATTATCCCACCACTAACAATACCACCGTAATATATCGCTCGATAAAATTTCAAGCATCATTACGAACATCCAAGAATATTTTCGTATGGGATTACTAATAAAAAAGGTTTTTTTGCATAGAATCCAACAACTAAAAGAGATAGATCATTCATATTGTGATTCAAGATTTTAATATTCGATGATTTTTATTTGGTAAGGAGTGAGACCACATTCTTTATGATTGAAAATACGATGAATTTTTGTTTTATTATAAGCAATTGATTTTATTTTTCTCAATATAGTTTTGTCGAACTTTCAACACATTTTAATGATATAAGTATATCTTCTTACATTATGCTTGAAGAAATGGATTGTTTCTAAATCTAATTGCCATAAGGGAAGTTAAATGGTATTCAACTTCATTTACATTAAAATATGAGATATAGCTACTTTAGTGTAAATTAAATATTCTAATTCTGATTCTAAGATTTTTGAATAAGACTTTAAGCGTATTAGCTATTTGTTGTGAAGATGAAGCATTAATTGATGGAGTATGTTGATTGGGTGGAGTTCCATGGAGATACTGTGTAAAACTAATAATATTGAGAGAAGGATTGCCATGCCCTCTTCCCCTCCTCTTAAAAATGAGCCACCATGATTGTGATTATGAGGGGTTATAGGACTCTTGTCTTTAGGTGTGCGTGATTCACCCTTGAGAACTCCTGCAAAAATTCACGCATTAAAAAATCAGGGAGCGAATAAGTGTTGGAGCAGAAATTGATGATTGAGACTTGTTAGGTATGACTCATATACCTAATAAAGAATAGATGTTGGAGCGGAGCGAGCGAATCTGGAGAGTTTTATATGTGGGTTGGGGGTGCGGGGGCAAAGCCCCGCGGTATTGTAAAGGGGTAAATTTGTAATTACATATTGTACACTAGGGCTATATATATGTCTGTTTGTAACCCTAAGGGGGTATTCTGTATTCTGTATTCTTTTCTGAATAGAGAAAGGAAAGCCGCCGCTTTGCTCCCGATGACGTAGACATCTTTGTCGAACTTCGTCAAATCTCTTTGTGTTCTTCTGAATTTGTGTTGATTCTTGCATTTCTTTGCCCTAAATTTCTCAACAAGTCTGTCATGCGACAAAGAATTATTTGGAAGCTAAATTATTAAAATCTATAAGGGATCATTTGATTGCATGCATAACTTAGTTTAAATGGGACTTAATAAATCTTGTAAATTTGGATTTATCGATCTTGAGTTGGTCAGTTAAATCATGAAACTATTTGGTATGATAGCAAGTAAATCATGATAAATCACGAGAAACAGTTTGACAGCTTTATAAAGATTTAATAGGATTTATCAGAGGAAACATCCAAAGATAAACATTAAATAAGCAAAATATAAAATAACCTTCCCATGTGTAACTCACTAAATGTGTTCATCATTAAATATTTTTTAATGTTCAAATGATTTAAATCTTTTGCAAGAAAATCTTAATTGATAATTGATAACTCTTCCTAGGTGTTATTCTGTTCTGAGAATATTCTCGGTGTTATAATAACACAATAACACATCAATAACATATGAATAACACACAATAACACCTTAATAGCGTGGAATAACACAGCGAAAATATTCCCTGCGTTACCAGACAAATTTTTTTTTTCTGTCAAGCGTCACGTGGCGTGATTTCATTGGACTCCGCACGTAGAGCTACGTGCAGAGTCCTGATGTAATATTTTTTCTGCCCCTACCTGTCAGCTGCTCCAACCGTCTGTCAAACATCTTTCACTATCGTATGCCTGCTGCTGACCATTCATTATGTTGATTTTAATTTTATTCAAATCAAACTAAAATTATAAACTCATGCATTCATTTTACATTAAAAAAAATTAACTCAAAAATATTTTAAATATTTTATATTCAAATTACATTATATTCATTTTATGAAGTATTATTTTTTCAGCAAACTATAAAGCCCTTAAGAGAGGAGAAACTATTCCTATCAGACACCGCACGACCACCGGCGATCACATCGTCATATATGTCATTCGTCGGGCAACGTGATGGTTGATGATTAACCGTTCGGACTTGCAGACGTCCTGACGGAATATTATTTCTTAAGAGAGAGCCAAAAATTATAGAAGCATCTAGACGATAAGAACGACATGAAATACAACAAAGCCATAAACATGCCAAATTGAATGTCATGATATGATATTGAATACGGATACCAATAAGGAGCACATTACAAACATAACAAAAACGGAATATAAATATATAAACATATTTATTTATGGCACCTTAATACACAATCTCCTTCAATTTTTCATATGCCCCTCATAATTTTATAATGTCAAATAATAATCTTTAAAATATTATTTAAATAAATTATCGGTTAAGAAAATAAGACATCAAAGTTTATTTAAAACTAGTACTAACAAAATGTTTGTGGAGATATCATATGGGCTGGCTCGGCTCTTTAAATTTTATTCATAATAATTTAATTAATTAATTGAAGGAACTTGATACTTATGTAATTATTAAATGGACAAGCATGAGCAATTTATTGTTTGGTTTATTTTTATTCTTGAATAATAATATTTAAAGGTCATGAACAAACTCAATTAAGATTTGATTATAACTCGAATATAACTCGTTCATGAACATAATCATTTAAATGTTTATGTTTAGACTCAAAGAGCATTATTTGTGGTGTGTCACAAAAAAAAAATTATGATCTAACGGGAATGTTGATGTATTTTTTAGCAATAAACGTTCAAAATTAAATACCATGATCATCATGGCTCTGAGTTCAACAAGTTTATGGTCAAGCTAACTGTCTCGATAAGACAAACCTAATGATACCAAAATTGGTTTGATTTGGGTCTTATCAAGCCCATATAAAACCATCAAAGCACAATTTGAGGGTTTCAATCATCAATTGAAAGGTCAGGTGGATTCCAAACTTGATAAATTTATAATCAAATCAAACGTCTTAATGAGGGTAATATAACAAGCTTAAGCTTGCTAAATTTTGACGTCGTTAACGCACCCAAATCATCAAAAACTTTATGATTAATGAGGATCAATATGAAGTAGTTGAAAAAATTATTCATCAAAAGAACAAAATGCCCCCATCTCCTACGGGCTATAAATAGACAATCTGTCTTCACTTTAAAAAGAATGAGAAAAAAAGGAATTCCAGAGTCTATTCTAGACTGAAAACCCGATGATAAGTTTAAGCTTTTGCTGCCGCCGACCACCGCCCTCATTTTGAAATCAACCACCAGACAATCTACCTTCACAAAGAATTCCCTATCAAGAAACATCGTGTGTGAGAGAATTACCCTCGTTGCTTTGAATCAACGGATTTAAATTGAACAGTAGAGTTAACTGCTCGCAGCATAGTCTTGCCATGAAATGACGTATTTATTTCATGCACTCGAGCAGAAGGACCTGAAAGATCGATCCAACTGGCGTTGCTACGCCTTGTTGTAGGGTAGTCACACCGTTTGGCGTAGCTATGTCATGTAGGGTGTAGGATGACCTCCATCTTCTCCTTTGAGTATTATAGGCTCTATCTCCTAAACAATCACTCTACCAACGCAAATTTTCTGGTACACAACAAATTGATAAGAATTGTTTATTTTTCCCAACATGATGCTCATATACCGCTTGAATAAAGCTTGATTAACGCACAATTAACGTTCGATCAAGACTCAGTTGTATGTCTCATTTACTTTATTAAAAAAGCTTCTCGTTAATGTGCTCAATAATCTCTATATGAACCGAGTCCAAACATGATATTTACAAACGAGCTTGAGTGCTCACATATAATTTTAAAACCTCTAATCAAATTTGAGCTTAGCTCAAACAAGCACTTTAGCCCCGTTTGGGGCAATTTTTTTATTGCGATTGTGTTTTGAAAACACCACCAGTTTGTATTATGCATTCGACCTGCTTATCCCAAAAAGTTATCATGATTTTCTATTAAACGCGGCCGCGAGCTCGACCCTGCGGCCCGTGTTCTTCGTCTGCTTATTGATTGACCATACAAAAGGGTTCGCTTTTCTTCCCCATCCTTTCATAAGAGAATATAAATTTCATTAATTTCATAAGAGTCAATTAGTAATATGACAGTTTTGTTGCAAACAGTATTACAGCATTACTGCACAGAATAAAATGATCATTTATCCAGAAACAACTGCAAAACAACTATATTCCAATAGCACAAATCAAACAACTAGCAGCTTATCCAAATCAGACGTTGATCAGCAGTTTATCCAAATCAGCTGCTTATTAGCAGATTATTGTTAAGAAGCAGCTGCCTCAAACAAACCCTTAATAAACGAGCACAAACTTAAACTGACACGTGCACTAGTCAACTCAATTCATCTGTAGTCCTAACGGGTCAATGCCTTGAATCATTAATTGGATTAACATTGAATATTTTAAAAATTAAAATTTTGTAACCATGCATGCCTTCGGAATATTGAAACATTAAATAAAAATATCTAGCCATCCTGTAGAGTTAATCAGTGCCTTATGTTCTATCCTTATATCTGGTTCTGTCTTTCTTTTTGTCCAAGGTTTTGTCCTTGCTTTAAAATTTTGAAAGCAGGTGGAGCTGATTCTATTAATTTATTTCTTTATAGTTGAATTTAGGCCAAACTTTGAACATAATTATATAATCCTATTCAAATTAATTTATTTACTTATGGAATTCCAGATATAATCAAGCCAAAAAATAAGAATTTATAGAAGGTTAATTATATAAATATGTCTTCTAATTATGGAACCAAATGGCAGTAATTCACCCGTTTTTATTATTTTGTAATTATTTATTTTATTTTATTTATTTTTTTGTAAAATTTGACTGTTAGCGTTGAATAATATAAGAATTTATTGTAGACAAATAGTTAATTGCCCAATATGTCCATGATATTCATACACCGAGTCAAAATAACCTAAGAAAAAGTGGGGGCATTTATGTATATATATATATATATATATATATATATATATATACCACTCAGCTGTCAACTTTGATCTGGTAGTGGAGTAGCCTCTTTGAAGGTCGTAAATCCCCTCAAGTCATGAGTTCGAATCCCTCTCTGATCAGTTTGCCGGTAGTAAGGGCAGTTAGGGCTGTCAAAAAAACTCGTTGTTCTTGAACAGTTCATGTTCGATTTTGCTAAGAAGTTCGTGTTCGATTCGTTCGATAAGCAAACGAGACGAACACAAACATTTTTTTTCGTTCGGTTTGTTAAACGAACCAAACACGAACAGTGATGTATTCGTTATTGTTAGGTTCATTATTGTTCTAAATTAAAATAATTTAAAATAATTATATATAAAAAATTTATGATATTTTAAAAATAATTATATATTACAAAAATTTATCATATTTTAAATAATTAAATTTTTATAAACTATAATATATGATAAATTATTAATAACAATAATAATATTATAGTATTAATTATATTAATAGAAATATTATAATATTATAATTAATATACTATACTTATATATTAAAATAAAACCTTAAACAAAACCCTAAACGCCCGATTTGGTTTGCTTCATTTTGAGGAAGTATGAATTACCTGATGTGTACGGAATACCTGATCAATTTGCTTCACTTTGAAGAAGTATGCTATCAAAGCTAGGACTGTCAAAAAAGCTCATTGTTCACGAATAGTTCGTGTTCAGTTTGCTAGGAAGTTCGTATTCGATTCGTTCGATAAGCAAACGAGACGAACACAAACAATTTTTTTCGTTCGGTTTGTTAAACGAACCAAACACGAACAGTGATGTGTTCGAACATTTCAAACACGAACACTAGCTCTGTTCGTTCGTGTTCGGTTCGTTTACACCCCTAAGGGCGGTCCTCGAATAGTTAGACACATGAGAGTGGATGGGGGTTCGTATAATAGCCTCTGAACATTCTTTAATATATATTTTTATATATATACCACACAATTATTGTATATTTATAGATTTAACACTGAAATTTTCGTTTATACATACATATCATTTAAATTATTAATATTACATTATAAAAACTGTCATTAATAACTTTATAAAAGTGAAATATGGCTATTCATGTATAAATCTCAACATCAAAATGTTAGAAATATAAATATCAAATTTTAAGTGTTAGAAATGTAAATTCATAAGAATTGTGTGATATGAATGTAAATTTCCCAAAAAGTATAAAGAAAATGCAAGATAGAAAAGTGGAGAGAGAGATAACAACCACAATTTATAGATCAAGATAATGCAATTTAACTTATATTAATAAATTGTGGATGTTAACGCATCTGAAGGCACTTTATGTTAATTATTAATTAAATTTAAAATACATGCAATATTAAATTTTGCAAATATAATCACTTCTAAAATTAAAGGCATTATATTTAAAGTAAAGTACTTTGTTAGGATTTAAATAAATTTATTAAGCTGGATTTTAAATATTTAATCTTGATAAAAAATTATCATCAAAATTGATGACTTTCATTTCGGCTTAATCTATAACAAGTTAATGTCGTCTAGTATCTCTGACACAACTTAGGACGGGTCTTACTTCTTTGATAAATTCCATTCGATTTCGTCTATCACAAGTTAATGTCATCAAACATCTTCAACTGAACATCTAGGACGGGTTAAACACCTTTAACCGATTTCCCATAGACCACTTCTATTACGGGTTACGGTCGTCGAACAGGCGCTCTGGCTAACAACCTAGAATAGATTATGCATCCTTAATTAGGGAATTTTTTCGTCTCTGTTAATTAGGGGTGTAAACGAGCCAAACACGAGCGAGCTAAGGATCAGCTCGTGTTCGGCTCGTTTATATTTCGAGCCCAAAAAGTGTGTTCATGTTCGGCTCGTTTGCTTAACGAGCCAAACAAGAGCTATTCACAAACAAAAAATCGTTTTGACAATCATAATCACGTAAGATGTTAAGGATTGAGACAAGATTTAAGAATTATAGTTTATATTAAAACATCATTTGAATCTAATTTAATACTTTTTTATATTTACTTAATTAATAATTTTAATTGATTATAAATCTTTTAATTTTTTATTTAAATACTACTCATTAATATAGATTGATACATACATGCATACATATATATATATATATATATACATACATACATATATATATATATATATATGTATGTATGTATATATATATATATATATATATATATATATATATATATATATATATATATATATATATATATATATAATTGAGGAATAAGTATTTCGAGCCAAAATGAGCCGAACGAACGAACAAATCATTGTTCATGTTCGAATTTCATTAAGACTTGTTAACTTACGAATGAGCGCAAACACGAGACTTCTTAACGAGTGCCAAACACAGTTCGTTCGCGAACAACAAGCCATTTTGACAGCCTTACTGTAATGCAATCCAGAACAGGATAACATTGTTCGAGTATTTGTAACTCTCAACTCGCTTCACAATTCAAGATTGTACTACGACACAGAGAATAAAGATACATCCAAAAAATATAATATTCTATCAGTAAGTGTAGAGGCAACATCAAATAGTCAAAGAGATGTGCGAATAAATAGACAATCATAATGTTTAAAAATTACATTAAGCAAAGAAAAACGCTACAAATGTTGACAAACCGTCATAAAATGTGAAGGAAAATCAACCAACACAAACATACAAAAATAAAATACATAATGTTTTGATGGCAGACATGTAAATACATAAGAATTTGGGTGGTATGGATGTAAATGCTCGAGAATTACTAAAGAGCATATATGTTTGAGGATAAAAATGTAAATAAAATTGATTTAAGTGTCGAATAAAAGAGTGAGCTCCTGCCATTGCCCATCCCCTACTTTTGTTAGGGCGCGCTCCACCACTAATTGAATGTATTGAGAAGATGGCCCAACCTCTCTTCTCCACCACACATACTGTACGTGCTCAGATTCAAGCAATTGGTGGCTGGAAGGCATTGAAGGTGAATGATTGGAGAAAAATCTGTATGTCCCCAGATTTCTCTTTCATACAGCACATATAAATGTGAATTATTTATTTGGATATTTATCTAAAATCTATTGCAGGTCTTGAAATGTTTTAGATTTTTAAAGGGTGGTGATACAGCGAAAATCTATTGCAGGTCAATAATTTTCTTAGAAGATTTACATACGTAGCACTAAGTGCATATGTATTCATATATCTAACATATTGGTGCGTGCTAGAAAATTTCTGGGGGTAGAGTCATGGATTATCGTCTTAACGTGGTATGAAGATTGAGTTTAACGTAGAAGAGAGAAAATAATTAGTAATGACACTAGAAGTTTTTACGTGCAGAGCTTAGAAAGGAAACAAACCACTGAGTTTAGCCCAGCCGAAAAAAATTCACTATAAATTGCATTTTACATGTACAATCTCTCGTCCCATAGGTGGGAAAGAGTTGAATAATTTTCAGACTTTGAATGTTGGTGCACGAATGAACTTGTTATAAGAAGTGGGTGGCCACCGATCGGCAAGTGGAGGAAGGCAACGGTCAACGGTGATCGATGGCGATCAACGGTGTTCGATGGCGGTCAACGGTGATCGACGGCTATCAGCAGTGGTCGACGGCAGTTGGCGGTGGTTGACGACAATCAGCAGTGGTTGTCGGCAGTTGGCGGTAGTCGACAGTGCAGAAGTGGTGCTGGACTTCAGCTCATTCTCAAAGTTTCAAGTTATTCCTCAAGTCTCAAGCACTTATCCCTCTCATGAAAATGATGGTCTTTATTTATAGTGTTATGGGGCAATTAATGCAGAAATATGAACCGCTTTGATCGAACTGTCTGGAGACCTTCCTTCGATCAAACAGCATTTGATAGACATTTGAGTGCCTTAATGATGTCAGAATTGAGCAATCTTGGGCACGTTGGACTCGTCTTGTCGAGACGCTCGATTCAACTTAGTCTTGCTAGATTCGACATTTGTTTGACCTTCTAAATATGTTTGAAAATCTTTTAATAAAGGTTTAATGACTTGATCTAAGTTTAATTTGACTCATATTGGATTAATTTTGATATCATTGGGTTTGTCTCGTCGAGCAGGTCATGTTGTTTGTAAATTTGCTGAAATATGAGTTCTAGATGACACTTAATTGAAGCTTGAATATTTTTTGCTTAAAAGATAATCTCAAGATCCGTGTCAAATTCGAGATTCGTGTCAAATGTAAAAAATTTATTGATAATGTATCACATATAAACTTCAATTATTTGCATACATAAAAACTTACCTATGCATGAACAAGTTTATTTCACCTCATATATAACACATAATATTTGAGCACACGATTTATTTGGGATCAAATTGTTTGCATAATTTACAAATTTTCTAGAGGTGTATTCACATTCTATTATAATTGAATGATGTTATAGGAGTTGGCTTCTCATGGGGCCATCAAATGGATGCACATAAGTAGGCTCTTGGTACAAAATACTTTATGTTAATAACATTTTATATAAGGGAAGTGAAGACCACTGTGAAGAGCTCTCATGTGAAGGAGCAAATATTATGCCAATAATGTATGTGTAGATTGGTAGTTTTATGGTGATATTGTAGTGAATACCATCATTACTATCAAATCTGCACATACACTGTCCACACGTAATATTTCTCATGTCAAGGGGATATCATTAAAGTGTATTGAGTATAGGATTTGCCACATATCTAATTAGTTGAAAAAAAATGTTAATGCATAAACACTAAGTGATTTTCCATCATCCACAAGCTCAAATGTTGGCTTAAATATAATGTTGATCAATGTTATATATAGTCTAACTTAGGCTTAGTGTAATTGTTGCTTCATATTGAAGAGAAATTGATGGTGTTTCTAGGTTACTGGTAATTGATCGAAAATGTGAGGCTAAAGTTTAAATGATTGAATTTTTGTGATAAAAAAAACTGTGATTTTAATCTTTATGTCAACTTGATCACGCTCACTAACTTATGACATGATACATCCCTAAAAATTTTCTTAATTAAAGGTAAATCTTGAGGCACATTAGGACCGAGAGCTCCAAATATTTAATTAACTGCACTCTAGTTCCAATGACATGTCTTGATAAGATGAGCCTACTAACAAAAAATGTGATTTGATCTTAGTCCAAGTAAGCCCGGATCACGCACTTAAAGCATAATAAGAAGCTTTAAGATATAATATGGGGGCTCCAATGATATCCAAATATGACATGTTTATAGTCAAATCAAGTGTCATGACGAGATGAATCCAACTGGTCCAATATCACTTAATTCTACTATCATTAAGACACTTAAATACTCATAAATATCACTCGATCAAAGGGATCACTCTAGGCCGTTTAATGAACTTGTCCAAATTCATGCAATATTTACGAATGATGCTACTCACAAAATATATAAATAGACTCACTTTTTTCATGAAGGGGACCAAGATCTGAATGAGAAGGCTGAAGGGAGCTCCAAGCCCTTGAGTGTTATTGACCTCCACCATCGCGAGTTCACTATGGTTAGGTCATCATCACCCGAATACTGTCAACATCGTCGAATCAAGTTCTCTTAGCTACCACTATGCTAGATCACTACGCTACAGATGTTGTACTACATCATCATCATCGATGGATAATCATCTCCCAGTCATTGCCATGCAAGATCACCATCTCCCGGCCACCACTGTGGTCACTATTGCCCAATTACCACACATTATTACGGTGTACCATCACTATTGTCAAATCATCATCCCCCGACCACAACATCACTAACATTATTGTGTTACACCGTCACTTTAGTCGGATCATCATCCTGGCCACCACCGTCGCCGTCACGGTAAACTGTTGTCGTCAAATTGCCATCTTCAGATCGCCATCGCTTGTCTTTCAATACCAATATTATTGGATTATTGTTGCCTAGAGGCCCCCACCATATGTGACAATGAATCCAAATCGTCATTACACAACTCCCATCGTTAGTCTTCCATCGACATAGCAGAGTCATTGTCACTTTCCTAACATTTTCTATCACTCCACTAAAAAAATTTTCATCACCTTCTATACTTAATCATATAAACTTGTTGGAGGCATCAAGATTCAAGCTTATTACCTACCACTTCCAAAGACTATATAAGTGGGTGCTTTACTTTGGTTGAAGCATGCCATAAAAAAAGGTAAATAGAAAGAAAAATTAGAGAGTGGGAAGATGGGATTAAGCTTCCAACTCTCGAAGAGAGAAGTTCTCATAATAAAATAGAGAAGAGGAGAAACTATCATATTTGAGCAAGAAAGATGGCAATCATAATAACCACAATGCCCACTTTCCCATATACATGCCTTACGTTTATAATAGGTAGTTGTGTTTCCTTTAAGTCATTGATTTAAAAAAAATAATAGATTTATCTTTCACTTGACACGAGTGAAATAAAATTTATTTTATGTGTAGTTGTGGACAATAAGTAACAATCTGGGAATCATATATATTTGTGTCTTATACATGTGATATTCTCTATATTTATTTGTTATCTTTGTTATTCATATATGAAATTTTATCTCTATTATAACAATTGATATTAGAGATTTTGATTATGCTTCATAAAAATTTAAGCAATTGAGATAAAAAGCTTAAGTTCAGTAAATTTAATGGTCATGATTTTGGCTATTAGAAGATGCAAATATAATAGCCTTTATTAAAAAAATGTTCATCAACCAATACTAATAATAATAAAATGAAGCTTTCTACTATTGATCAGCATGAGTTGGAGTTGATGGATCGACAAGCATTCAAAGTTATAGCCAAACTATGAGCAAAAAAATACTGCCATCAATATTTTCAGTGATAATGATTTTATTATATTTGTGTATGAAGCTCTGAATTGTTAATAAGGCACATTAAATATTAATTTTTGTTTTTAATCTTAGGAAGCTTAAAATGATCTTCTTTGTTGAGCTTACTAACATGTAAACAAATTAGTTGAGTTCTTCGGCCATTAATTTTAATGATAAATTTCTTGACTTGAGCCAAGTATTGTTACTCTACAAAAATTATAACATTATATTAATTGTCATCAACATCCCTTAAGGGTAAATAAAATAAAAAATTTCAATGATGTCAGTGATCTCATTTTCAATGAAGATATTTGATCGTATAAAAAAATAGGGAAATATTTTCTTTTGTCTTAAAATAATAATATTATTATTAATAAAGATAGTGCCACATATTTTTATTGAAAAGATAATTTGAGCCACATAAATTTTATCCACATTTCTCCATATTAAAAACACATTGCACAGAATTATCCAATTTTAGATATTATGATGAATATAAAATTAATATATATATATATATATATATATATATATATATATATATATATATATATATATATATATATAGGGTTAATATTTTTTTAAGAATATATATTATTTATACTTATAATTAGTGTAGTATAGCTTTTTATTAATGATATAATCATCTTTTATTTCCTTTTATTTGTCATGTTTTAGTTATATTAATTAATGAAAAATATTATTATTTATAATTTCAACCATAAAAGAAATTATAAATAATGGAGATATATTATAATAATAAATACTATAAAATCCTCATAAATTATAATTATATATAACATTATTCATATAATAACATAATAACTCTAATAACTCTAATAATATATATCCACTTGGTCCCCCACAAAACTTCTATGTGTGGTACAAATTATTAGCCAATGATATTTTTTAATGAACTAATTTAAAAAGTATATTAACCTAAAAAAATATCATTAAAATTTGGGTTTGTGGCCACTTATTCATAATATGTGAATATGTTTGGTCAATGAATGCATATGAACCATATATTTTGATTTTTTTTAGGCATTATCTCTTCTCTTATTTCTTAGATATTTTTTATGGAAGATAGGGAATGGAGCTTTCATGTCCATATGTTGAGGGATATGTGAGGTTAAGAATTTACAAATAGAGAAGAAGATGGCATTTTTTTAGTTAAAATATAAATTTTATATAATATACAAAAAGTCAGATTTGATTGATCATGAATGGCATAACTTTTATTTTAATTTTATTTTTTATTTTTTTATTTTTTATTGAATGGCATAACTTAGCATGTCCTTAGCTCAAGGGGGGAAATAATGTTATAGTAATCCTAGTTTGAAGGTATCATTAAACAATTATTAAGCATGAAATTTTAATTTAAATTAAATGGTTTTAATTTTTTATTTTTTGTATGGTTACTATATCGTTGCAGCTTGAGCAAGCCAAGATTTGGCTCGTGTTTGCTCGTTGTAAATTAATTTTATTCGAAATTATTTGTGAACAGTGTGTTTCTGTTTGGTTTGATTTCCATATTATTATTCAAATTTGAATTATGATCAACTCGGAGTTGATTCTTTTAGATAAATTAGAAACGTAAGTATATGGTGTTGGATCAGATCATATATCATTCCCGCATAATTAAAGACAGAATCACATGATCACACGAGCTGTTGTGATTTAAACTTGAATATGAATATATATACAATTTTCTTTTTTTGAGTTAAAACAAGTTGAACAAGATCGAATAAAAGATTGTACGTGTTCGACACATATATATAACCTTCTTCTCAATCTCATTTAATATTATCTTCTTCTCTTCATCTTCGTCTTTCTTTGAGTACTGCTTTATTTGAATGTTATGCAACAACTAAAGGGCATAAAAGCATGATTCGGCAATTGAATGGGCCTAGGACTGTTTGATTGGGCTTTCAAGGGAGTTCGAAAGGTGAGTTGGAGGTTGATTTTGGGACCTTAACTAAAGCTATATATATATATATATATATATATATATATATATATATATATATATATATAATTTTTTGTAAAAATCTCTTTTTGAAACATTAAACTCAAAACTAGTAAACAATACATGTTCTCGAACGGGTTTTTTGGTCTATAGGGCAGGTTTGTAAATCTCATGTTAGTCAGCCTAATTCTCCTCCTCACAGAGACTAGAGTTGACAAGATTGAGCTTCTACTGAACCAGTCTGATGATCTGATCCTTCTCCTTATAAAGACCGGAGTTTTTAGAACTGATGCCTTTAAAATATGCATTTGAAATTACAATTACAAATATTTAAAAAATCTCAAATAATGATATATTCATCTCACATTTTAACTAAAGGGATTTATTTATAAAATTAAAATTTCAGATTATAAAATCTAAAAATATTTGAATGAAAATATGTCATTTAAAAGCTAAGAGCAAACTTAATTCACTCTCTACACCAATTTATTTAGAGTGATAACTTTATTATTAACTTAGGCTATCAAAGAGTTATATCATATTATATATGCTGCTACATTTATGCTCCAAATAATTATATGCTTGTAAGGATATGACTTGAGTCCTCTATCTATATGGTTTAGCCAATATACTCTACAAATAAAATCGTTATGATTAGAGTCATTTAACCGGGTGGTTTGACCAATACATTTTACTATAATACAGACATGAAAATAGCTCATATATTCTTCAATGGTTTGTTGTCTCGTGAATCATGAGGAACACCAGATAGGACATAAAACCTTATGTAAGCTAAGGTCAACTTGAATTTATCCCTTTAGACAAACATTCACTTAAGGTCTACAAGGTCCCATTAGACGAGCAACACTCTTGACAAGGATCTTTTTATCATATTAAGTTGATTACCTCCTTTGACTAAATGTGTGTCTGTTTTGGTTATGACTGTAGAAAAACTGGTTTCAGAAGCTATTGTTGAAACTCTGTTGTTTAGAAGCTAATGTTTCATAATCAGTTGATCTGTCTAAAAAACATAGTTCTAAATATGTTGTTTGTTGGCATAATGACAGCAATACATTTAAGTATATAAACACAGTTCTAAAAGTGTTGTCTGTTATCATAATGACTCTAATACTCTTAAGTATATAAACATAGTTCAGTTTAAATTGTTTGAAAAACACTGTTTTGAATGTGCTTCCTTCGAAATAAATCCCCTGACAAATTATCAAGTTATTTTCACTCACAATAACATAATAGAACAAATAAAGGTGGACATCAACTGAATCATAAAAAATCATCAAATTATGCCTTCCAACAACACCACAGTCACACGAAATTATGATAGATCAAATGGTAAAAAAAAATAAGTTTTCTTATAAAATAAAATTCTGATGCAGTACAATCCAGAATACATAAGAATTGAGTGATATAAATGTAAATCTTTCAAAATAAAAATTTAAGAAGTCCCTCAAGCACTTCATAAGAATTGAGTGATATCAAGCATACATACCACCCATAATACATAAGAATTGAGTGATATCAAGCACTTCATTACCATATTTGGGACCTGTGGACTGCTTAAAAGAAATAAATGGCATAGTGTGTTTACATTTATTTCTTTTAAGTCAACAAAAAAAGGGTATTTGCATACATACCACCCAATTTCTATGTATTTACATATCTAACACCTAAACTTTAGTATTTACATTTATACCACCCAAATCTATCAAATCTATTCAGATTTTCTAAGTTCAAGAAATAAGAGACATGTACAACAAGCCAGTTGTATCACTTATTAAGTATCATCTTTGAATTCAACAGAGCAAGAAAGTTGAAAAATGTTCCAAGATTCATACTTCCTCTTCCAACATTTTACACCACATTTTTTGGTCTAATGTCATCATACATTAACAGAGTATCTTGAAGCTAATGACTGCCAACGATGTCTAAGTAAATATTATAATATTTCATAAAGTGTAGTGAAGGCACCAAATGTGAGCTTGTAGTGGGAATCCAACATTATTCTTCTATTTTGTACGTATGTATATATGCATCTCATCTCATTCATTTAACATTATAAAGATGAAACAGGAAGTTAGATAAACAATGTCAGACTACAAATCTATAAAAAGATAGGATTATTTATCCTCATGCATCTTATGTTTTTCTTCCATATCCTTAAGTAATTGAGATTCCATGTAAATCCTGATTTGGATTCCACAGTATCAACTCAACTATTAAACATGCAAGGATACTGTAGAATCGCAAACCCGAATATGTTGACACAGTAGAAAAATCTCATATCAAACTTTGCTACTTGGAAATTTCATGACGTAATTCCGTAAAGAAAGATGACCGAGTTCCAAATCCCGTGCGAACAACTCAGAAGAAAAGGAAGGGAAGATATTGGCGAGAGAATAGGAGTGTCAGAGAGGTTACCAGACGAGCGGTGAAGAAGAAGAAGAGGGGTGAGATTGACCGCTAATGCGTGAGAGCAGGAGAAGGCGAGACGACCCGCAAGAACGCCTCGGGCACATGAGAGAAACGAAGCTCGAGGTGACGGTAGAATCACAAAATGAAGCTCGGGCAGCGTTGGTTGTTTATTTGCGAACACGGAATGCGGATTTAGCCCCGCATTCGAGATTCTACAGTAATTAAAAACTTTGTTCTGAACCGAATTGATGAAGCACACGAACCAAACGAAATCGAAACACGTTTTGGAGGAAAAGATAATTTTAAAAGCTCAAACAAATGCACACTAAGTAGATCAAGGGTCACAAAAACCCGTGAAGATGGAACCATGTGATGTTGATTGGGTTTGTTATCATTCTCCCCACCATCATCTCTTAAGCTCATGGTGACAATTTCAAATTTTCAAAATCTAAATCTACTGCGGCTATATATTAAGTGTGAATACTTAGTGCCTAATGACTAACTTAATCAAAAGTGTTCTCTCATTATTGAAAGTGGTAATTAAAGATTGGGTTTTATGATTATGAGAAACTACGAACTCTATATCGTAAAGTTCTTGCAAAATGAGGGTGAAATCTCTGGATAATTTGTTATTCGCCTTCTGAAAATTTAACCCGAAATTTTTTTGTAAAATTCTCACTAATTTTCCTGTTCTTTCAAGAGAGCACAAAACATCCAATTTTGGGAGCCCGCAACATACTCCATCCATTCCTAATTATGCTTTGTGATGCAGTAGAATGGGAGATTTGGGTCAACTCTGTCAAGCTCTAAATCACAAAGCACTAAAATTAATCAAGCTTTTAACTTTGATGAAGCACTTGGGAAGTACCAATACAAGTAGCTCAAATTCCTCTATGGATCAAACATCCATATTGAACAATTCTTCTAGAAAATGTAGCAAGTAGAGATTTAACATGATTTTTTAGCATGGAAGGAGTTGATCCATATTATTGCCTTCACTGCTCATTATCATCGCCATTGCCAAACATGAAGTTTGAAAACACATTCTTTCATCTTCTCAAATGAAAACAATTACTATGAAACGTTATTCAGAAGTAAATGGAGATCAACCTTACAGGACTAAACCAAATGAGGTTGTGTACCCATCATGAATACAATTAAAGCATAGTTATCCTTCTATGAATTTTGTCGTGCAGTGCTACAAATTTGAAATTTTTGTTCAATCTATTGAAGCCTTTAGTGGTTTTATAAATTAGTAGCATTACATTTGAAAGTAAGTACAACATAGAGTTATCTTCCATATCAGAAATAGTAAATTTATATTGCAGACAAATCCATGATTTAATGGAATGGGAATAACTGCACTGAAGTTATGTTAATTTGGATGATGAATTATATTCAATTTACAGATATCAGAATTCAGCCTTTTGGTTTATGGTTTGAAATGCTCATCTACATGATAATGTCCCCCTCTTTCATCCCCCTCTTTCCTGAAATGTGGATCAGAACAAAAGCAGATTTGGCCATTGAGCTGTGAGATTGTTTAACTTCATTTTATTGAAGGCGTTGATCTTCTTTTTAGAGTACACAATTACAGCTACATCTGAAAGGTTGGTGTGAAAAATGAAGTGATAATGAAACTGATATTCTGCAGTGAAAAGATGTATTTTTTATTATCATTATTGCGGTGGTGATGATGGCAAAGTCGGCTAGGCTTGAATTGTTTGATTCCTTGAATAATGGAGAATTTGGCTTCCTGTAATTTTCCATAGTTGAATCAAAAAAAGAAGAGGGCAAATTTATAAATTTTTTTTTAAAAAAAAATAGTCCTCTTTAAGTTATGTAATTTCAGTAGATGAGACTATGATGCAACAATTTCTGTCAGACAGAGCTGATTTCAATAGAGTTCAATTGATGTTGGGTATAGTTCATATGAGTATATTGTCAAAATAGTCCATATGAAGATATTTTAGTCCCAAAGTTTATAAAAATGTTAAATTCATCCCCCAAATGTAATAACGGGGGCTAAAATAGTACACATTGGAGACTGATTCAACCCATATCAAATGACTCTCGAACTAAAATGGTAAAAAAAAAAACATATGATTATTTTATCATTTTTCTTCATGTCATATCATCAACACAATTAATTTGTAATAATTAGCCTTAATCATGATCACACAAATTTATATAAGCAGAAGAATCAACACTCTTATGTGACTTAGACTATTTGGGGCAGCGATGTGGTATTGCACCATACTTTCAAGTTTTTGACAAAACTGTACTGTGCTTACTTTTTTAAAAAATTGAGTGAGAAGTCACAAGTTGTGTTTTGTAACATGGCCTAGCTAAGTTCGGTGGCTACCAGAAAACTCTATTTTTCGAAAATAAAATAAATTTATAATAGCCACCACAACTTCTTCAATAGTAATTTCTTTTGCAACAACTTCATAACTAATCTTCAAACAGCTGCAACAGCTCCAAACAGATCCTTAATTCCTCCGTATCAATCCCAGGCCTACAAAAATAGGCCAAATTTAAATCAAACAAACAAACTAAGCTATGGTCAATCGGTCTTACAAAAATTTTCTTTTCTGGGATAACCAGTCTTCTCGAATTAGTCATATGATTGATGACATCATATTTAAGGCGCATTTTTTTTCTAACTCTTAAGACATAAGCACATACATCATCATAGTATGATCAAATATAATAAAGGATTAAAATAATACATTTAATTTATTCAATAACACCAAACAAATTAGGAAAAAACAAAATGAAAAAAAGATTCAAATTTTACCATGTCAGATCAGATACATAAGAACCTGTTCTAGATCCAAAATTATTATTTATAGGAGAGATTATTTGTTATAAGTAACCCATGATAGAGTTTCAATTTGGATTAAAAGTGTAACATAAAGCTTACTTACCGCACTTGTATGATATATGATATAAGATATGTGATATATATACACACATACATATAAATTATTGTATGATTATAAAATCCTTGAGTTCAAGTTCAAAGTTAGGGACAATATAAAGCACGTGATCCGATCAGAATATTCTAAGTATATTCGGGAAAAACACAAGTCGATAGTCGGCTCCGACCATCTCGACTATGCAACTCTATAGATTCTCTCAACTAAATCCCATTGATACAGTTACACAAAAGAAGAAATATTGGCTAAGTCAGTTTGATGGGAAATTTTCCTGGTCAATTAGATAAAATAGCTCCATGTGTTAAATTAGCAAGTCTCAGCTACTCCATCAGCTCGTCTTATAGAATGACAATGCTGTCTTATCTGATGCACTTAAGGGTGTAAGTGAGCCAAGCAGATTTGTGAGTCGACTTGAGCTCGATTCGATAAGTGGCTTGTGAATTGAGTTCGATGAAGCTAACAAGCAAAGCTCAAGCTAGCCACGACTCGACTCGTTAGCTCATGAGCTGACTCATAAAAATAATTAATTAAAAATATATTAAAAATCATTTTTTAAAAATCATTAACAATATTAAAGAAATGATATTTTACATGTAATATCAAGTGATTTCTTATTAATTATCTCCTAAATTCTTATTATATAAATTTATATTTTTTTCTTTCCTACATAATAAATAAGTCGGCTAGAACTCGTAAAATTAAGCTTGAGCTTGAGCTTGAACTTGATATATTAATCAAGCTCGAGCTCAAGCTAAAGGTGATCGAGCATGACTCATTTACACGCCCAGAAGCTTTGCAAACAATGCTGCATAATATTATTTTGATATATATATTTTTTTATGTAAAAATCGTGGGTGAAACTGACCCAATGTTATAAATAATGGAGGATAATCATGGGGAAAATTATTCTATCAGGACACCGGACTCAAATTTTGGCACCCGGTGTCCGGTGTCCGGTAGGCACTTGCCACTTGGCAAGTGGGCCCCACCTTTCTAAAAAACCCGCCCAAACAGTGTATTTGAGTGGGCTCACTTGCCATGCAGCAAGTGTTCACTGAACTCCGAATGCAAATTTACGTCAGGTGTCCTGATTGTATAAAAGCTCCAACCATCGGGTGTGGGGAGGATCTTTCTCGCCGCATCTCTTAGAAGAGGAATTTATATCAAGCACTCCATGTTTGTCTCTATTCATCAATGGAACTTCTTTGCATTACAAATATATATGTATATTTACATCTGTGTGATTTATGAGGAATGCATTTTTTATATCATAAGTTGCTACAATCTCAAATTTATTGGCAAAATTTATACATTACAGATAGCTATAAGCCTTAAAAAGAATTTATCTCAAAAATATGATCGAAAGAATATACTTAATTATCCTTCCTTCCTTTCACTTCAAGTTACATAATTCTTTTTTAGGGAGATTTCATTGACTTGCATACCACCTTTATATATCTAACACCTAAGCTTTACTTTTTACAATTATAACGCTCAATTTTTTCATATCACAAATAACTTTTAGAAGGTGAAATACACATTTTCTCGCAAAGTTGAGTGATATATGTATTAAATTAAAGTCTAGGTGTTAGATACTTAAAATAAATAGGAAGTGAGTGGTATGTATGTAAATCTTCATATTTATATACATAACACTCACATCTTGAATATCGCAGCAGATACAACACTTTTGTTAACTTTTAAGAAGTGAAATCTATGGGCTCCAAAAAAATATATGCTTCAACCTCCCTCAAAAAGAAAATGATAAATAAAAATCGGGGAGTTTACTGAGAGGTTCCGGGTCAAATTTTCAAAAGATAGATGAGATGTTAGATGAGACACTGTCTATAGAGTTCAACCACATTTTGCAAGGACGTTATGATTTGAAATTTAAGGTTTCAGATAGGTGCAAGCTTCTGTTATTAATTACCTTTCCTAATAGTTTGAGAGCACTTTTGATTAGGACTAGTCATTAGAAAGTTGATTGCTCAACATATAGTAGTTGTATATTGGGTTAGGCAGATGGTGCGGGAAATAATCATGCATCTGATCAATATATAAGGATTCTATTATTTTGGGTTGTGATGCATATAAAATATGGTGTTGCGTAGTCTGTTTAGTTCATTATTAATGTCATTTTTATATTTTCAATGGGTATATTTGATATGTATGTGTATTATATAGCAAAAATTAAAAGTATTTGGCTAAGTCATATGGAGCACCCCAATGTCCATGGCAAGCGCCTCATAGCCCAATTCAATCACATCCAATGAGAAATCTAGAGAGCATGACGCCACGACACTAGAGGCCAAGCGTTCCCAAGCCATAGACCAGTACCCCTAAGCTTCAATGCTCTAATTTGATGATTCAGAGTCATGAAATGCAGTGCCTAAGTCAATATTGCCACACCTATAGACAGCGTTGTCGCGCCCCCACCCCCCTCCCCGGCCCGCCGAGTTAAGGTGATTTTGGTAGTTTTTTTGACTGTTCAATCAAGGAAGATGATGAAATAACAAAATTTCTTTACTAAGAGGAGGATTCACGACATTGGGAGGCTTGGATACTCTTGGATCACATGAGGAGGAAGCACACCTTGGAATGAGACATCGAACACTTGAAGAGGAAAGCTTCTTCTTCATGTTGTTTGAAAGATGAGTACACTTATATGTCTATGTGTGATGTTTATAATTAGTATGTAGAGCGAAGGGAGTTCAATCTGGGTTTTACTTTTCCTTCACTTATAAACTTTAAATTTATATGAAAGAAATATTTTGTGTTTTCTTTAAGCTTGTGTATAACTATGTATTTTATGATTTTTTGATGTGGTGATGCGAAGATTCATGTTCATTTAATGAAGATGCGTTAGTTTTCCAAATCTCATTTACTTTCTTACTGGCCGCTATAAATGTTAAATAACTTATGATATAGTAATATTAATCATGAGGTAGAAAAATAAGCAGTTTAACACTAATTAAGTCTTATGGTAGAATAAGAATATTATCATAAGGTGACTGCAATCACAAAAGAGAATGTTAATTCCTGATAGGCTTTACACGATTAAGTGGACTTTAACCATAACATGATACTTCAAAGCTTGTTATTTCGAGGAATGGAGTAAAGAGTAATTGTCCCTTATTATCAACATTGAGTAGGACAAATTTTAGAAGAACAACCAATATTTGCATTATCCATTTAAAAGAAACATGTTTCTCAATTTTGAGCAAAACCTAAAACATTTAGTTTGTCACGTTTAAACTCTATAATTTTTAGATACATTTCCAAAACATTGAATCATGTTAAATTAAATGTTGAATTAGTATACTTGCTAGTACTTGAACTGTTTAGAAATTAATGTTTTTCTTGTGGGTCGATGCTTATCTGGTCAAAGGGCTTTAGTCACAATTGCTTCCTTGTGAAATTTTCAATGGAAAAATCACATGATAGAAGATTTGGGTCATGTCTTTATTGACATGAAATTATTTTTAAGTAAGAATTTAATAAGGTACTTGATATGATATCTGTTCTTTGAGAGCTTAAATTAATCTCAGGTTTTTTTTTCCTCCACAAACAATTAAAGTGGATGGGTTTTCGCTTTTTAGCTTTTAGTGATATATTTCATATATTATTATTTAAATTTTATGATTTAAAATTTTAATTTTATAAATAAACCCCATCTGATATAAGTTATTACTTAAACATTATTTGAGATACTAATTTTGTTAACTTTTGTTCTCACGAGGAGGATGATCAGACTGGTACGTTGGGGGTTCGTCTTATTACTTTAGTCCCTATAGGCATGATGATCATAGTGGTGGTTCAATCTTATCAGCTTTGATCTTATGCATATATTTTAACCGGTGCAACATTCTCGGATGCTCAAGCTTAGTGAATTAAGATAAATGACGGAGCACATGTAGGCATTTCAAACTTGTTAATTTGAATTGATTTTAAATATCTATATTATTACTTGCATGAACATATCATTTATCAAAATGTGTGCAGAGTTTACATTGAAGTTTGAGGCACCTATTTGTTTGCATGCGGGGTTGCGGATCCGGTAATGATCTTAATAAGTATGAGTGGTTTTAGTATTGAGGATGTCAATATTTCTTCTTTTATATACATATTACTTGTGTGTGTCCTTCATCAATTTTCTCACTTTATTTATTTCCAAATTTTGAAGAAATATAAGAAAATTCTATTTGATTTTGCAAGCGAGTACCTTATAGGTTGTGTTTAATATTTAAATTTTTTAATATATTCTCATTTGAAACATCCTTTATTGATTCAAATTATGCAATTATCTTTTAATTTAATCAATTGGTCAATTTGAGCCATTATATTTTGTTCTTATTTTTTTTTAATCTAACTTTGGTTGTATTTATGTAAAGTTTAGGTCTAGGATCAGTCCAAATTTTCATGATATTTCATGAGCCTCTCACTCTCTCTGTGTTATTCCCACATAGGGGCTACTTCGAGAAAACTAAGTCTGTGTTTGGGGCAGCTTATAAGTGCAGCGGCATTTTTGAAAACGTCGTCTAACTGTTTGGTTCGCAAGTTTATGAAAATGTTGTCTGCCACGTTTGAGTTTTTTATACTATATGCATATCACAGGTCGACCCATGTGGTCGATCCGCGGACCGAGTTTCAGGATAAGAAGCTTGTCCTGAAACCTACAAGCTGGCCCAAATAGACCCTACGGCTACCCATCGCACTACAAAAAAAGAATGTATTTTAGTTTTTAAAAGATTAATATTTCACCTAACCGTATTATCTTAAAGTGTTATGTATACAGATCATACTTAAAATGTTAGCTATTTAAGTGCATATGAAATTGTATCCAAAATCCCCTAAATTAAAATAGTAGTTATACCAAAGAAAACATGCACTAAAAAGCTCCTCCCATATAATCAATTATCTTATTTAAAATATTAAAATAATATTTATACCAAAGAAAACAAGACATTAATAAGCTTCTTCTATATAATCAATTATCTTATTTTACAAACATACCGCACAGTTCTCATGTATTTACATATCTATTACCTAAACATTCATATTACATGCACACTAGCATCACATCAAAATATTATAATCATTATGTTTATAAAAGTGAATACACCTTTTCAAGCGTTGGTTTATGAGACTAAAGTGTTATCATTGTGTATATGCAAATATTGATATACAAAAATCGAGCCCAACTATAGAAAATGGCTAATCCAGCTTATCACCATCTTTGTCAAGATGATGACTCAAATTGGCGTTTGTGAAGGTAGCAATCCGAAAAATATATGAGGGCCAATCACAAAATCTATCAATCTCTCATTCGAAGGCATCGCCAGACTATGGATTCAGTCCTATCGCCCCAGTATTGGGGATGACCTTCGTACTAACAATATCTGATATTAGTTGACAATGTCTTATAATCATGAGACTGGTCATAAAGAAGTCATAAATATAGTCATTAATGTCTTACTTTGACAATTTTGTATTATTTTTTATCTCATATATAAAAAGGCTAATAAAAACAAAGAGAGTAATCTCTATTTTTTTCCTTCCTAATCTCTTTTTTCCTAAGGGCTGCATCTTCTTTTTCCTGAGAGCTTTCTTTCTCGCTCCCTCTTTCTTGCTCTTCGTCTTAACAAATCTCTCTGATTGGTGGTCGGAAATTAATATTTTTGCCGAAGGTTCCCTCCAAAAATCTCTTCCACCTCACTCTCTTCTTAGAGCACCCTTTCTAAAATACTAAATCTGCCGCCAAATTATATGTACTCACGAACAATATGAATCCTGCAGTATTCTTCAGATCTAACAAAGTCAAAATATCAAAAGTTTACGAGTTAGATATGTAAATATATATTGCGAGACATTAATATCACTCTTCTTCTTCTTTCCGCTGCTCTCTGATCCTCACTTGCTCTAATCACCGTTCATTTCATTTTCTTTACGGGTTGACCTTTTCACTGCCCACTTGCTCTTCCTCGTCATTATTGGTCACAGTATACAAACCAACTGCTGACTTTCTACTCTAGAAGAAAATAATATGTGTTGGATAGTTGACTTTTTTAATGAAATTATTCTGCTATAATTTAACGTGGATTCGTCATAGCCCCTATTTTATTTGCGTCTCTTCGTTCTCATTAGAGCGGTCAAAATCATGCTTGGCTGATTCAATTGGCTTCACTGAAGATGTCCTAAGCATGAAGACAAACATATGCAAAAACAATATTTGGGAAATTTACATAATTTATCACACTTCGGATCTCTTCTTAGCCATCATTTTCCATACCATTTGACTAATGTTCTAATTACCTGCTCTTCCATGTCATTCATGGGTTATATTTGACTTTCTACTTTCTACAAAACAATATTCATTTGACTTTTAATTACCCTCTGAGTTACATCAGATGTTTGTTCATTAGCTGTTGATTACTGAGTTTTTCTTTATTTAGTTGTTTATTTATTAGTGCTCTTTCAAGTTTTATGGATTTTTAATCTGCTGAGATTTTAGAATAATTATTTTTTGGTGGGCTTCGTCATTAATTATGTACCAAGTTTGTCTGATTCTCTTCCCTCTCATTAACATTCTCAAAAGTTTTTTGAAGTAGTTCGATTGACTTCATCGAAGATTCCCCAAGTTAGGAGATTTTCATGCGTTAGTATCTTGCAATAATATATTATTCTATTTTGAAGATACTAATGCATGGAAATCTTCAAACTTGGGGAATGATGTATACTAGGCATTTGATTTGTTTTAATACACACTTCAAATATATACACGTACATATAAACATACATATGCATACACGTATATACATAATTACCTCTTCAAAATTTAGATGTGAACCTAACATCTTGATATATATGATACAACTATGTGAAGAATTCATCATATGTTAATATTTGGTTCACATGCAACTAGGTTAAATTCTACAATATGTTCAAGTAAAAAAATGAGGAAATTTTGTCAACGAGTCCACAATTACTAATACATGATCTAGTATCATTATCTTGATAGGAGAAATTTCATTATCAAATTTATGATTAAACCACCTCATTTTTTCACATATTTTTAAAAATTTCACTTTTCATATGATGTTTTACTTTTAATACTGAGCAACTCTCTGATTTTGAAATATAGTACACCACTTCCTTCTTTACGTCAAGCTATCGAAATAATAAATTCACATCTTTAAACATCTCTTTTAAATGCCTAAATAAATACATAACTATAATAGTAAACTTCCCTTGTGAGTTTTTACCATATATATGAGCTATGTAACTATATCCATAATTTACTACTACACTTAATTACTTGATACTCAAAATGTTGTGAAGCACCGCCAATCATGCAAGCATACGTGCTAACTAAGTAATATATGGATTAAGTCTGTGTATCGATACTACAAGGAACTTCTTAATTTTATAATCTAAAAGAGTTCGAGCTTACTAGTTTTAAATCCAACAACAAGTATTTTAAAATTTGGTGATTTTAAAATTACTAATCCTAAATTATGATAAGAGTAAAGCTTAAGTGAAAGTAGTGAGAAAATCATGAGGTTTTCTATCAATTGTAAAATTCTCCCTTAAATTAGATTTTTATGAATCTAAAATTAATAATGGTAAAAATTATGGGTGACAATCAGGAACAACTCTCCTACTTATCCCCTTTTAGAAGTCTAAGAAGATTTGGAAATCATATAAGTTCAGTTCCCCAAATCAAGTGATTATCTCAGGATTCCACATTTCATATTATGATATTGCACTAATTTAGAAGCAATATTTCTAATCTCCTCAATCAATACGAGTTAATTTAATTGTTCTATTAGTCTACTCCTGCACAACTAGATCGCAACAAATTTTACTTAAATCAATTAACCAAATTGACAGTAAATTAAAAATAGAAGGTTAACACATTACCACTACAAAAATCTAGTTAAATCACTACATAAAAATTAAACACATAGTTCCTAAATTACCTATCCAAAGAAGATAGAAGATTCTACCCGCTAATTATGATTTGAAATAACAAAATAAAAACTTTATTTAACAAAGCAAATCAAAATAAAAAGAGTTAAAGAATGAAGAAGCCAATGAAAAACATTAAGAAGATGCTACAATGGAATTCTTTCATCCTCCACAAGTTTCACTGAATTACACAAGCAATTTGCACTAAATTGCTCATACACTCTTCTCTCAAAAATTTCACAATTAGATAAGTATTGCAGACTCTCTACACTAATCAGATACCTGCTCAATGATTCAACAAAGCAAATTTATTCTCCCTTCACAAAATGATGCATTTGAACTGTCAAAATGATCAAACTGTGTGGTATGGTGCCTAGGTCCTGAGATATGGCACCTAGTTTCTAAGCTTTAGCATCTACTCGCTACGGATCTAGCTCCCCCTGTTCAAGCTTGCTATTCTCCATGCCATTTAGATTTAGGGCATTAGATGCTTACAAGTCGGCCTGTAGTGCCTATGCGTCGGATCATGGTGCCTAGGCTCCACCAAAGTAAAGCCACTTTATTGTCTTCTCTATCTTGGTTACTTTAAAAGAATGCATTGGGTGTTTGAGTGATGTTGTGCTAGTGCTTCATGCTGCTCCAATGCTTAACACCAAAATTTCATTATTTAATCTCTCATCATCCTTCTTACTTGTATCTTGCAAAATAAAAAATAAATAAATACCTTCTAAAAGCATAAAATTAACATAAAATTAAATTAAAAGTATACATGGAAGATCACATTTCAACATCCTCATCATTGTTACTTTGTTCATTTATATTCATTATCAAAGCACATTATGTTATGACACTCTTCATTTAACCTTTGAGTTTATATAATCTTTTCTTAAAATGTGGGTAAGATTATCATATGATAAAACACACTCCACTCTTAATTACCTCTAAGGTTTAACTAAATATACTTATATAAAATTAAATAACATGTTCTAATTGAAGGCAACTTGGTCTTTGCAATTGCCACTATATTTGTGTTTCATTATTGCTATTAGATATTTAAATAATAATATTTTATCAAAGCAAGTTATCTCCTTTAATTTAGATTCAACTCTTTTAGGTGAAAATTATTTCAAGCATTGATGGTCAGTAAATACCTCATACCTAATTTTATACATTAGTGACTCCATATCTTTAATGTCAATACCATAGATTCTAACTATATCTTATGTAGGGTGATTCTTCTTATGAATTTTTAACTACTGGATGAATTAATGCTCTTCTTATCATACTTCAAAATATAATAAAATCCACTTAATGATGAAGCACTAAGGTTTTAAAAACATCTATATGTGAACCCCTCTAATATCGATAGGATAGGAAATATAACTAAGCATTGCTTTAAAACTTTGAAAATCATCCCAAAATTAAATGTTTAATCAAAATTTGATAGTTTATTGGTGAATCTAATTAGTGACATAACAGTATGTGGAAAATCATTTGCAAACCTTATATAATACCCAATTAAATTTATAAGACTGATTTTTAATACAATTGTATGGATCATGGTTTATCAAATTTAACTTGATTACTTTGGGGTTGAACAAAATTATCATCAATAATAATAAAATGCGGGCTTTTACAAATATCACACATTAAAATAAAATATTTATTTTTTTGATCTTGGAATATGATAAATGATTAGCCGCCGACACATTTCTAAAGTACCTAGCATACCCCTTTCTCTTTAAAAAAAATGTAAATTAATATGATGGAACATTCATTCAAATAATGCCTAAAGAGTACCTTATCTTCATCAAACTCATAAATATAGAAGTTATATTAGATAGGTCAAATGATGTCACTAAATAATCATTGCGCTCATATTGAGTTTTGAACAAAGTCTTAAGAGCATCTTTATAGATGCTCAATTCATGATACACGAAACTTACATCAAGCTTAGTTTATCAAATAATTGATCAATTATTATTAAATGATACTTATTCTTACAAGTTTTTTAACTCTATAATTAATGTGTGTATTTATTAATCATTCATCTTTACAAATAAAAAGGAGCTAGAAAAGGTAACACACATATTCAAATTAATTTATTATAAATAATTTTTACAATTATACGTGAAAATATTTGAGATCCCTAACATTCATAATTATATATGAATTCTAAGAAATAAGACTAAACCTTATGACGACTCATTTCTTGTGCTTTACTCATATCCATCAAGCTATCATTGTGGCTAAGAGACCTTAGGTCAACCCAAACTAAAATAACTCAATTCTCATCATAAGTTTAAGAGTCTAACTAGTCAAACTCATCATAAGCACTATACTTACAAATCCCATCTATCCTTTTATTCACCCCATTTATTCAAAACAATACATATATCTATAACTAAAAGTCTGGTTGTCATCATAGTTACTAGAGTATAATGTCTCTAAAATGACACAATGATGATGGCACATGTTATATAGTGAGACAAGTTGATGTTACAAGACAATAGCCATGTAATGATCTATGCTCTAATTATAGCATGCAACACTTAGATAATACACAAACCATCAAATATAGTAATCTATTCTTACTTAAGTTAAGGACTCTAATCCCATTAATGGAAGATCAAAAACATGCTTTATTGTTTCATTTTTCTCCATGGAACCAATATAATTCTTTATTAATCAATTTTTTGTTAACACAATTGATACTAATTCTATAATAAATTCAACTTTCTTTCTTAAAGGATGTAATCACCAAGTTTTATACACCCACTTTAGAGCTTTTACAGTGTAAACAATTATGATAACTGGAAACCCAAAAAATAATTTTCTAGGATCAACTCCTAAAAATTGATAAAATTGGTTAACTCGACCCAAGCATACTCCTAATAAATTATTGCCTGACTGTAAGATCCTTTAATTGAGAATTATGCTTCTTAATTATTGCTTCCCAAAGCTTTTACTCAACATCTTCAAGACAAAAAGAACTATAGAATGAAATAAGTTGCAATAGCTAGTAAGGATAAGGTCATAAGTGAGTAGATATTGGTATTACACATTAGTTCATGAAATTTATTAAAGATGAATGTGATCAGTTGCTATGCACATATTGGAGAAACTGCATTGAAGTTCAAACATATGATTATGTGGGGTCTGAGCAAGATTCATAAAATTTGTAAAGAGATAAAGTCAATATGGCTATTTCACCAAAACATAAAATTCAAATATCATGTGATAATCTAACTAGATGAATGAACTCTTATTTTGCAGTGCATAAACAATAATGCCTTGCATGCCTTTTAAATTAAATATACATCATTAAATGTTGACTTAATATTTTTACGTTAGCATGTTATATTAAAGTCATGACTATTGAATTTTCCAAATTATGTTTAGGAAATCATTCATAAATATGAGAGATGACATTATTATGCAAATACTATCAAACAGTTACATGAAAATTGGTTCTTTATAGAATTCACAAGTTTAATGCAATAGAATAAACATGCATGCTTTAATCTTTTTGTTTTTTTAGCAATTATAAATATTTAAGCTAAATGTAATTAATATTTTTGTGGCAATAATATGATAAAAATATTGAAGCATTGTGCTACTTTAATTGCAACTTAGCATAAGCAATCCTCATTATTGTATTTCTCATCTTTTGCTACCTCTACTATAAAGTCTAGTGACAGCATAAAACAAGTATCAATACCAAAGTGTTTGTGAGAGACATGATTCATTCAAATTTAAATTTGAATTGGTGGTTCATCCACATGAATAAGCATTAATTATTTATTCATATGTATGGATAAATAATTAATGTTTATGAATCCTTTGAGCGTTAAGGGGTTCCTAACCATAGACAAAATAATAAATAAATGGTGGTAAATTAGATTCCCCTCTTTTGAAGGGTACCCTCAAAGATGAATAGAGCTTTAGAGGTTCCATATGATCCTTCTAATTTTATGATATTGTTTAAGGGGCGCTATCTCATGAGTATTTTTTTCTAATATCACCTAATTATTTAAGAAAATATATATGTCAATTCTTAAAAATAATTTTTGTAATATAATATAGGTTTCATCTAAAATATTTTTTTTTTTTTTATTTCCTTCAACAGTCTACATTAGAAGGTTAATTTAGAGAAAAACTAATCAAGATTGTAATTACAAAAATTAAATTTTAATATAAATTGCTTTATATGGAAATTATTCTATTCCTTGTAACGCTAAGAGCTAAAGTTAAATGTGTTGGAATGCATACCATATTAGTTAAAATAAAATAAAAAATTCTAAAATAGTGGGTTTGAGCACTCATCATATCCTAAGAAAAACAATGCAATAATAAAACATTAAAAATAAAAAATTAATCAAATAGTTGATAATTTTCCATTTCAATCATATATATATATATATATATATATATATATATATATATATATATATATATATATTCAAAAGTATATAATGTGTTATTGCCGTATTCTTTGTCCAGTTGGTGGCGGAGTCACTGTAAGTCCCATCTAGCAAGGGTTCGATCCCCCTCGCGGTGTGTAGGGCGTCAAATTACAGACACACTACGCGTGGTTCTCATCATAGGCCCCGAGCTCATGAGAAATCGATATTTAGCGCTTTGTCAAATATCGATTTCCTTTTATATATAAAACAATATATATATATATATATATATATATATATATATATATATATATATATATATATATATATATATATATATATATATATGTGTGTATGTATGTGCGCGCGCTCGCGTACGAGCCTTGGCTCATTGGTTGCGGCCTTTTTCGTAACTCCTTTGAGTTAGAGGTTCGAATCCTACCTCTTCTTGGAGGATTTAATAAGCACACAGATCTGGAAGGATCCACTCCCGGTCAATTCAACCCATAGGGGTGATCGGCGATCTCCGATCGTCTATCAATCTTTATTTTAATATATATATTCAGAGAAACCAGTTTTCGGATTATCTTGCCTCCTAATTCGACCCAGCTAGAATTCTAATCCGAAGGTAGAAAACTTACGTCGAAGTTCGTCATCTAACGTACCACGGTTCGCAGCGCACCGTGCACTCACATATATATATATATATATAAATTATGAAATAATTCAACATGTGATCAGCGTCAATTAAAAAATAATGGAGCCTGCCCTACCACGATCACCTCGTGAATCTCATCACAAATATGTTTACTGTCAGCCATAAACTCCCAACCATGCGCTATAAATGAATACAAGGCAGTGGTTGCCACCATGCCCCAAGCATACACTTTGAAATTGCATTTCTAACCAAAAAAAAATTCTACTTCCTCCTTAAATTTCAAAAAAAAATACAGCCCTTCTAATAATTCAGGAACAAAATATTATAAAATAATACGTGCAATCGAAGCATGCTTCTCCAACCAAACTTATATATATTATCACAAATTTAAAATAGTCACCACTATTTGATCAATGCAAATTTTATATTACTAAAAAATATACATCTCTTCAAAGTGTAATTTAAGTTAACAAACCGCTTAAAAGATAATTTTATATCTTAGTTTAATACGAAAATCTAATACGTAGATAGAAAAGACGTAATGTTTTTATATTGAAAACTACAAAAAAGGAAAAATTGTAGGGCTTCACACAAAATTATGATTCAGGTTATTAGAGAAGATATGATCGTAGCATTTAGATCATATGTATGTTGTCCCCGTGAATGTGTCTAAAGATATTATAGATTCCACAAATGGTGCGATGGTAATTGATACATATCAGTTGAGTGGTCGTGGCGCAACAACAGTGGTTAAGCTATAATAGCTAATGATCGAGGGTGGGGAAACAATAGCAGTCAAACAAATGTAGTTGTGTGATGATCTTTAGGCGATAAATGTCGAACTATAGAAAGTAGCTGGTGATATATGGGCAATGATGGTTAGATAAAGATAATCAGATGATAAATAAAGAGTGATGATGATTTAACCATGAGACTTGGATAACCATAGTCAAATAATGATGGTAGCTATGCTCAAAAGTCAAATAGATCGAGCTTTGGCATTGTGAGATTTGTAAACTATACTTTTTTGAGTTGAAGAACATTTTACATAAAAAAAATATGTCTATCTATAAATTTTAAGAGTAATATTCTATTTTTTTTTACTAAAACCTAAGCACACTTACTCGACTGACCCGTAGTGGTTTCCTTAAATATAAATCATTTATTTAGTATCAATGTATTTTAATTACCTTAAAATTAGCTCATATTAAGCTCATTAAATATTTCTCAATAAGACATACAATATGCAAGCAAGATAACAATATATTTTGACTTTTTAGTTACTCTTAAATAAATAAATAAAACACATTCGAGCTCATATAGAATCCAATTGACTCAGTTTTGTTATTGAATTTGTCTCATTAAGCCCATGAAGTCAATCCAATCATAAATTATATGATTCTAAATTGAAATTTGGAAGTTTGATGTCAAAAATTATATTGAGATTTGTGCACTTTATGTGAATTTCTTTTATGATGCATCATTTGCCCACTACTTTTGAATTTCGAAGTCATTGTGAATGGTGTGTGCGTGTGTGTGCGCGTACGCGCGTCGTTAGCCGTAATTTGTTGGTAGAGCAGCTTCTTTGAAGGTCGTAAGTCCCATCGGGTCAGGGGTTCGAATCCCCCTCTAATCAATTTTGCTGGTAATGAGGGTGGTCCTCGAATAGTTAGACACATGAGGGTGTCTGTGGGCCGTATAATTACCTCCGAACATTCTTTTTTAAAATATATATAAAGCGCAATAACTCTTTAGACTTCAATTTAAATATTCTGTCATAGTGAACCCAACAAAATCAACTCAATGATAAATTTAGTCATTCTTTGAAGTTGGTTCATATATTGAGATTATATTAATAAAAGGTTTTAGCATAAACTGTTCAAATTAGATCAAAGTTGATTTTATAGATTTTATTATGTCCCAAATTTATCTTATTTAGTCTAAAAAATAAAAGTAAAAAAGATTTCAAATATCTTATAAAGGGAAATAATTGGCATGCCTACTGTTGAAATCAGGCCTAAAGTGGGTTAGGCAGGGCCAGTTGGCTGGCTGCCTGCTGCCAATGGTGAATTGCTGATAGTGATTTGTGGAGGCAACTATAGTAAGACACTAGTTTTTTTAATAAATTTTAAAAAATGTGCTTATTATTAGGTGAGCACATGTAGTTAATGGCCAAAATAAATTATTAAAATTTTTAAAAAGTATAATTATTATTTTTTAATAAGTTTGTAATAGCTTTTATAACTCATAATATTATTTTACGGAACGAGTTATGAGTATCGAAGATTTATAGTTTTTTGTCGTAGAGCTTCAAATTTTATCTTGAAAAACAGTTGATTGTCTTTATTTGAGAGCTCCATCAGTAGACGTTATGGAGATTCGTCTTAGATGGTTTGATCACAATAAACGTGGACCATCTAATCACCATGTTATGAGGGTAGATATTTTCGATGTAAGTTTAGAAATAAGGGTAGAGGTAGATAAAAGTTTATATTAATTTATTCGAATTAAGGAGCGATTTAGAAATAAGGCAACCGAAACATTGCTATTTACAATCAAGCATCATCTTTTATTCATTTTTCAAATTCTAGCTCGAATATCAAATGTAACGATAAAATCTCAACCAATATTATTCGTCTTTATCAAATTCACAATGATTTGATTGAGGCACGCGTAAATGCATCGGTTTTATTGTTCAAAAAATCAGTGTGTGCTTGATCTATAAATAGCCATGTTTTGGTTGCCTATATGTAATTATCCCGAGAATTAAATAAAAATATGACACTCGAAGTACACAAATGGAGTAAAATGATTCATATTGCTGACCCCACTTAAGGAGATAAAAGCTTGTTGTTATCTTTGTTGTCTTTATTTGAACGAATTTAAATTAAAAATGAACGGATATAATGATAGATACTACGACACATTTTATTTTGGTGATACGATGATAATGAAGAAAGTTTAGAAATCTATTTAGCATTTTAATTTTATATTTTATAGTAATTTTTTATTTTTATCTTTGTACTTTTTCTCAATAATTGGGATTGAATTTTTATGTTGAATAATTATGCAATTTTTTTTTCAAATATTTTCAATATCAAATTTTGCCATTTAATTTTTAAAAGACATTTATTTTTTTAATATTCTTATGTTAAATGAACATACAAATCAACTGTTCCAAACGCATGTAGACAGATAGATAGATTATTCGGATCAGCTGTTTATCAACAGATAATCAATAATGTGAAAGACTATTATTAAAAAATAAATGTGAAAATAAAAATATTATATTCTACAAATTAGCACAAATATAATTTCCCTTCTTTTTAACTACCCCCTACCAAACCTTCAATTGCTTGCTCTTCGTTGGCGCTTTCTTCTTCTTCTTCAACCACGTCGTTCATATGCGACGAAATCTGTCTTTCTCTGTGAAGAATGTGAAGAAGACGACGACGCATAGAGCTTCCTTCGATTAGCTTCTCTATTAAGATGCCCAGTGGCGATGAGATTCGCTATTCTCTAAGTTACGTGATCCTCGCGATCTATTGTGTTTCGGAGGTCGAGATCAGTCCCTCGTTCACGGCTAATTGAGTGTCGGATTTGGGCGCTCCATTGAATCATTGGAGCTCCACTTTTCTTAAGCGACGTCCATTCCTGATTTGGGATTGTTGAAGGTGCTTGGATTTGAATTTGATTGGAGTGTGTATGATTGTCGTTTTTTATGGCTTGATCTTTGACAATTTGAGCAGATTTGAATCTTTTGATCTCGATCTTTCACAAAGTTCTCATAGAAGCCAGGTATCTGGGGGCCTAGTATTCTTTAGATGATCTGAAGTTAATTTGCGCTTTTGATTTAATTTGAAGGAGAAAATTGAGGCGTCGGTTCTTATTGATTGATATCTCAATGGTTGTTGATTGCCGGAGCTTGATCGAATTCTGCAGGGCTTTTGAGCAGCAGGCTGCTCGAAATGCCGTGGCTTCATCGGAGCAACGGTGCAGCTCCAGCTCGTTTCAGAGGACGAGGGGCAAATCCTTGAACCCTTTATCCCATCCTTTCTGCGAGCACTCTCCCTTTGCTGCCATCGATATTGTGATACTACTTCTGGCTCTTGGAGCGCTAGGGTTTCTCTCGGTTCCCTACATCGAGTTAATCTTTCATGAAGCCTGCGAGCTGGTTCCTTTAACCTTCGAGCTGGTCGTGGAAGTCATTTATGAAACACCTGTAGCATATGTTGTCGGTCTGGTTGTGACGTCGGCTGCACTGATTGCAGCATGGGAGATTATTGATTTTAAATCCAGAAAATGTGGGAATCCTGCCTGCAAAGGTCTGCGGAAATCAGTAGAGTTTGATATCCAGCTGGAGTCTGAAGAGTGTGTTAAGTTTTCCCCTCACGCGCTTAAGGAGACAGCATGCACGCTAGAATTAGGGCAGGATCATAAGGAACTGGAAGCCGAGCTGAGGAAGATGGCTCCTCCTAATGGCCGTACTGTGCTGATCTTTCGTTCACCTTGTGGGTGCCCCGCCGGCAGAATGGAGGTTTGGGGCCCTAAAAAAGTTCGCAGAATCAAGAAGTAGTTATACTTTGTCCCTGTTACTTGCAATCTAGTCTTCAGTGGTGCCCAAATCGATACTGCACCTCAATATATTGTATTTTCTCTTACTTTTATACTATTTGTTAACCCCTTTGAATAACTGGGCATCATGGCTAAATTGGGGCATTTACACGCATAGCACACAGTTCTTAAGCATTTACTCATGTCACGTTTAAACTTTCATATTTACACACAACACTCAAATTTTTAACATCACATTAAAAATAGCACTATTAATACTTTTTAAAAGACAAATACATCTTTTCATGCATTGGCTGGAAGCACCGAAGTGCTATGTATGTAATTACGGAAGTTTAGATGTGAGATATGCAAATACATAAGAATTGTGTGCTACATATGCAAATTTCCCTAAATTTTTACTCTTTGGTAGCAATAAGTGCCATATTCTGTAAACTTTCAGTTAATTGTTTTAAAATGCACTTTGTATGACACTCTCATATCATCTGGTGTCTCAACCTATTTATATATTCTTGATTTGTTATATGTAGTTATTTATAGTTCCAGGTCATGCTGGTTTGTGCCCATTTGTTCTCCCAAATTACTAATTACTGCATTGATGCATCTTATGGTTGTAGAATGCTTCATTTTCCAGGTCGTGGATTGTGTTCTTACTTCTACGATCTTTAACTATCCATCTAATTTTCTCTTTGTTTCTCTGTATGCTGTTCTGTTCCTTTTTTCTTGTCTCTCTCTCTATATGTCTTGTTCTATATTTGAATTTTTATTTGTTTTTTTTTTTTTTTTTTTTTTTGCAAGAACGAGGAACCTATTTTAGTCAGACCTTATCATATGTCCAAATGTCTTCCTATTGTCATATCTGTCTCTTATTTGTTTCTTCATCTCTGTATTTTTAAGTTATTCATTTTTTGGGCCCTTACTACACTTAAAACCTCTTGAACTTTTTTTGAGGACTTACTGTTTATTTAGTACATGGAGAGCACGTTTCTATTTCCTCTGAATTATGCTTTATAGTTGACCTTCCTTATATTTGGAATTTTAATTCAATTAGGGGCATTCTACCGAACTTTGTAATTCAGTTATCTTTAGGCCTCCTGTTGCTTTCTTAGCCAATTTCATTTAGTTAATGTTGAATGTAGTAGGATTGCTAAATAATAAATGAAAGGAGCTTTGGATTCATCTATTAAATAAGAAAATATGACGTGAACACATGGAGTTCCATGGATTCATATGCTTAACATGGAAATGGGAGTACCATGGATTGGTTTCCTCCTCGCATTGGCTAAGATAGGAAGTTTTAACTTTTAAATTTTTTGTAATTAGTATTTTCCAATTATCTTTTAGCCATTTTTTTGTTTAAAAAATCCTCAAGGGATGTACAAAATTCTTTTTTAGCTACTGCTTTTTTAAATATATTAGAGCAAGTTGAGGTCTTCTACTTAAACTTCATTTTCTCTCTTTCATTCTTTTCTTTTTTAGACTTCTAAAGTTTCGATCATCACGAATGATGAAAGCTAAACTGAAGGAGAATTTTCAGGATTGTAAATCTTAATATCTTTTAAACGGAAGAAATTACTTTGAAAGATTTTTCTGAAAGAAATGAAAAAAATTATTATTTTGTTTTTTTTTTTCAGATTTAGAAGACCCAGAGTTTGCATTTTAGGATGAAACAGATTTCATGACCATGTCACAGTTATGAGTACTATGATGCTTGAAATTATTAGCTAATATATTTTCCTAACAATTGCAAAAGATATCTGGGAAGCTATCGAATAGATTTACTCAGAACTTAAAGTTGCTACTCTTATTTATGAAATCAAGGTGAGGCTATAAACAGCCAAGCCAAATACCTCCTTGAATATTTCAATGCAATGAAGGTCTATTCGCTATAATCAAATTATTACTAAGCTCTCAAGATGAAGTGTAATGATGCTGTTACGATTTTCAAATAATTCGTGGAAAAAGAAATGATGTTGGTTTTCTTGCATGACTCAGATGATAAATTCTATAAGTTCATATTTAAATCTTGATCATTTCCTAAATGCGGTCTTTCTACTCATTTGAATCAAAGAAAGAGGATGGTAATGGTTGACACTCTTTACTTAAAATATCAATTATAACAACCACATAACCTTATGGAAAGGTAATTGTTGCCATTGAATCTTCACAAGAAAAAGGACAAAAGCCTTTTCCTAAAAGAAACCTGTGGTGCAAGTACTACAAGAAGGTTGGACATATTTATTTCTTCCCAAAAAGAAGGATAGAAGGGTACTTGTTGCCACTGAATCTTTTCATCATGTTTGATTTTTTCTATATGTATCGAATTTTTAACTTTGATTTAGTTTGAATTAAAATGCAACCCAAAGTTTTAGAAATAATGATTGAATTAGTGGTATTCATTTTAACCTATGATGAATTACATTTTAATCAAGATTCTCTTTCTTCTCTCCTTCATCTCTCTAAATAGTTTCCATAATATTGTTGAGAATTGGACCTTATTTAGGGTCCTATCGGTAAAAAAAGGAATATTGAAGAAATTTGAGTTAGATCTCCCTCCTGTGGATCTGAAACTGGATGAACTGGCCACATATATGAATTGGTCACATCGAATCGAGGATGCTATAGTATGGAAAAGATTAAAGAGATATCTGACGAGGATCAAACCAAAGAGTGGCAGTGTTGAGGGATGAGTAAAGGACCACACATGCCTTGTTTCACATTTAATTACTCAAGTCAATAATTCCATCGATTGCCTCATCAGTAGATGACATTCGAAAGGTTAAGTGAAATATGGTTGAAGCTGAATAATATCTATGTTGGAGTTGAGAACTATATGACGGTGTTCCAGATTCAACGTGAGATAGAGGCAGTAGTTCAAGGTGATAAATGTTCAGGAGTACTCCATAGAGCTAGAGCGGCTGTGGGCAGATCCTGATCACTTCTCACCAACGTTGAATTGTGGCAATCCAGGGTGCAAGAAATGGGAGATCCTTACATAGATAAGGACGATGCAGTTTTGGCCCATCTAAACCCGACCTTTGATCAGAGGAGATTTGTCCTTCTAGCTTAGACGACTATCCATTCACTGGATGAGGTCATTGCTGCGATGATACATGAGAAAATTCGTATAAAGCTACACTTTGAGCCGGGTGGACTTTCGAGTGCTAAATTAGTTTTGGCTGTCTCGAGCTAAGGTATGATAGGTGCCCAGGAGGAGACTCGCAAGTGCTATAACATTGGTAGCGTTGGGCATCTGAGCAAGACATGTGCTAAGCCACCTAAGGAGAGAGAGAGACAAGCAAACATGGATAGGGTGGAGGCCATGGTAGCAAAAAGGTGGAAAAGGGGGTTACCGGACAACTCTAGTGGTAGCAGAGGAATGAGAGACTGGTGTGATTTTTACTAATGAGGATCATGAGTTTCTGAAGTTGTTGAAGTGGAAACATAAAGCAGCAGGAGATGTGATTGAGGATGTTTCCAATCAGTCGTCATCAAAGGGTAATATTGCCACTTATGCTCTTTGACAACGGTACTTGTGATACACATGCCCTTGCATCTATTTCTACGACAAAATCATCAGAATGAATAATAGTTCTGGTGGATCTTGACATGTGACAGATACTGCTATAGAGTTTTATCCATATACTCCACTAGTAGTATTAGAGAGCATTCAGACTACTGACGGTACAACATAGTCTGTATTTGGTAGGGGTACGATAAGGTGTACAAATAGGCTCAGGAGTTTTTCCTTGCTTTAAAAATAAGGTTGGATGTGTTTGCGGAATACATTCTATATTTAATGAAAAATAATGATGATGTATTTGCTTACTTTAAAAACTTCCGTAAGGCAATCCAAACTCAATATGTTGCACTAGTGAAGACATTGTGGTCTGATAATAGAACAAAGTATACCAAAGAAATATTTGGGAAAGATTTATCAGCCCACGGGATATAACATCAAACCACATGTTTATACACCGACACAAAATGGAGTAGTAGAGAGGAAGAATACGCATCTCATAAAGGTAGCCTGAGGTATGACGATCACGATGAATGCCTCAAAGCACTTATAGGGGCAAGCAATTTTGATAGCTGCTCAGTTGATCAACAGGATGCCCTCGAGGGTGTTTGATTGTAAGTCTCATTGTCAGCTTTTGAATAAAGATAACAACATAATCCCCCCATTGAAGGTGTTTGGATGTGTATGTTTTATGAAGGGTAATAGATCATCCGTAGGAAAGCTGGATCACAGAGCCGTAAACTGTGTGTTTGTAGGTTATTTTGCTATCCAAAAAGGGTATGCCTTAGAGCTCGATAGAGAAGAGACTGTTTGTGAGCATGAATGTGTCATTTAGCGAATTTGAACCATACTACACACAAGAAGTAACCTCACCCTTCGATGACTCACCAGTATTAGAGACATGAGACAAGAGGGTGAGTAGCAATGTTGAGAGAGTGATACACGTGGGAGCAATGTTTTGTCATGTGATGTGTGATAAATCATTTGAGGAATAGGAAAATGAGGAGAGTGAACCCATAGGTGGTGAGATTTAGTTTGAAGGTGGGCTAAAGGTGTATACACAGAGAAGGAAGCAAAATGAGGAAACAATGCTTGCAGTGCCACTCGTGTCAGGTAGTCATTTGTCTCGATCTTTCTTCACTCTTGAGACACCTACACCATCCACCTCCGACTCAGAACTCCCAGATGATTTGATTCCTCCTCCATCTTCTCCTATCCTCCCAACTTTAAGGAGGATCTCTCACAACAATGTGGGATATCCTCCAAATTGTTTTGGATCAGAACATGACATTGCTAATTTTGTTTCTTATTCTAATATATCACATTTACCTGGAGCATTTATTGCATCTTTGGATACTGTCTTAATACTCAAGTACTGGCAGGTTACTAAGGAGGATCCTGAGTGGAAAACGACCATGCATGAAGAGCTTCGGGTTCTCGATAAAAGCCGAACATGGGAGATAGTGTCACTACCAATGGGGAAAAATGCAGTTGGGTGTAAGTTGATCTTCACAGTGAAGCAAACTCTAGAAAGGACAATGGAGCAATATAAAACACGATTGATGGTAAAAGTATACAGTCAGACATATGACATTGACTATGATAAAACCTTTGCATCAGTAGCAAATATGAGCATAGTGAGGACACTGGTTTCTCTGGCAATGAATGGTGGGTGAAGGTTAAACCAACTTGATGTGAAGAATGCATTTCTTTATTGTGAGTTGTTGGAGAAGGTATATATAGGGATACCCCCAAGATTTGGTACAATTTAGACAATAGGCAATGTGTGTAGGCTCAGGAAGTTACTATATGACTTGAAGTAATCTCCTCGAACATGGTTTGACAAGTTTTGGCAGACTATGGTGGGCATGGGATATCAGCAGATCAATGCAGACCATATGGTATTTTTTTGACAACATGAATGTCACACCACTATTCTTGCTGTGTATGTTGATGACGTCATTGTTACTTATAATGATGAGACAAAGATTACCCAACTAAATATAATATTGGGTAATAAATTTAAGGTGAAGGAACTTGGATAACTCAGATATTTTCTTGGGGTTGAAGTGACCCGTGAACCAAACATGATAATCTTGTTTCAGAGAAAGTATGTACTAAATCTTCTCACAGAAACAGACATGCTGGGGTGCATATTTACAGTCTCTCCAATTATTTAGAAGGTCAAGCTGAGTGCAAAAACATGTGAGTAGGCTGATTTTAAGAGGTACCATAGATTGGTGGGTCATCTGATCTATCTGTGTCACACTCGACCAGATATCTCTTTTGCAGTGTGTGAGGTGAGCCTTTACATGCATGATCCAAGGAAGAGCCATATAGATGCAATGTATTAGATTCTGAGGTTCCTAAAAAGTGCACCATGGAAGAAACTGATCTTCAAGAAGAATGAGCATATAGACATTGAGAGCTTTTGTGATTCTGACTGGGCGAGTTGTGCAGGTGATGAAAGATCCACCTCAGGTGCATGTTCGTAGGGGCAACTTGGTCTCTTGGAAGAGCAAGGAATAGTTTGTAGCAGCGAGGTCAATGACAGAGGCAGAGTATAGGGTCATGGTCTTAGGAATTGCCTAGATGATGTGGCCGCCTTGTTGGTCAAGCTCAAGATGGACTAGGAAACTCAAATGAAGTTGTGGTGCGACAATAAGTCAGCAATCAGCATTGCCAACAACCCGGTGCAACACGATAGAACCAAACATGTAGAGATTGATAGCTTTTTCATCAAGGAAAAACTGAATAACGGGCAACTGGAGCTAAGTCATGTAGCCATTGGAGAGCAAGCGACTGACTAGCTCACTAAAGGTCCGAGTTCATTAGATTTGTCTAGGTTATGTGATAAGATGGACTTATTGGATATCTTTTGCCATCTTAAGGGGGACTATTGAGAATTGGACCTTATCTAGGGTCCTATTGGTAAAAGAAAATATTGAAGAAGCCTAGGGATTTATCTGTCAAAACACTGTAATACCCTATTTAAGCCCGTGTTATGAATGTACAAAGCAGGTTTCGAACTATTTTTTCTTTAGATATTTTTCTCTTTTCTCCCCATATGAAATCTCCTATGGCCGATTGTTATTCTTCTATATGATGTTCTCTCCTATACAACTTATGCATTTGAGTGCTACATATGACTGCTCTTTATTTCTCCTATTCTGAAAGCTGAAAATTCGGATAACTATTCCTATTGAAGTACAGATCTTGAGGCTCTCTCTCCCTCCTATGAAAATACCTAATTTTGAGCCCCTTTTACTTGTGAAAGGAAGAAATCTGTTGATTTTAAAGAAACAATAAAATAATTCAATAAATAAACTATTAACTAAGGCCCATCAATTAATTCAAATCGAATCAAATGTCTACATTAGCTGCATCGACGAAGATGTACAAGATGCTCTTTGAGTGTGTTTCCATGAAGGAGGTGCTCATGAAACATAGTTATTTCTTCACTTGCTTCCCAGACAAATCTAGTTGGAATGTCATATTTTTGGAAAAGCAAAACAAATGAAAGGATCCAATTGATGCCTAAATTATCTAACAAGAGAAAGCAGCAGATAGAATCAATATTAATAAACATCAAAATTTGAAGAATAACATAATTAATAAAACAAACAACAGTTTATGTACTTCATTGAAATTTATATTACATTGTATTCAAACAAAATGACCCAAACAGCCCCTGATAAAAAAAATACATCCTAGTGCATGAAGCCCCCCCCAGCCAAAACAGCCCTTGTACCTTAGTCATAATTTTTAACAGATTCTTTCATTGCTTGAGGCGTTTCATAATCTCCATTTCTTAAATTTTCTTGGTCAAGGCTATAAATAGATATTCAACATACATGCTGTATCATTTGATATCATGCTAGACAATGCAGCACTACTAAAAAACTGAAGTGATTTAGAGGTGGTTTAAATTGTTGCAAAAGGATACGAATCCAACATGCATGCTGTATCATTTGATATCATGCTAGACACTGCAGTGCTACTGAGAAACTGAAAGTGATTTAGAAATTGTTTGCATTGTTGCAAAAGGAGTGTACTACAATTGTTTTGTAGAAGTTTCAGAATTTGGCTATGTGATTGCCATGCAATGTAAAATTATAATGCATTTGAAATTCATGCTCTCGTTCAATTTTAATGTAATTGGAATTTGTTGGATTTGGGTGAATTATAAATATAACATTCCATAAAGATGTTGCATGCTGCCATCTTTGTCTCCCGCAGCTCATCGTCCAATCAATCATCGCTCGCTCGCTAGCTGCTGGCCACCAGAATTTCCAGTCATCGCCATCGGTTTTCGCCACCTTCATTGTCGGCAACAACCCCTCAGCAGCCAATGATTGCTTGCTGCCAGCTGTCGATCGAAGCCTGCCTTGTGCCTGTCGTCTCTAACCATCACTGATGCCTTTTCCCACCGTCTACTTCCGCCGCCCATAGCTGCCTCTGATAAAAAATACATCCTAGTGCATGAAGGCTCCCAGCCAAAACAACCCTTGTACCGTGGCCTTAATTTTTAACAAATTCTTTCATTGTTTGAGACGTTTCATAATCTCATTTATTGAATTTTCTTGGTAAAGGCGATGGATAGGAATTCAACATGCATGCTGTATCATTTGACATCATGCTAGACAATAAGGTACTACTGAGAAGCTGAAAGTGATTTAGGGGTTGTTGGGATTGTTGCAAAAGGAGTGCACTACATTTATTTTGTAGAAGTTTCAGAATTTGGCTCGTGATTGGATGAATTTCAAATGCAATGTAAAATTATAATGTATTTGAAATTCATTGCATTTGAAATTTACGCTCTTGTTCAATTTTAATATACTTGGAATTTGTTGGATTTTGGTGAATTATAAATATCAATTCCATGAAAATGTTGCATGCCGCCATCATTGACTCCCGCAACTCATTGTCTAATCAATCGCCGCTGGTTCACCGTCCACCGGCCACCACCATCCGCAATCATCGCCATCGGTTTTCACCACCCGTCGGCAACAACCCCTCTATGACCAATGATTGCTTGCCGCCAGCTGTCAATCGTAGCTTGCCTTCTGCTTGTCGTGACTAACCATCACTGCTGCCTTTCCCCGCCTTGTCCACGTCCACGTGCCCACTATCGGCCGTTAGTCACATATTTTACATTTATTTTTGTTTTTCTTCAAACCAAACAAGAAAATGTGAAGTCCTTAGTTTATTTTACATTGAGCAAACAACTTCAAAGTATTCTAAATACAATACATTCCTTTTACACTGCATTCCTTTTTCACAACGTATCTTTTTCAGCAAACCAAACACTCCCATAATATAATTTGTAGGTCAATGGTTTTAACTGCAGATTAGATCATCCCAGGAACAGTATTATTGAAGAAAAAAGGTTATTCATCAATTGATATAGAGAGAGGACTTTATAATGTGTTGCTGGCGTTTCTTCTTCTTATTGTCATGAAGGTATTCTGTGCCTACTGAACTGTGCATTGTGGGATGAGTGTGCATCTCATAATTAGCCTTTTTTTTGCATTTTTTTGTGAAGTATGACATGAGTAAGCTTTCAGTGTGGGAGCTATAGCAAATGATATCATTCTGACCACTACAATATTACTTAGAACTTAGAAGCCAGCGGCGGCAAGGAACATAATCCCTTTGATATGCTAACTTGTTTGTATACTTTTTCATTGAAGTGACTTTGAAGCGTGATTTTTGCCTTTATCCATGGATCTCTTTGTGTAAGTAATGAAATTGCACTATGGAATATTAAAATCAAATGTCTTTGATTCGAAGGCGTCTGAGACAATGTGAAAGAGATATCTCACAGTTGCTAATACTATGAAATTAATCACAGCTGTATGTTCATGGATTCAATGAGCTCACACGCCCTTCATTAGCTTTAGCTGAAACCATTTAGATCAAACCCATTGCCGTTTTTAGAAACATTGTTTTCATCACAGGCATTTAAATCCAATTGCGCTGCTGCACTTGGCAGTTCAAACTCGCTTGGATTCCTCAAACTTCTTTGCTGAATAGCATATCTTTCGAAATCTGCTTGGTCAAGGTAAGAATTATGTTCCTCGTTTTGCCTGGGATGTACCCCTGAATTTCTACTTCCCTCTGATTTGCTCATTGATAGGATACCGAAGCCCCTCGAAACTGGCAAAGTGCTCTGCATTGAGTCTTTCACCCTTGTTTGAGAATATACTTTGCTGCCATTAAGATCTTCAGACCATCTAGATTGAATCTGTTCCAGTTCTTGTATTCCCAATGATAAATTGCCATGATAATAAGCTGTCAGTACCGTACTTGTATCACGCATTTCTCGTTCATTTTGTGATTCTTCGCCTGAGGTTAAGCAGCTGTACTTTGAACAATCGATAATCTGATCCATGTGTCCTTGATTATGTGAACCATAAGTTTTTTCCAAACACGGAAATGCGCTGGTGAAACATTCATTTGAAACCTTTGAGATTAGTTCAGAGAGTTGCGTTTTAGCAGTTTCAAGTCCAGCAGAACCCGAATTCTGCTTCCCAAAAGTCTCTCGAGCCTTTTCTAGCACTGACTGCAAGTACTTACCTTGAACCTCTATCCGTCTTTGCAAGTGCTTTTGCACCTACGTTGATATAATATATATTTTGGTTTAGAAACTATTTTACAATAATTTAGAATATAATAAGGATGAAACAGAGCAAGGAAGATTCTTATCGAACACCTGCGATATATTTTTTATGACACTTTAAAGCTTTCATACTCACAATGATGATGATATAAAGAATTAGTGCTGTGAAGATTATTTTTTGGCATGCTTTCTATTCATTGATCATATATCAGAAACCTCTGGTATCTTGACATATGTAACTCATATTCCTGCAGTTTGGAGTAAACACTTCCATTTATTTGATAAAACATTGAAGAGTGAAACCTTCTTTCTCTGTGAGATTTCGACTTCATGCACGAAAGAATATTTTGGGAAATGTTATTTCATTGTATTTTGTGATAGAGGCCTCTATCTTATAACGGTGTGCAAGAACATGATAAATGATATTATATTGGAGTGTATATATACATACCACTCAAATTATATGTATTTGCATATCAAACACCTATACTTTATATTTTACATATATACCACCCAAATCTTTCGGATCACATAAAAAATACTACTATTTTAACTATAGAAAAAGTGAAATACACATTTTCATTCCTAGATAAGGTGGCATGGATTTAAAAATAGATGTTTAGGAGGTAGATAAGTAAATAGATAGGAATTGAGTGTTATTTATGTAAATTTTCCTATTAAATTTTGATCTTCAATTTTCTACGTATGAATTTTTATGCTACATGTGCATTTTGTATTCATAAGGTGAGTATCAAAGTTGTTTGCATGTTATCCCTAGGAAGATTTTTCTTTTTTTATTCTTTTTTTTTTTTGGCATACAAAATGAATGTCCTAACTTGATAAACCTGTTTTTTTCCCTGCTAGTAGATATGACCTTCTCTCAAGAGATTTTTAATAAGAGTTGAAGTTCAGAGTTAATTCTAATTTACCTGGATAATTTAAAGATCTCTAACATAGAGTGCCTATAACATAACCACCATTACCTCGAGTTGCTCGTGTATCCTCCGCTGCACCTCCATTTGTATCTGCAGTGCTTCACTTATGTGCATTGTTCTGAGATTAAAAAAATGTTATTAAAGGAAAATCTGTAAGTCTATGGATGATTAAATGCAGTCTTTTTTGAGGCTCTTACTTATATTTATTGGGGCCAAAGTTGATATTATTAACTAATGATCCATTGCCTTCTAATGAGGTTTTGTCCAATGCTGCTGTAGGGATTTTCACTGTAAAACAACTCTACATTGAATTCAACCATGAACTACTAGCTTTAGAATAGGAACATTATTTTATCAAGCTATCACTACCATTATTTTCCGTCCCACCATTACTTTGAGTTAATATGTTCTTACTGAGTCTGTACTTCTGTAAAATCAAGGCATGGATTTAATGTTGTGAGTCAACTGGTACTGATTCAATAATCGATTAGTTACCTGAAGATGGCTTTTAAGGTGGTACAAAGTTACTCCTGGGATTCCCATGAGCCTCATGACTGTTTTTGGTGTCGCTTCTATTAGATGGAAATCTTGTATTAGTTAACTAAATGAGATTTTTTACTTTGATAGAGATAATCTGATTTTCTCTCCCATGTACTCACTTTCAGCTCCTCCAAGTTGCTTCACTGCCTCTACAAATCTCGAGTGGAGCTCAGGAGTCCATTTTAGTCTAGGCTTAGCATCAGTAGAGAGAACCAGTCCCGGTTCTCCCGAACCCCTTCCTGCTTGCATAAACAAATGCCTTTCTGAAGGAAAGGAAGTCCTAGAAGAATCGAAGTTGTTATTGTTGTGGATCAGAGAATGATACATGTCCTGCTCGTTAATTTTATGGGGCACAGATTAGCTAAAAGGTATAGGCTTAAAATAGTGGATAAAATCATTGATATCTCCTACCTCACAAATTTGAGCTTCTACCAAAGCTGATCTCTATGATAGGTCTTTCTGGCTCGCTTGGCTTGCAATTACATCTGAAGGCTAGTATTCCAACATCCTTCAATCTGAATGCTCTGGAGCGGCTCAATCACTTTTCATGGTGATGGAGTTTCTCTTGGGTAATCTTTATAAAGAAGTATTTTGGCATCTAGAATCTTGGAAACAAAATAGCAGTCTCAATCTAATCTTCTCACTATTTAGAAAAGAGATTATGCCCTTTTTGCTTTAGGTGTCTGCGAATCATATGCTGCAACTTTTATTGTCAATACTTGTGCTAATATATTCATTTGAGTTCTGTTCTCAGGTAATTTATGAAACTACTTTTGCTTGTCATGAATTTGGAGGAATTGATCCATAAAAAGAAAACTTTTCTTTTTTGGTTGTATCAGATCCCTATTGAAAAAGCAGGAACCATATGCCACTGGAAGAATTTTCAGGACCTAAAGGTGTCCTTCCATGGCTGAAGTCTTGATATACTTCCTAGGAGCTGTGTTTCTACTGAAATGTAGGGTGCACCTCACGTGGAACTTTATTTCTTTCTTGGACTTGAAGATGTTCTTTGGAAATTGTCTTAGGAAGCTCTAATGTGGAACTGCATGATATAAGTTATTGAAAATGTGTAGAGTTTAGCTTCTGCAAAAATTGTAGAACAGCATGGGGAAAAACTGAAAATACTTATTAATTTCACCAATGTTGAAAATTCTATTGACTGGATGCTTCCTGGAGCAGACTAATAACAGTTTTAATGTAAATGAAAGTGAAAAGCATTTTGTAAATAGATTCAAAACGTGAGGAAGAAATGAAATGCGATACAAGCATAAATTCTCTTGCTTCTTATGTTAATTTTGGTATTTTTATACAAAAGGAGAAAAGAAATCACACTTGATGTTTAAAAACTAGATCTTCAGAAACTTATCCAGTAAGATCAATAATACATAATTGCAATAGATGAACCAGGGTTTTATTACATTCTAGGTAAATTTTACCATGATGTAAAATATAGAACTTTAATTTTGGTATTTAAGCCACTTGTGCACTTAAGCTTTTTGCAGTCTAGAATTGATGTGTGCCAGGATGTGAGGGCGGCAGCTCCCATAAGACCAATATTATTTTTCACACAAGCACACACCCCGCCGACGCATGCATGCATGCTCACACGCACGCATGTAGACCCACACACCCACACACATACAAAAATATATATATATATATATATGTGTGTGCGTGTGTGTGTGTGTGTGTGTGTGTGTGTGTGTGTGTGTGTGTTCGTGCGTGTGTGTGAATGGACATCGGAACAAGAAATGCTATATAAGAAAAATTAGAGGTGAAGAATTCATTGCTTAGAATGAAATACCATTTCAGCGTATTAATATAAGATATGAAAGAAAGAAATAACTCGTGGATTGCTCCCTTGACAGAGAGAAATACCCATTCGGCCTGCAAATAATCAACGATAAATAGCTAAAGATGATTTTTGTGTTTGTTGTTGTAATTACTTATTCTATTTTTTTCTATAGTTTTGTACATAATGCTCATTGAAAGAATGAGCACTCCAAGTTTTTACAATGACTTCTTTTTCACATTATGTCAAAGTGAGGTTAGGATTTATTATTTCCAATCTTTGTTCTATCTATTCTTTCTCCAATCCCTTTCTCGTCGGAGCACTTTCTTCTCTTTATCATGTATGTTCTCTTAACTTTTATTTTAAGGAGTCAACCGTAGTTAGTCATGACAATCAGACTAAAAGAGAACTCCAAAGACTTCAAGTCTCTTATCGTTTGAATAGAAGAAACTATCTTAAGTGGTCCCAAATCGTGAAGCTTTTTTTGAAATAAAAGAAAGAGATCCAACATTTTGTAGATCTACCTCTGAAATTAAAAGACTTGAAATTCATATTTTGGGAAGAAAAATATTCATAATCATGATGGTTGTAGACTATTATGATGCCATAAATCAATGGGGCATATATGTTCTTATCCAACATAAAAAAAAGGTGGGTTGTCATTAACACACTGATTCAAAAGTCAAAAATGTTGTAATGTCTACGAGATTAATGTCAGAAATCAGTGGGTCATACATGATCCTATCCACTAAAAAAAATTTGTGATGTTATTACAAAAGCTTGCTCAAAAGTTAAAGATGCTTATTTTTTTACGGGATCAAAATGAAACTTTTTACCACCAAGCAATGTAACATTTCCGTCATTGAATATTTTAATGTCATGAAAGTTTATTAGCTTGAAGTAGATTATTATCAAGATCTCAAGATGAAGTGTTTTCAAGATTTAATAATCCTTAAACTTTTTGTGAAAAACAATAGTACTAGACTTAGTAATAACTTTGATCAAGTTCGAGGCCAAATCCGAATTAGAGAAAATCTCTTTCTCTAAATTAGATTTTTTCTTTTATAGGAGCTAAAGAAGGAAGCAAAATGATAAATTTTGAATGAACTAGTTTTAAAAAATCTGCCATGACAACCAATATGCCATAGGGTAAGGTATTTGCTGTCATAAATTCCTCTCCCAAAGGATAAAATCATCCTCTCAAAGACAAGTTTTGGCATCACTATTGTAAGAAGAAATAGCATATCAAAAGAGAAATGTTAGAAACTTCATGAAAAATCCCAAACTATGATGAAAACAAAAAAGGACAAGTCTGCCTTGTGGAGATAAATGGACTTAATTTGGAGGAAATGAATAAACTAACAAATCTTCTCAATTCTTTGGAAGAGTCACCTCAATCATGCTCTCTTACTCAAAATGATATGACTTCCAACTTTTAGATTTCACTTCCTCGAATGCACATTTCCAAACCTGGTTCATAGATCCTACCACGGATCACATGACAAACTTTATTAACATTTTCAATCCTATAAATCCTGTCCCAATACTCGAAAAATAAAAGTGGTAGATGGTTCTTTAATAATTATTGTGGGATAGGAAAATACGTTTTTCATTTTTACCCTTAGTAACATATTACATGTTCCTTACCTTGCTTGTAATATTTTATCAATCCATAAAATTACCAAATATCAAAACTATAAAATCACTTACTGAACGTTGTATATTTCAACAACTCGTTTTAGGGAAGATGATTGGACCAGTTAGAGAGAATGGTGTGTTATAACTTCTTGAGCCCCAAAATCAATTATGACGCTCCTTCATTTTAATCTACAATACTGAAATCTTCTCATAACATCATTATATAAATCTTTGCAATATGCAATACGCAATTAGGGATTTTTTGGGGTTTTATTATGGAGCCGCTACTCTCCACTTACAATTCTTTTTCTTTATAAGTATAGTGAGCTCTTCTCGCCTTCATATAGATTTTCTCATCTTGGGTTCTCCAGGTAAAAGGGTTCCTCAACTTGTATTTGTAGTTTGCTTTTTTATTTTTCTTTTACATTCGTTTGTATTCATGCATTTTACCACTATTCGATGAGTTTGAGGCAGCAACTTACAGTTAAGTATTGAATGAAAATGAGAATGAGTGGTGCTATGGGGAGTTGTGCAAACTGATGTAGATTTGTTATGTTTATGTTATGCAAAGTGCCATGTTAGCTCATTGGTTCTCTTTTTTCTTTCTTTATTTTATCATTCAAACATAATAAAATTTTTGAGAGTTGTGTAATAAGAGAGTTTTATGTTGTCTAATTGTAAATATTGTAATGTAACTCCTATTTAAAAACATGCTAAATAAAATACCTAATTTTTAGCTTTTTATTTTTTATTTTTTACTTACAATTTGGTATCAGAGTCAACCCTAGCCGCTTGCATTGATCGAATCCCGCCACTTATTGTGCACATCGATTGATCTCACCGAGACCTACCGCTCTCATTCTTTGGGACCCGTCGCTCGCCTCGCTTGCTTCTAATCGCGACGGCTTGTGCGGGAGACACACCGATGCCTGGTGTGGGAGATGCAACCCGTGTCCAACGTTTGGAATAGCAGCCGCATCTAGCTCCAACCACCGCCCTCCAAGCCCTCGTTGTTTGTCCAGACCGCCGCAACCGTTTTTAGGCCGCTGTTGCAGCATTCTTTCCAAGCTGCCACCGCCACACCTGCTGCAGTCGGGCCGCCGCTCAAAGAAGATCCTGATCTTGATGATGAGATAGATCAAAATCGGGTCTAAAGGAGGAAGATAATTGTTCGTGGTTTGTATGATCTAGAAGAGAGTCTAGATAATCGAAGGTGACGGGAGATGGAGATAGTTTGTGGAGTAAATGATTGGATCTTCTGGGAAGGATTGATCCTGAGGGTCTGAAGGTCCTTGTAGGGCTCATACAGGGAGCTAGTGCCTTGATAGAAACCGTGACTTCAATGCAGGTTTCGATAGAAGTGAAGTTAGATCTCCCTTCCGTGGATTTGAAGCTTGATGGACCGGCCACTTATTTGATCTGGTCACGTCGGATTGAGGCAGCTCTAGTAGGGAAGAGATTAGAGAGATAGCTGACCGAGGACGAACTAAAAGGTGACAATGTTGAGAGAGATAATTGGAGGACCACTCACGCTTTAGTTTACACCTAGGTGCTCAATTCAATGGTTCCGTCAATCGCATCCTCAGTTAATGGCATTCGAAAGATAAGGGACATCTGGGTAAAGTTGAAGGAGATTTATGTTGGTGCTAAGAATCGCATGAGAGTATTCCATATTCAACGCGAACTAGAAGTTGTGGTACAGGGTGAGAAGACAATTCAGGAATACTATATAGAGTTGGAGAGGTTGTGGGTGGATCTTGATTACTTCTCACTGATGTCGAGTTGCAACGACCCAGAATGCAATAAAGGAAGATCTTCACTCATATGAGGACTATGCGATTCTTGACTCATCTGAATCCAACCTTTGATCGGAGAAGATTTGTCCTCCTAGCTCAGGAGACTATTCCTACACTAGATGAGGCCATTGTTGCGATGATACATGATGAGAGTCGGATGAAGCTACACTCTAAGCCGAGTGGTTTTTCGAGTGCACGATCAACTTTGACTGTTGCAAGTCCAGATACGCTAGGTGTCTAGAGGGAGACTCGCAAGTGCTACAACTGTGGTAAAATTAGTCATCTTAGCAGAGCCTGTCCTAAGTGACCGAACAAGAGAAACACAAATGGATGTGGATAAGGTGGAGGTCGAGTTCGTGGTTGTGGGGACCAGAAAGGTGGAAAAGGGGGCAACTAGGCAATGATTGTAGAGGATGAGAGAGAGAGATGTGTGATCTATACTGGTGAGGATCATGAGTGTCTAGATCTGTTTAAGAGGCAAAAAGCAACATGAGATGGAGCTGGGGATGTTTCAAATCCATCGACATCAAGGGGTAACATTGCCACTTATGCTCACTTTAGCAAAGGTACCGATGACACACTTGCTCTTGCCTCTATTTCCATCACAGAATCATCAGAATGGATCATAGATTTTAGTGTTTCTCGTCACGTGACAGGTACTTCTGGAAAGCTCTCTTCATATGCTCATCTAGCAGTACCAGAGAGTCTACAGATCGTTGATGGTATAACGCAGTTTGTAGTTGGTAAGAGCACAGTGAGGTGTACTAATCATATGACTTTGTCCGATATGTTGCATGCTCCTTCTTTTCCAGTAAACCTCTTATCCATTAGTATCATTATTCTCCAGCTAAAATGCATTGTTCTTTTTCTATATCTCTCAGGTGATCTTCCAAGAGAAAGGGACGGGCCGGACACTTACGACTGGATACGTGGCATATCATACTCTAATACTTGGATCGAGAGAGGGATGAACTCAGCTCTGGCATCCATGGTAGAAAGTGCTCAGCAGGAGAATCTGGGAGGAACGTTCGAGAATGTTACTACTATATCACATACCTATGGAGCATCATAGTCTTAGTTTATTAAATCGGTTGTATCCATCTATATATGAAAAGACAAAAAAAGAGAAACTTGTGTGTGATACTTGTGATCTTGGCAAGTTCACTAGGAGCACTTATGCTAGTTCTGGGAAGAGGAGCTTTGGTGTTGTTGATTTGATACATTCTGATGTATGAGGCCTTATCTACCTAGTTCTATGAATGATTATCATTATTTTGTTACGTTTGTTTATTGATTGTTTTTCTCGTGTTACCTTGATATACTTAATGAAACAGAAGAGTGAGGTTGTTACTTGCTTTAAAGGTTTCCACAAGCAATCCAGACCTAATACGGGGCAGTTATGAAGGCATTGATCTGATAACGGGATATAATATATCAACAAAGCATTTGAGGACTACCTATCAGCTCAAGAGATACAAAACACTAAACCACATGCCCATACACACCAGCACAGAATGGAGTAGTGGAGAGGAAAAATCGATATCTTCTAGAGGTGGCCCAGAGCATAATGATTGCAATGAATGTCTCACATCACTTATGGGGGCAAATACTGTTGACAGCCGCTCGATTGATTAACAGGATGCCCTCAAGAATATTGAAGTGGAATTCTTCTTGTTAGATGTTGATAGGAGAATGGTTGGATCCTTCCATTGAAGATATTTGGATGTGTATGTTTTGTGAAAGACAACAGACCATCTGTAGGGAAGTTGGATCCCAGAGCTGTGAAATGTGTATTGGTGGGTTATTCGTTACGAGAAGGTTGTTGTTGTGGAGCCCAGAATTGAAGAGGTTTTTTGTGAGTATGAATGAGTCATTCAGAAAGTTTGAATCATACTACACTCTAGAGGTGAATTTACCCTTCGGTGACTCAACAGACACTGAAGATATGAGTTAAGAGAGAGTGAGTAGTAGTCCAAGTGGAAGCAATGTCATGTCTTGTGATGTGGGATGAATCATTCAAGGAGAAAAAAATCGAGGAGACTGACCCAAAGGTGGAGGGATTCACGTTGAAGGTGAGCTAAGGGTGTATACATGTAGCAAGAAGCAAACTGAGGGAAAAGAGTCTAGGTGCTGTCCCGGTCTTTCCAAACTCTTGAGACACCTGCACCATCCACCTATGATTCAAAGCTTCTAGGTGATATTATTCCTCTTCCGTCCACTCGTACTCCCCCCCCCCCCAAAAAAAAAAAAAAAAAATCTTAACGAAAACCTACCGCTACAATGCGAGACATCCTTCTAATATTTTGGGTGGGAACTTGACATTGCAAATTTTATTTCTTACTCTTAACATCTCACTTTTTCATGGAGCATTCATTGCATCATTGAACTCGGTCTTTATACACAAGTGTTGGCAGGTTTTTAGAGAGGATCCTAACTGGAAAGCGGTGATGCATGAAAAGCTTAGAGCTCTTGATAAAAATCAAACATGGGAGATTGTACTACTACCAGCAGGGAAGAAGACAGTTGGATGCATGTGGATATTCATAGTAAATCAAACTCTTGAAGAGAAAGTGAAGAGATATAAAACACGATAGTGGCAAAAGGCTACAGATAGACGTATGACATTGACTAAAATGAAACTTTTACACCAGTAGCAAAGATGAGCCTGGTAAGGACACTGGCTTCTCTTGATCTGAATGATGGATGGAGATTCTACCAATTGTATGTGAAGAATGATTTTCTCTACAGGGAGCTATTGGAGAAGGTATATATGAGGATACCAATGGGATTCAATACATCTCGAACAATGGGCAAGTTATGTAGGCTCAGAAAGTCACTATATGGCTTAAAACAATCTCTTCAAGCCTGATTTGATAAGTTTAGAATGCCGATGGTTGTCATGGGATATCAGCAGATCACATGGTATTCTTGCGACAACATGAGGGTCACACTACCATACTTGCTATGTATGTGGACTGGTGATGATGAGGTAGAGATTGCTCAATTGAAGGAAAGTACAAGAAAGCAATTTCAAGTAAAATATCTGGAACAGCTCAGATACTTTGTTGGGATTGAAGTTGCTCATGGACCTAAGGGGATGGTCATATCCGAGAGAAAATATGTACTCGATCTTCTCATGGAGACAGGTATGTGAGGGTACAAGCTTTTAGTCCTCCGATTGATCAGCAGGTCCAGAGGCAGGTGAGTCAGTTGATCGTGTAAGGTACCAGAGGCTGGTGGGCCGTCTGATTTATCTATGTCACAATCGACGCAATATTTCATTTGCAGAAGTGTGGTGAGCCGCTACATGAATGATTCGAGGAAAGGTCATATGGATGCAGTATATTGGATTCTGAGGTTTTGATGAGTGCACCAGGGAAATGATTGATATTCAGGAAGAATGGGCATTAAGACATTGAGGGCTTTTGTGATTTTGACGGGGAAGTTATGCTGATGACAGACGATCCACATCGGGGTACTGCATATTTGTAGGTGGTAATTTGGTCTCGTCGAAGAGCAAAAAACAGTTAGTTGTAGCAAGATCCACGGCAGGCAGAATACAAGTCCATGACATTAGGAGTTAAAAGAGATGATGTGGCTGAAAGACTTGGTTGAACTGAAAGTGGATTAGGGAACTCAAATGAAGTTATGGTGTGACAACAAGTCGGCAATCAGCATTTCTAACAACCTCGTGCAACACGATAGAACCAAACATGTAGAGATTGATAGATTCTTCGTCAAGGAGAATCGACTAACGAATTGTTGAAACTATGTCATGTAGCCATTGAGAGCAGGGGGCTGACTGCCTCACTATGTGACAAGACGGGCTTAGTGAATATCATTCGCCCATCTTGAGGGGGATTGTTGAGTGTTATGTGTAATATGAAAGTTGTATCTGGTTTAATTGTAAAACGTTGTAACCCCTATTTAAACACATATGAAAGGAAATACCTAATTTTTGGATTTTTTTACTTTCAATTAACCTCCATGAATTATAATACTTCTGTGATGGGACGACAAATTATTAAGAAAATACCTTTGTGCGCCCTACCATTTTGAAGTGAAACCAGTTGGTCCCTTGCCTATGTGATTTTCTAAAGTTCTAGGTAGGATATGTTCACTAAACGTAGTTTATGGAATTGGTTCAGAATATTTATCATGGCATTAGAGAATCTGTGCAAAGTAGAAATTCTGGATGGCTTTAGCTCTAATTTTTGCATAAGTACCGTCCAAGTTTTAGGATCCCCTGCTATAGACTCGAATTCTCTGTAAATCGCTTATTTTGGTGTATGTTGGCATTTATTCTCCCGCATGGGAACTTGCTAAAGTTGAGAGGGCCTTGTTTGTCCTCCCCAGGCAAGAATGAGAATCATTTCCTTTCATAGAAAAGAAAATATCAGTATAATTGCTTTTTTTATTAAACTTTGGATCTTCCAAAAGAACTGATGCCTTTCCTTTGGAGTTGGATTACCCAATCGGTAAGCTTTCCTACGGTATTTCACTTCAATTTCTTGTGCAAGCTTTTTTGCAATCTATTTTCTCATGGTTGCTACCAAAATTTGAGAAAACCAAAGTCTATATATTCATATTTGGAAACTAATTTTTGTGTTGCATCAATTTCTTGCAGTAATTAGCTCAGTTGATTAAGGGTGTTTTGAAAACGCTACCAGTTGTTTGGATAATGTGTTTTAGAGGCGTTTTTAAAAACGGCTTTGACATGTTTATGCTAAAAGTTGATCACTGGTAGGACCCCGTGATCCGCGTTTCGTTCAAGCGAACGATCTCTCTGCCCTAAGCCCTAAGCGAAACCGCAACTCGCATACTAGTTCGTCTTCTCCTCCTCCCGACCCCCTTGCATCCCATCTGCTCCTCCTCCCGACCCCCTCGCATCCCATCTGTTAGGAAGGGAAGCCGAAGGGAGAAGCCGCTGAAGTGGAGGCAAGCCAGGCGAGCAGGTATCCATTTCTTTGACTGTTGAAATGCTCGGGTTTTTCCCCTTTGTAAGAAATTCTGTGATGATCCATTTTGATGTTCTCATCCAGTTTACTTTAGATGGTTTTTTAATTTTTATTTTTTATTTGGACGCTGTATGGTTCTGTTCTTCTCTTGCATTCTCATCCATTTTGCTGTTAAATCTTTAGACATTAAATCCTATCATTTAACAGATCCTCCTCACTTGTTGAGTTTGGGTCCCTTTTTGGGGGCTTAAAATTTGTTAATATGTCCATGTATTTGTTAATATGTACATATCTAACAGTTTTTTTTTTTTTTTAACATTTATACCACTAAATTATTTGTATATTAAAACCTCGTGTTTGAAGTGGTATATTAAAAACCTCGTGCTTCAAGTGAAATTTTTGTTAAGTTAAAATTATAAACTAGTCAAATATTAATAATTTATACAGATGTGGGCAGAATAATCATCTAAAAATCAGCTGTTTTAAAAAAATGTAAGCGGTCAGCCAGCTTATCTGAATAAACTGTTGATCAGCAAATTATCTGAATTAGCACCGGATAACCTGGATAAGCTACAACTGCCCAAACATATCCTAATTGTTTATATAGATTTATGAGCATTCCTATGATGAGCAAAAGTCTGTATGGTCTGAACGCTTTGTTCTTTATTTATCTTCTTTGTTGAAATTCTTGACATCTCTCATTTGGGTTATTCATGGGCTGAACAATATTTTTCTAGTGAATTTGTACTGATAGACCTACAAAATTCGTTTACTAAGTTGGATTTGTGGAATTATGGAGATTGGGATCTTCTTTTGAACCATTGAACAGAACCAAACGAGAGAGACAGCTGGAGAGATCGAGAGAGGAGAAATCTATCGTGCTCGTGTGTGTGCGGAGGAAGAGGAAGAAGAAGCCATAAAGTGTTTGTGGCTTTGTCGAGAAGGAGAAAGAAGTTGAGGCTACTGTGCAGCGTCGTGCCCTAGCCGAGGAAAGAGGAAGAAAAAGGAGGAGGCGAAGTCGAAGGAGAAGAAGGAAACCTTCGACGCCAAGCTCTGCATACAGAGGAAGGAGAAGGCGACGTTAATTCCTTATCGTGTCGCTTTCGCCTTTCAGAAGATGCCGCAATCCAGAGGATTAAGGGAGCCGCGAGGTTGCCAAGTCTTGTCGAAGAGGAAAAAGGTCCGTTCGTGCGCTGTGCTGTTGAGACTCGCCGAAGTTGTGAAGAAGAAGAGGAGGAGCTCGAGCTCGCGCAGAGGAGCGGGCCTTCGTGCGTCAGGGCAGACAAATGAAAGATTTAAAAGTAAAGGTAAAGATTTAATTTAATTAAGTTAATTATTATAATATTAAAAGATGTACATATGTGTGTTTAATGCAAGATTTTATTGACTCAGGATTGAAGTTATTAAATTCTTGAATTTCGAGGGAGGAGTAACAACATTTTGGGCGAGGGGAAATGGAAGATTTTTTTGGGCACTTATATTTTTGTTTATACTTCTACTTTAATAATATTAGGTAGATAAAATTTTATGTTAAAACTGATAAAAATATTTAATTCAAGGATACATATGTTAAAATGAAGGGCTTTTTTAATTAATATATGCACTTTCAATTAATATACAAGGTTGTCCAAGGAAGTAAAGTGAAGGGGTAGATATTTTAGAGGTCTCTTAATAGCAAAATGAGTGATTATTTTCTTCTATGTATTAAATTAATCTTTTAGTTATATCTTGCATATTGAGAGTTTGAAATTGCATAATTAGAGAAAAATAACTTACATATGAAGATACATTTTAAAGGATTTTAATTGATATGAAATAAAAGATAAATGTTTAATTCATACAGGGTTAATTTTAGGTGGTACTGGTAGGGGATGCAATGTATCTGTGCATGTTAAAGAAAATGGTAAAGGTGTACCTTTAGGTACAATTTGAGGGTACCTTCGGGCATAATTTGAGGGTGTCTTCGGACATATTTTTTAAAGTACATTCGGGTAGATTTTGAGTATATCTTCGGCACGACGGTAATGCTGTTATGGAATTTGAAAATGTTAAAAATACTAAGCACTTATAGTGAAACATGAATAGATAAACTTAAACTTTTAATGAAATGAGCTTCATTTTTTTTAGCCATTCATGCACATCATAAGAATTTTATATATATTAGATTATAATCATTCACTTAACTTATATTTATGGTTGAAATTAATATCTTCTTTCAGGAAAATAAAAGTTTTAGATTGATATATCTGTTAGGAGACATGATTTACAGGAGGACTACTGTTACTAATAGGTATTAGTTTATGATATGAATCTTGTTTCTTTTATTGTTTACTTTTGTATAGAGACGCTTTATTTGTTGGTTAGAGATGTGTCTTTCGATTATGATATTGTAGTTTTTGGATTTTTAAATTTTATTACACTTTGTGGATTAGTAGCTCTTTTATATATTTTGAAAGTTTTTAAAAGTTAAGAAAAGTAAAATAAAATATTAATACCGTCCGACCGCAGTCTCCACCTTAGTTATTTCTAAGCAGAGGGGTTATGGTATGCATATTATATTATCACTCATTAAGTTATACTTAAGGTTGTAATTAATGTTTTCTTACAAGAAAGGAAAAGTTTTAGGTTAATATGTTTGGTAGGAAAGAGCCAAGGGGATTGAAGTGGATATAGAGGCTACTCACAGGAGGAGGGATATTCAGAAAAGAAGAAATTCAGTGGGATCCAAGTTTTCTCAGGGTCCTCAGAGGCAATTCCCGCCTTAGTTAAGGTGCCATGGCCCTGTGAGAGTGGCATGGCTCTCCATGTGGGGTCAAGGACTAAAATAGCACGTACTATTTATGCTATGCAGGGATAATAGCGCATGTTGCATAGCCCCCATGGTGCATGCTAATTTAAATTTAATAATTTGTTATTATAAATTAAAATTAAAATTTATTATTATCTATTATCCTGCATGCATGCATTTCATGCTTGGTTTAAACTTGGGCATCGTCTCACACTACCGATGCTATGCATAGTCCCTCTCAACTTAGGAATCACTCATAGCAGCCACATGTTCTCAAAGTCACATAGCAACTATAGGCAACACAATTGTCTTCCTCACATCATCACACATTATGGCAAGCTTGTCTTCCTCACATAGTTGCACAATAGCCTCATGCTTTGCCTTTTGTGCGCAATAGGCCACATGACTTGCCGTCTTCATACAGCAGGCCACACACCATGGCTTCGTCATAAAGTGGCTGCATGCCCAGTCTTAGCTCGACTCTTTGGCCTTATCTTCTCCGCTTGATTCCACAACCTAGAATTCAGCAGGCTGCACTTAACCCACAAGCCTTTACCGTTAAACAAGCAAGCTTAAAAAGGCCTCAACAATGGTATCGTGTCTCATCTTTCATGTCAAGTTTGTTGTTTCTAGGTAACAAATTTGCTTCAAAAATTGAAAATTGAACTCATTATTGGTTTCAATTGAGTTGAAATCTAAATATGTGAATCAGATTTAACTTGAATTTAAATCAGATGTATTCTGGCAAGAGCAAAGCTTTGTTTGGCTGGAGATTGGTTTGAATGATCTAGAGTCATGTTTTATTGAGATTTGATCGGTTCGAACTCTGATCAAACCTTGCTTAATCTAAATTTTCAAATCTACTATCATAATGATCTTCATGATTTTTCCTTTTGCACATTTTTGCTAGTGCTCCCAGGTGAACCTATTTAAATAGAGTAGCATCTAAGGTATGAGAAAGTAAGTTAATTCTTAATAAATTTTGCTTTTGTTGTGGTTAGGGCCTCCTTTTAGGATTTCATTTCCTGACCAAGTATGAGATGTAAAATTACGAGAGTGACATTATCCTATTTTAATTATGAGGCTGACTTTTTAGTGACATGATGTGTTGAAAATGTGTTGTGCTAGTTTCTATATTTTATCGGCTATTTGTGTCATCTTTATGTTTTTCTTTGAAATATTTGTTTGTATTTGCAGTTTACAGATTGAAAGTTCGAAAGAGATAGCGCATAGAGCAATTCACACTAAGTTCCTAGCTCCTTGCTAAGCGCCCCGGTGCCTCGCTTGAGTGCCTAGGTGCTTAAATAAGCTCCCTTACAATCAGGAAAACCAAACAACTAGAAAGTCGGCGTCCAACCCTAGCACTTAGGTGTCTATCCCATGCTTTCATTTGTGAACAATGGAGTCAAAAACCTAGCGTCTGCCTTTGGCGACAAGGCGCTCCAAACATTCCCCTTCTACGTGCATGAATGACATAGGAGCTAAAAAGTCAGCGCTCAATCCCCAGCCAGGAAACCTAGGGCCCAGGGTTGGTGCCTAGGCGCCTAAAGAAGAAATTCCTATGTGACCGAGAGCCTGGAAACTCAATGCCACAAGCTGCCCCCTAGGCGCCTAGAACCAACCTTTGGGTTGTTAGCAAGGTTCGACAGGTTTCGAAGATCTAGAGGCTTAAATGCATTGACAACGACAGAAAGAGGGCTCCCAAAGCGTTATTTCCTATACTTGTGAGAGAGTGAGTAAGAATTTTGAGGGAGAGCGTAAATGCTGTTTCATAGACTGAGCATTGAGTTTGACTCAGTATTGCGAGTATGTGTGTTAAAAGAATCAAGTGGAGATCATTGTACCTAGGAGAATTTAGTGGAACAAGTCAATATACTTTTAGTTAGATTGTTTTTGTTGTAAATATTTTTATTTTGGTTTTCAATGAAGTTTGTCTTGTTTTCTCTCAAAATGTTTAGGAACTAATTTCTCTATGCTTTGATGATTTGGATGGTGTGATGAATCATATTCTAATCATGAGATTTCCGTGAAGATTATTTGGGATTTAATTGCATGTTGGCATGTTATCCTTTTAATCTTCATTTACTTTCATTTTGACCAATCAAAATGTTAAAGTCCCTTGTGATTTAGGTCTGACCGTATGATTGAAGAATGAGTAGAATAACACACAATCACCTAATGGAATATGAATATTATTAGTAGGAGATTGCAACCCCATAAAAGATTAGAAGATAGAGTGGTTGCAATCGAAGACTTTTCATGCAATCGAAGAGGAATATCGAGTGGTTGCAAACTTTATTTGTCAACTTTATCATGAATATTAAACTTAAACTATAATATAAGTCTTTGATGCTTCTTATGTCTAGAAATAGAGTTAGAAGTATTTGTCTTTCGCTATCAACTTTAGATTGAAAATACATTAGAAGAATATCGAGGATTCACACTATTCAAATCACAGGAGCATGATTTTCACAATAAGAAAAAATACATTGTTGTAGAATTAGCTTTTCAAAAATTAGAATTCAGAGGCCTTTAAAATTCACAAACATTCAATCCTTCAAAATGAACCTAAGATTAGTAGACTAGAAATTCTACTTTTTAAAAAATTAACTTGTTATCTGAGAGATCGATACATGAACTCTTCAATCCATATACTACTTGATCGACACACATACTTGTGTGGTTTGCGTGTGCTTCACCACATCATGGATCAAGTTTTTGGCGCCGTCGTCGTTGCGTAAAAATGTTTATTTTTCAATTTAGAAAAATTTTAGCAGAAATTTTGAAGTTTAGATTTGAATCCTGTAATGTTTTTGTGATTTTACTTTTGTTGTGTATTTTCAATTTTCTGTATTGTTACTTATTGTGTTAAAATTTCAAAAATATCGTGACTTATGATTTTTCTATGTTTTTTGCACGTATATTTCTTTAGTTGTGTTTTGAGAAATTTGTATTGTTTGTTATATTAGAGTCACTAGTTAGTCTTGGGTTGCATGCGTAGGACTGAATCTGTTGAACTAGTGTCATTTGACCTTGAAATAAAAAACAGCAAGATAATTAAGAAAACTCACAAAACTTAAAAATACTTAAGGAGAAATGACAAACCCTCAGGAAGAAAACATTCAACTTAGACCACTTAGAGACTTCGCCAACTTTTTGGGAGAAGAAATTCACCAGAGTATTAATAACCTTGCCGTAGAAGCTAATACATTTAAACTCAAACTTATCATAATTCAAATGGTCCAGTAGGGCTGTCAAAACGGCTTGTTATTCGCGAACAGCTCGTGTTCGGCTCGTTAAGAAGCTCGTGTTTGACTCGTTCGCTAAGTTAACAAGCCTCAATGAGCCGAACACGAATAAAGATTTGTTCGTTCGTGTTCGGCTCATTTTGGCTCGAAATACTATTCCTCAATTATATATATGTATGTATGTATTAACGAGTAGATTTTTAAAAAATTAAAAGATTTATAATCAATTAAAATAATTAATTAAGCAAATATAATAAAAAGTATTAAATTAGATACAAATGATGTTTTAATATAAACTATAATTCTTAAATCTTGCCTAAACCTTTAACATCTTATGGTTACGTGATTAGAATTGTCAAAACGACTCTTTGTTCGTGAACAGCTAGTATTCGGTTCGTAAAACAAACGAGTCGAACACGAACACACTTTTTAGGCTCGAAATATAAGCGTGGCTCGCTCGTGTTCGGCTCGTTTACACTCCTATGGTCCAGGACAATCAATTTGGTGGTTCACCCACTGAAGATTCAAATTTATACTCAGTCGGCTTTCTAGAATATGTGCGACCTTTTGGTATAGTGATGTCTCTAGTGATATTATAAGACTTTAATTATTTCTGTTTTTTTCTTTAGAGACGAGACTAATATGTGGCTCAATTCATTTGCATCAGAGTCTATAAACACTTGGAATGAATTTGCACATAAATTTCTTGTGAAATATTTCCCTCCTTCCAAAATGACCTAACTTAAAAATTGACATAACATCTTTTGTCTAATTGGACAGTGAAATTGTTTAAGAAGTTTGTGATAGGTACAAAGAGTTGCTTAGAAAATGCTCACACCACACCCTACCAGATTATTTAATCATTCATACTTTTTATAACAGGCTGGTGGGATCTTTGAGATCGATTATAGATGCTGCAGTGGAGAGTCGTTGATGTCTAAACTATTTGAGGAGACCCATGCACTCATAAAAGAGATGATTACCAATAATTTTTTATGACATTTTAAGAGAGTGAATCCTAAAAGAGAAGCCATCATTCATGAACTCTCAATTTTGACCGCTCAAGTCCTTGTAATTTCTAAAAAAATAGATTATCTAGGCTTATGCACCTGGTTCACTAGTAATCTAAAAAATGTCTATGGATATAATTGTCTATGGATATAATCTAAAAATGTCTACGAATGTGTGTTGAACATATTTTCTTTTTGAGATTTCCTCGAGATTATCTGGGATATAATTGCATGTTGGTGTATTATCTTTTTAATCTTTGTTTACTTTCAATCTAACCAATAGAAATGTTAAAATTTCTTGCGATCTAAGACTACTAACTATAGGCTAGAAGAACCAGCAGGATAACACTCAATTACCTAGTGGAATATGAATATTATCAGTAGGAGATTGCAATCGTATAGGGGATTAGAGGATTCTTGGGAAATTCTGCATCATTAAACAAAACTTAGCTATAATATGAGTCTCCAACATTTTTTTTTGTCTAGGAATATAGTAATAAATATTTATCCCTGTTTATCAACTTTAGATTGGAAATTCATTGGAAGCATATCAAGGATTTATACGATCCAAGTCAAAAGAGCATGATTCTCACAATAAAAAACACAAACCTTGTTGATTTGGCTTTTTTAAATTAGGATTTCAGAAATCTTTAAAATTTCACAAACCTTCAACACTACAAACTAAACCTAGGGTTAATAGACTAGAAATTCACCTTTTTGGTAAATTAATTCGTTGTCTGAAGGATCAATACATGAACTTTTCAGTCTGTATATACTTGATCGACATGTATGCTTAAGTGGTTTACGCGTGCTTTACTACACAGATTTTGATATTTTTTTTATTCTTCCTTGCTAAACTGCCCCACTTGTTATTTCTTTTTCATGATTGATTGAAAATGTGAGGGAATCTCGTAGAATTTTTGTGCAAGCGAATTTTCTGCCATATGCACAAAATTTCAATTGTGTGCCTAACTTTTGAGATCCTTTTCTATTAGACTTCTTTTCTCCAAGGTGATACCATTAATTTTTATTGCAATTTACAGTATGGTATTTCAATATCCAATTAACTACAAAAAGTTGAACATGCTTGTAAAAATACTGTCATTCGTTCCTTTTCAATCCTAACACTGATGTCTAAGTTTTTCTTGTTTTAAGGATCACAACTCCTCCAAATAAAACATTGAGATGGATGGATTGATTAATCTCAAGATTAATCGTACACTGATTAAAACCAAGGTTCCGATAACTGCTCAACTTACATATTTCATTGTTCGTTCCAGATTGAAATGATAATTGATTGCAGCATTGACATATAAATCTAAGTAATCATCATCGGTCGAAGAAGGAAAAAAAAAAGCAGTGTGAAAGGATAAAAGGTTGAAGAATCCAAACTGCGTGAATTTGAGGGAGAATTTGGATTCTTCATACCTTTTTGGCAATCTCTCACCTAATGGAATGCAAAGGTAAAGTAAGCATCTGAGTATGGAATGATTCTATATATTCTGATGATTGGTAGGTTTCATTACTAGTTGGACTTGGAATATTAGTTGATGAGCAAAGTGTCAGAATAGTCCTTTGACTATTTAGATGGGTCATTTTAGTCTCTGAGTTTGTAGAAATGTTAGATTAGTCCCGTTTTAATGGGGGCTAAAATAGTCTTCTCTTGGGAGCATTTCAATCAATGCTTAAAGACTTTGGAAACTAAAGAGACACTTTTATAAGCTTTAGGACTAAAATGTTAGCCTGCAAAGAATTAAGAAATCATTTTGATATTTTTCTCTTTACTTTCTATTTTGTCTCCTCTCAAACTTCATTGGCTGATATTTCATTGGTTCATGACCATTCCTTTGATCAGTTTGTTATGAAGAGTTAATTTTGCTAAACTTACTGTTTGTTATACTGTAGTTGACCATAGCTCTCCTTCTTATCATTAATTTAACAGGCGCGACACGTTAGACCATCTGAGATTTGTGTTAGGGATAATTTGACTTAGATCATCTGATTTAACTGAGGCTTTGAAATTGGTGCTGAATCACTTGAGCTTGATTGGTCACCATGAATATTTAGATGATTGGTGGGGGCTGATTTTGTTCATGGCAGCATGAATCTCTATGTCCTTACACTGAACGGCCAAGAATGATTTGATAACCTTTTTTTAAGGCTGTATTACGACTTCGATTACACGATCAAACATTATAGTAAAACAAAATTCTTATCTCATGGAATGGTGGCATGAAGTAATACTAGTCTCACAATGTTTGATTAAATTCTAGTTTAATCTTCCATTTTGCGTTGCATCTTTGTTATTGAAGAACAAGACATTCTTTTAGCATTCCTTAGTCCCAACAATGTTTATGCCCGTCTGTAAGTTCTGAAATTTAGAGCTTTGCCGGTTTGGCTATATCATAATAAACTATATTAATGGAATGGAGACCCAGGTTGGCCAATTGGTTGGGAGCTTTCTCCCCCATCTAGAAAGCCTTGGCTTCAAGAATTATTGCAAGTGCATCCTTGATATTTGTGTTTTTGCACTAACTTCATCTCGAAAGTTAAAAATAAAACAACAACAGTCAGATTCTGAAGCATAAATAAGCAACACCTGTAGGCTGGATTCACAAGAATAATTCTGTTGTGAAGTTCTGCATATGCCTTTTTCCACCACCCAACTTACTTTGGAAGATTTACATACATACCCCTCAATTCCTATTTATTTACATTTCTAACATCTATACCTCAATTTTTGCATACATACCGCCGCTTGTGCACGAGAAGGATGTAAGATGAACGATATGGGTGGTATAAATGTAAAAAATAAAATTTAGATGTTAGATATATAAATACATAGGATTTAAGTGGCATTTATGTCAATGCTCCATTCATTTTACGCTTTTATTCTGTACAGAAATTGCCTACTTCAATTTCTTTTTGTATGCTTACTTTTGACACGGAGGTCTCAAAAGATGGAAGGAATTAGATCCTTATTACACTTTAGTCCCCCACAAGTGATTGTATTATAGATGATGGGTGAGGGTGCTTTACATTGAAAAGAATTTGCAATCATGATTTTAATGCAAACAACATTCAGGGCTCATTTGGTTGCTCGGTGATGGTGAAAATATCTAATGATAAAAATAATAAAAGAGATTCCAAACGTTGAAAACCAAACTTTAAAGAGTATTGATGCTTTGTTCCAGGTAGGGCTGTTCATGATCCGATTTTGAGCCGACCTAAGGTCGGCTTGAAATGGCCTCCAATAAATTCAGTGCGGCTCAAAATTGGCTCATCGTCTGTCATTCAGTTTTGAGCCAAGCTGGCTCCAAATTTAATCAGGGCTGGACATCAAAATGAAATGGCTTAATTTGAGTCATTTGAATTCATTTTCAGCTAAGAATTGGCTCAATCCCACTCAAAATTGGAAGTAATGGGGTCAAATTGAGTTATTTTGATATGTTCTAGCTCGAAATAGGCTTGTGACTTGTTAAATCTAATTTTAATTGGCACCATATATATAATTTTTATAAACGAAAAATACTACGAACACCTCAAAATTAACTTGAAAAAAAATGAATTCAAAGTTTTGGCTCATAGTGCGGCTCTTTTATTTCGATGATATCAATCAGAGCAAAAATTCAAATTAATTTTCAAACGGTTAACAATCTCGAGCTAAAAACAAAAAGAACAATCACGATGCTCGTTACCCAAAATGAGTAAAAGAAAACCTCAATCAAAAATTAAAACAAGAAGCATCTCTACAAAACCCTGTTGGCCGATAAAATTTCACAAAAAATTAAAAATAAAAAAATAAATTAATAAATAAATAGCAGATCTACACATACTTATTCAAGTCGAACAGATATAAAATGCCCAAAATATAAGAATTATATTCTGAGAACTCTTTGCTCTCTTCACTGTGAAATGCTCCCTAAAGCTAAGAAATGCAAACCAAAACAAAAAAAAAAAAGAAAAATAAAAGAGTGCCAGACAACTCATGAACTCATTCTTTCACTATCTACTTGCTTCAATCATCAGCATTTTTTAGTTCAAGGTTAAAAAACTTAAAAAATGGGTGGCCGCGCATCACCGTGCGTCTATGGCAATCCTCCCGGTTGAATCCTATAAACTTTGGCTACAAAAATGAAATTCAATTTTCATGGAGGCTGATCAACCTGTGCAGCATTAAGATAAAGAGTTTAGAGTGGTCATATAAACATTTGTTTTAATGTTTTTGGGCTGTGTGAGATAAGGTTGATTTAGATTAAGTGGCGATTCAATATGGGTGACGCACAAAGGAAATTGATATGCAAAGGAAGAATTACATATATGCCAAACTTTAATTTTTACATGCATATCGCCTTACCTATGCATGAAAAGATGTACTTCACATTTTTAAAGTTAAAAAGGTGGTATTTTTGAAGTGATACGAAAGATTTGGTTGGCACAAATACAAAATAAGAAAGTAAATTTTAGGTTTTAGAGATATGTAAAGACATAGGAATTGGGAGGTATGTATGTAAATTGAACAAATAGAAACCGGACGCGTTGCACATACTTCTATCAGGAGAAGTCTGGAATGATCTGCTGATGCATGATTTGAGTCGGGGTGATCCGGACGATGATGCCAATCCCCGAGCCTGACCAAAAGTTTTCTGGCCACCCTGCACAGGAAGGGAAAATTATGAGCTCGTATTGTCATGAAGCAGAGAGTGAAAGACAGGAAACAAGGAACCCAGCAACGTGTAGCAGGTCAAAATGAAAGCTGTTTTATTTTTTTAAATAGATATAAAGACAAAATTGATGAAAATGACTTGTGGAAGATACTATTAAAAATATGTTTTTATGATGAATGACATGCAAGTTGTTGATGTATTAGAGAAGTTTTATATTAGTACGCAAAATTAAGAACTCATTTTAGTTCATAAATGTCATTTCATTAAGAGAATGGTTGATTAAAAGTGATATTAAAAATAACCAAATATTTTTCACACTAGAGGTTCTGAGACATAAATGCCTCTATGTTGCATTTCTATGACATTCAAAAGAATCAACATCCAACCAAACACTAAGATTGAACGAAATAGAGAATTTTATTATTATGAACGATCTCCCTCTTACATGTCTCGATACACCCATATTTATAATAATCTAAAATCCCCTCTATTAATAACCCCGGTATTCCAGAAATAAAATTTCAACAACAAATTCCACACAAATGGGTGCACAGTATCAAAAATCATGAAAGAAGCAACCACATTATAGATCAATGACCACATATCCAGAGCAGTGACAGTACATTAAACATTTATCATGATCCAATTGCGATCATACACCCAACATAAAAGGTCCATTCATAACTGAGGAAACTCAAATACCCTCATCAAAAGAGCTTATCTTTATCTAATGACAACAAGAAATAAATTGAGGAAGCTGTGCAAAGAGTATCCTCTATTAAGTTCTTCAACACACATTCTTCATTTATCATGAGTTTTCTTTAACATATGGGCACACGGGATATTGGACTTCTGAGATGAATCCAATGTCAAGAAGTCTATACTCATCCTTATTGCAATGATGGATCTCTAGCTTGAAAATAGCTCTTATTTTGTTTCAAGGCTTTATTTTTTGAATGGATGTGTAGGAGGTGATAGGTGCATTCAAGCAAACCCTACATATCTCAAAGAGTTCCCATGCAAAAGCACCCCAGTTTTTTCTTGGGAGATTGATAAAATATATTCATAATTTACCTTCAGACAGGGACCTTATCAAAAAAGCTCATCCAAATGTCTCTCATTCTGACATTTCAACTTTAACAACTTCCTTAATTGATCAAAAGATTTGATTGACTAACATCTTTAGCAGGAAGAAAATAAGATTCAGCTTCATGGATGGCATTTATAAGGTATTTTATGTATTGCCTCTCACTTGAGAAAACAACCAAATAATCCCTCTAAGCCCTGAAATTCTAAGTACCAAAGCCATGTTTGTTAGCTAGATGATAAAAGAAAAATTACTTGAACTACTTGTGTTAATCGATATTAAGAGGAGTTCATATTGTTTGACAGCAATTTCATTGTGAACGTGCCATGGCACACATTCCAGTTGACCAACAAATCGTCATTAATAAAAGAAATGATGGGTGATCAGGAGCAATATTTACCTCATTGTTTACAAATGGCCCATATTCAATGAACTTTAAAACTGGCTTCCTTTAATTATAGCCTAAATCCACTTTGATTCAGTTGATCTACATTCAATAATTGTTAATTGTTAGATAGATAGCGCTGGCTGGATTCGAAGCCTTTTGATTAATATATAGCGCTGGCTGGATTAGAAGACTTTGAATGTGATGTGTGTATTAATCATTTTCATTCAATGATAGTCACTTGAGACCCTTCAACATTATTATCACCTATTACTACTTTCTACAACTCAGTATATCTTCCCACAAATAGTATGAAATGTGAATGTCAAGAATTTCCACCCATTCAAATAGAATTTGAGGTAACTTGTATGGGAAATTATCAGGATAAGTTACTTCTACTACAAGAGAATTAGGTAACGCGTAAATAGATGGGCAGAGAAATCCCACACAAACATATCGATTTAAATAATTTTATTTCCTAACATAGATTCACAAGAGAGATCATATCAATCTTGGAAAAGATAACTACTTAAAGGTAACAGGAAAAGGTCCAATAACACAAAGATGTGTGCATTAGCTTCATTATGCCTATTATATGTTGTCAGGAACGGTAAAGATGTTACCGTGTGCTGGAGAATGGTTCTCTATAACTCTATCATTGGTGGTATTTGTTTGAAACAATCATGTCTGGATTTCAAAAGATCAGTCTTTCATTGATGCTGATATAGTCACGATTGTTTGAATAGAACTACAGAATAAAACAAATTTGTTGTCAACAAATTGAGTGTTACTAGGCTTGAACGAATCGTCCGACCAAATTCTAGCACAATTGAGTAATTAGTCAAATATTAATTAAATAAATTCAAATTTTATTCCGATTGTGACGCACAATGTGTCAAATATTAAATGTGGGACAGATTATCTTCATTTCATTATAAAACTTAGAAGATGAATCAATTCACGCATAAACACTTGTGTAAGTTCAAATTCATTTTCATTTTTTATTCACATGTCATTCAACTTCGATGAATTTCGTACAATTTTGGGGGTGGGCTTTTTTTTGGTCCAAATTTTGTTGAAGCTTTCAACAATACTCCCATTATGCCAAGATTGTAAGTGAGAACCTCATAAAAGCGCCAAAATTCAAAAGCATGACTCATTACACCAGGAGAAGTATAACTGTTATGCAAAGCACCATAACATGAAATAATATCTGCTATCATGCACAAAAAAACATCATAAGTGGTGTCATTGGCCTAAGCACTACGACTGCAGCAATGCTTACTATGACAAGCAAGCAATCCAAAATAATAATAGACAAAAATGGAAAAAGAAAATTTTTAGAGAAAGGGAAAGCAAGTTGTTTAATGGACCCGCAATGACAATCTGGCAATGCTTCACCATTTCACAAGGGCCTTCTTGCCATGTGTTAGCCAAGACACTCATCCCTTGGAATTCATCAACTTAGAAAGAGGGATGCTTTTATTGGAGATGCGGGACTAAATCGTATAAAACATGTTCGGCGAGGTGATAGTGTTGTTAGTGATACATTGAAGTGTGGTTCGTCCCCCGAAATAAGAGAATAATTGTTGTTAATCAATCGAAGGTTGAGGTGGCAAAAGATAGACCTATCAACTACTACATTCAAGAAAGTGGTGTTGTCACCCCATGGCCTCACACACGTATATATTATTGTTAAAAATTAAAAAAAACTGAGGCACTCTGTTATGCCTCAAAACCTTTTGATAAAATTCATTATGAATTGTACACCACATGAAGAACTTACAGAAGTGTAAATCTTAATATGTCTAAGTCGCCCTTTTATGTAATAAGAAAGAGGAGTGCGCCTCAAATTTTAAAGTAGATTAGGATGATTTTTAAAAATTTATAAATAAAGTATCTTCTTAAAATCACATTTTCTTATTTCACTCCCTTAAATACTCATTCTAAGCCTTGCTCAATCCCTCTTTTTGACCCCGACTAATATCATTTTCTTATTATAAAAAAAAGTATACATAAAAATTTGTAACCATCAACATAATCATTATTCTAAAATTTAATAATATTATTATTTATTTTAGTTGGGAAGAGAAAGAAGATTGAGATCGAAGATGCGGAGGAAAAATAGGAGAATGCTGACACAATTAAGGGTGAGGGGAGAGAAAGTAATTCGATAGAATGAAGATTCTAAGAGAAACCACTTAGTGATGAAAATGATAGAGTTTTGAATTTACAAATTATAATTTTAGAGGCTTAGGGGCCATTTTGGGACCTCCTTTCTTTATTGTTTGTATTTTGTTTTGTTTTTGTTTTAATTTGCAACAAAACATATTTGGTATGTTTGATTAAAATGTTGTTTTTTTAAAACACTCAAAACACCTAAAAGTTATTTTGAATGTTTTTTAAAATATGTTTATTTATTTATACAAAAAAATAAAATAAAACTCGTTAAAAACACATTACACAAACATATTTTCAAAAACAAAGAGAACAAAAAATAAAATTGATCCCAAACAAACCCTTAAACTATTTGCTAACATTGGTTTGGGAGTAGAAAGATTTATTATGATAAATTTACTTCGACAAATAATTTTTTTGATTTTAATATGATACATTTTTACTTCATATTTTTTTTATTAATTTAATCTTTTCATTTCGCGGCTTTCGCCTCGCCTCCAGGATAGAAAACGACTCAATTCTTAGCAACATTGTCTTTAACACTTCTCTCAAATATTTTGTGATACGACAGATTTTTGCTGCACTTGTGACCTGTTGGCCCATCCAAGGGTGTAGACATGAACCCTTCTTGAAACTACATAGCAAATTAAACAACCTAGGCTTACACTTGTTTTACTATGGAAATGAGGAGTTGTTTAGAATTCAAAAACACATTTAAGTTCACTATATCTTATTAAAACCAAAAAAACTCTGAAACAACTAATTATCAATAAATCAATTTAAACTATTCTTGCAAATATGACTTGAAATTCAACATACAAAAAAAATTTCATCGCGTTTGATTCAGTTGTTGAAGTTTTGGTTACGTTATGGACTATTCTTTTTACTTCCTTTGGTTTTTTAATTTAAAGTTCAATTTTTTATGTTGTAAAACCAATCCAAAGAAATTGAATTATATTAATTCCTTTAGATATTAAATCATAAACAAGTGACATGATCAATTTGGATATTATTTATTCCACATGCCAAAATTATAGAGCTTAACAAAAATTATTTAGTTTTCTTTTTAATATATATTATTTAAGCTAAAGATTATTTGATTCATTGTTAAGTTAATTATATTCATGTTCATTCAAAAAAGGATCGAACTAAATTCGGTTTGGTTTCGTTTGGTTTGAAAATTTGTTTAGTTAGATTGATTTTTTTAATTTATAATTGAAATTAATTGCTTTAGCAAATTTGTAGAACGAATCATCCAAAATTGACTAAAAGCTGACTCTTATAAGCGAGTTTGTTGACATGAGGCGCAGAGAGAAAAAAGGAGAGAAAGAAACATCATGCCTGCATCACAAACCAATTCCTAGAACAAATACATTAGTTCAAAAGAACCACAATTAGTCAAAGTTTTTAGCATTTGTAAGATCTCCATTGTATTTCTCCCAGAAGCAAACATTTATGTGGAAAGATATTATGCAGGCATAAATTTCAAAATAATCCATATAGTGCCAATTAAATCACAGCCCAAACAAAAAAAAAATTCTTGGCAAAAAAGAAGTATTTGCAAGGTTACCTCCTGGATGCAATTCCCTTCAGGTTCTTCAAAAAGTGAAGAATAATAAGCCGGGTCATAGATAGACCCACCTAGTATGTCGCTGGAATTAGAGTCCTGTCTTGCTAATACATTAGATCCAAGATTTATATAATCACTTCTCGCAAGGTAATCTACTTCTTGATAGCCCAAATTGTCAACTGTTGTAGGCCCCAGTCTATACATCTGAATCCACAAAAATGAGGACAGGAACCTCACTGAAAAACCAATTATTTGCATTGAAAATGCCAGTCTAACAGAAAAGACAAAGGATAGCCCATACTTTTCTGAACCAAAGTTCCTGTAGCCATAGCAATAAAACTGGGTTATTTCTAGGTGTTCAATATAGTAAAGCGATTTGTTCTTATATATGTTGTGTTGGTTGTCTTTTATCATACTATTCTGTTAGAAGACTCTAGATTACTGGCCCACAGTAGAATGCTAATCAATAAAAATCAAATTGAAAAGCAAAACAAAAGGAAAAAAACAAAAATGCAATCTAACTATGATTTCAACATCATTATATATTTGAAAGCCGCATTGTAATTGTAGAAGCTCATGCAAACTATGGAAAAGCTTTTGGGCAAAGGTCGGGCTAAATAAATCTTTAAAAAAGACAAACTAAATGCAGCATGAGAAATAGTATCCTATATTACAACAATAAATCAACATAAACTTCCTGAATTCACTAAAAATGATTCTTATAACTCCAAGCACAAGAAATAGCGCTTTTATATCAAGCAAGTTGGATCACAAAGAATACATAAAGAGCTAATTCTCAGGTATGACAGGAAGAACCTACCAAAAAATTAGCAGAGAAAGATCCTGCAGCTAACTGCATATAATATCATCAAAGCAGGGAAATACACACCTCGCATCAGCAATCTTAAGATTTGAAGAAATTATACTAGACAATCTCCAAGAAGACCATTTGAAATCGTGATTGTTATGAAAAGCACTAGGTACACTTATATTATGCGGGTACCTATATATACTATGTGTGCTAGGTGCCAACTCAGGTGCTCACCTAAGTGAAGTGAGGCACTGAATATTAAACCATTTAAATTAGAGAAATATTGTTGTAAAATATAATATAATAATCATCACAAAAAAACATTAAATATAGTGGAGAAAAAATATAATTGCAAATTTTGTAGCATTCCAATAACCAAAATGAGCCTAGCCAAATAAGTCATCTAAATGAATGTGCAGAAAAGTACAATAGTCATGTTACAAGTTTTTCAAAGCAAAATAAAACATAAACTGGTAATGGTCATGGCAAAAGAGTAATTTAATCTTCGTTATTCTAATTCATCTTCTTCATCATCCATACTCTCCTCTGCATCATTAAATTTGTAGTTATCCACCGCATAACATAATTTTTTACTTAGAAATATAATAAAAAAAAAATCGCATAATGGACTCAAGCGCCATGGAACCTAGCACCTTATGCTAGGTCTCTCTCCTTGGTATACCTTAGTGATGCTTTTTAAATGGGGGGTGTTTGAGGGGTTGGAGTGTTGTCTCATCTTGCCTAGGTGCCAAGGCGAACCAGTAGCTCACCTTTAACAACGTTCGTAATCGTATGATCCAACAATGACAAGTCAATAATTAGATAGACATCAATTTGAGAGAGAGTGAACAGATGTAAATAAAACAGAAATTCTGATGTGGCTTGCCAATTCCTAACAATTAGATTCGTAAACAATTATAATCTTGAAAATCTACAACAGAACCACAGAATATCAAAAACTGGCATCAGGTTTATGAACTGAATTATGAGTAAGTAGAAACTTTGAACAACGAGTGGCACAGCAAAAAAGAAAGGATGAAATGAATGACATGAAATCCACGAAATTTGATGGAAAGATCTCAGTCCACTAAATTGAGAAAGTAATTGAAGAATCAAGTAGGAAATCTTCTCCCCAACAAGATTTGACAAGTGAAGGGAAAAAAAATGATAAAATACATGCTCAAAGCCTATATGTGAGCATTCTTAAGAAGAAAAGTCTTTTATAAATATAAAATATATATTTTAACACAAAAAGAATAATTCATTGCTCAAGCACAAAATCATAAAATAGAATTGTTCCGCACATCACGGGACCAGTCCAAGAGGGACTGGACGAATGCCCTTCAACCAGCATGCCAAACCCACAGGTGAGCCAATCCTGTTCGAGCGAAAAGGTGGAGCTGCATTTTGCCGCAGGAGAAGGAGGGAAAAGATTGGGGTCCACGAGAGGTTTAATTATGTACTCAAGCAGGAAATATTAAAACAAGTTTGGAGGGAAAGTGGAAAAGGAAAGTTTTCAAAATGTTGTGAAGGGATTCTTTAAGGGGAAAAACCAAGGGTATGTTTTCTTTTATGCGTAGTTTGTTGCGGTTGCTGTTTTCTCTCTTCTTGTGGTATTCCTAGTGACGTCTAGGGAGTGGGAGAGACGATCTACCTCTCAAATAGTAGATCAACCTTGTATCTTGCATGTTTCCTTTGATCTTTTGTAAAAGCAGCTCTCGTTTGTGTTTTTATTCCACCTATCTATTGTCGTTTCATCGTGGTTTGTTCGCTGATTTCAGTTCCAAGGCGTATCAAATTGGTATCAAAGCATAGACCTTGGTGGGATGGCAACAAAGAAAGTGGATGTGCTACAAGGCGAGGCAGGGCAAATCAAATCAGAAATGGAAGAGAGGTTCGCCAACATGGAGGATAGGTTTTCTTCCATTGAAAGTTGAATGGATGGATTTGCAAGCATAGGACAAATGCGGGAGAAGATGAAAAAACTCATAGAGATGCAAGTCAAGGCCATGCCAATCGCTCCAGTTATAAATTCTAACCAAGCATTGATCAGGGAATCCTTGGCTAGGTCAAAAGGGAATGAGAATGAGCGAGAAGACCACAAAGAAGATCTCGTCTACTTACAAGACCGCCCCCCTAAGATTCCAAGAGGAGAGGGAGTGGAGACTTCTAAAGGAGGGAGATGGGCCGAAAATTAAAGGGATGGTGTAAGGGGTATGGAGGAGCATGATGGAGGAAGGAGGGATTCGGGAGTGGGATATGCCTATGACCGAAGAAGGGAGTTCCACCTTAGACACATGGGGGGAATACCGGAGGAAGAGGAGGTTAGGGCGGAGATGCAAGGGTTAGGAAAATGAAGATGTCAATCTTCGAAGGGGGGATGAATATGGATGGGTGTATCGGGTAGAGTGATACATTGCGATCAACGAGTTGATTGAGGAAGAGAAGCTCTTGGAAGCAGAATTATGCTTGAAGGGGAATGCTTTAGCGTGGTTCCAGTGGATGGTGGTAAGGTATCTGATACACTTATGGGAGGAGTTTAATGATTGCTTGTTGGAACGTTTTCGAGTTATTCGGGAAGGAGACATAGTTGAGTAATTCTATGCTCTGACTCGAGAGGGGATGTTTATGGAGTACTAAGAAAAGTTCAAGCTCGTGTCAGTGAGATTGAGAGAGATTTTTACAGTAGGCTTGAAAGGGAACTTCTTGAAAGGCCTGAAGCCTAACATGCAAGCAGTCCATCCACCCCTTGACACCGCGAGGATTGAGGGAAATGATGGAGCTCATCCACATGATGGAGGACAAGAAATATGTGAAGAAGACCGGTAAAGGCAGCACCAGAGGATTCTACAAGAGCACCTTGACAGCCGCGACACCGAGAACCCAGACGGTGTCATTTCAGAAAGGGATGCCGAAGGAGAAAAATACAGGATTCCGCCCCGAGGTAGTTTCAAGCGCCGCACAAATGCAGAAGTGCATGATAAAAGAGCAGACGGATTACGTTACCCCTCTGATGAGAAATACGCCCCAGGACACCATTGCAAAGAGCGCGCCCTTCAGATTCTATTAGTTCAGAGGAGGATACAAAGAGTGAGGGATCGGAAGAGAATGCGATGGAGGAGGAGCATCTGCATTTAGATGTGGTGGAGGTGTCCCTCAATTCGGTCGTGGGATTTACACCAACTCACACCATGAAGGTGAGCGGGTGAATTGGGGAACGACCAATTGTGGTGTTAGTAAATAGTGGGGCCACACATAACTTCATCCCAAATCAGGTTGTGGAGAAGCTAGGGTTGAAGTTGGTGACTACCGGGAGCTTTGACGTCATGGTGAGGATAGGGAATGTGGAGAAAAGTCAGGGAATTTGCAAGGGGTTGGTTCTGACAATAGGCATACAGGTGGTGGAAGACTTCTTTTAGATTTGCGCAGCACGGATGTAATTTTGGGATAAAGTGGTTGCGAACATTAGGAAAGATGAAGATGAATTGGAAGTCCTTAACGATGGAGTTCCAAATGGAGGGTAGGAAAGTGGTGCTGAGGAGAGATGCTAGCTTATGAAAAACCATGGTGCCGCTCAAAACCTTGGTTAAGTCGATTCGGGGAGCAGGTTGGGTCACTTTGTGGAGTTGCAGAGAATTGAGGAGGCTCGAGCTTTAGAGTTGGCAGAGTTTCTGGAAAGGGTCCAGCAGCTCCTACAGCAATTTAGTAATGTATTCCAGCAGCCAAGGCGGTTACCTTCTCGAAGGGAGAACGAGCACGCTATTACATTGAAGGAGGGTGTTTCTCCCATCAGTGTCAGACGATACAGGTACCTCCTATTCAAAAGGATGAGATAGAGAAGCTGACACGAGAGATGCTCGAGGTTTGGATTATCAGGTCTGATGTAAGCCCTTTTTCCAGTTACGTCCTGTTGGCGAACATTGGGAGAGAAAAAAGATGGTAGTTAGAAATTCTGCGTGGACTGTCGGAAAAATGGTGTTGGACAAGTTTCCTAATCCTATGATTGATGAGTTACTGGATGAGCCTTATGGGGCAGTCATTTTCTCAAAAAATGATCTTAAGTCAGAGTACCACCAGATCAGGATGAATCCGGCGAATGTACGCAAGACAACATTCAGAACACATAAAGGATATTATGAGTTCTTAATGATGTCGTTTGTCCTCACCAACAACCCGACAATATTTCAATCCCTCATGAATTGGGTTTTTCAACATTATATTCGAAAATTTGTTATGGTTTTTTTTAATGATATTATGATCTACAGTCATACATAAATAAGGCATGTGGGGCACCTGAGAACAATCCTGGAGATGTTGAGGGAGCATCTGTTGTATCCTAACTTGAAGAAATGTTCTTTTGCACAGTTACGGGTGGAGTGTCTATGACATGTTGTGACCAATATGGGTTAGTAGTAGACCAGTCCAAAATCGAGCTATGGTTGATTGACCCTTACCAAATAATTTGAAGGAGTTGAGAGGATTTCTAGTCTCACTGGATACTACCGAAAGTTTGTGATAGGATATGGTACGATAGCATAGCCACCGATGGAGCAACTGAGGAAAGGCGATTTCAAATAGGGTGAAGCAACGACACAGGCATTTGAACATCTGAAAAGGGTTGTGACTAGCCAATTTTAGCATTTCCATATTTCAATAAACCATTTGTAGTGGAGACATATGCAGCGGGGTACGGATTGGGAGCAGTGCTCAAGCAAGATTAGAGATCGATTGCCTACTTCAACCAGATTCTTATGGCCAGAGCAAGGATAAAAAATCAGTACATGAGTGGGAATTGATGGCAATTATCTTGGCCATTAAGAAGTGGCGGTCATGCCTATTGCGGCGACATTTTTTGGTCAAGACGGATCAAAGAAGTTTAAAGTATCTTTAGAGCAACGGATAGCGACTGAGGAGCATTAGAGATGGTTATCCAAACTACTGAGTATCATTTCAAGATTCAATACCGAACAAGATTAAAGAACAAAGCAGCTGACGCCCTATCGAGAAAGGTGGGAACCCCAATTGAAGGCCCAGTCGGTACCCTTGATCCTAGATTGGGAAGCCTTGAGACAGGAGAACGAAAGGGATGAGGAGCTGAGGAAGATAAGAGTCGAGTTACTACAGGGCCCGAACAGTCATCCAGGATATGCATTGATGGGGCGACAACTGGTCCACCAAGAGCGATCTGTGCTACCCAAGAAGTCGAAGTATATTCCAAGTTTATTACAGAAGTTTCATGGCAGTGCAATCAGGGGACACTCAGGGGTGCAGAAGACCTAGAGTCGTCTGGCGGTAGAACTTTATTGGATGCGCAGAGATGCAGATGACATGGTAGCAAAATGGGATATGTGTCAGTGGCACAACTACTTGACCACAACACCAGGAGGGTTAACACAGCCATTAGAATTACCTAGGAATGTTTAGAAAGAAGTGACGATAAATTTTATCGCGATCAGAAGACTTCACGATAATTATGATGGTCGTCGCTCGCCCAAGTATGCAGATTTCATTCCCTTATAACACCCCTACACTGCGGCCTCAGTCGCGGCGGTGTTATCCGGGAAGTGATTAGTTTGCATGGGGTGCCGGAATATATTGATCGGATAGGGACAAGGTGTTCCTTAGCAACTTCTAGGAGTTATTCAGTTATAAAGGACAGTCCTTAATAGAAGCATCGCATATCATCCCCAGACCGATGGGCAGACGGATGTGGTCAACAAGAATGTGGAGACATACTTGCGTTGTTTTGTATATGATACATCGAAGCTACGGGCTAAGTGGATTGCATGAGTCAAATTTTGGTATAATATTTCGTACTACACCACAACACAAACTACTCCCTTCAAGATAATGTATGGGGCGAGACCCACCTCACTTGATATATTATGGGCATAGTACCACACCGGTAATCCAATGTCGACCAGTACTTGGAAGAGAGCCCCAGGATACTAGCAGAACGAAAGGGTTATTTACTAAGAGCTCAACAAGTCATGAAGAGGAAGGCGGACGAACACAGGAGAGAGGTACAATTTGAACCAGGGGGCTTAGTTTACTTGAAATTGATGTCCTACCGATAATAGACATTGGCTAGGAGGAGAAACAAAAAAACTGTCACCGCGATACTTTGGGCCTTATGAGGTGATGACACACATCAGGACAGTGGTCTTCCATTTGAGGATACCACCATCGTCCTCATTACACCCAGTCTTTCATGCATCATAACTGAGACGTGCGAATGGAGGTCATACACCCTCATCTACACTACCGCCAATCCTGACGAGGACTTGGAGGTGATTTTTGAGCCACTAGAAATCGAAGGAGTGTGCCAAGGAGTAAGGGGAGTGAATGAGGTATTGGATAAATGGAAATGACTACCAGACTATGGAGCAACATGAGAGCTGATACGCCACCAACAAATTTTCATCATCTGACATGAATCTTGAGGTATGACACGAATCTCGATGAAATATTTCGAACAAGAAACATTCAGACTTCAATTAAGAGTCATCCAAAACTCCGATTTCAACAAACTTATAGTCAGACTGACCAAATTGATGAGAGGAACCTAATGACATCAAAGTTAGTCAAATCCGATTCAAATTAAGCTCTGATCAATTCATTTAACCGTTTTTTAAAGATTCTCAGACACATTTGGAATGTCTAACGGATGTCGAATCCAACAACTTCATAGTCGAATCGAGCGTCTCGACAAGACGAATCTAACGAGACCAAGATCACTCAATTCCGACATCATTAAGGCATCCAAATGCCCAACGTCGTATGATCGAAGGAAGCTCTCTGGATTGTCCGATAAAAATGGTTCATATTCCCGCATTAATTGCACCCAAAAAACTATAAATAGACCCACACCCCTTACATGAGAGAGGAGCTTAAGCCTTGGGAGAGAACTTGAGCTTTTGAGAAGGAGCTGAAGTCCAGCACCACCGCCAACCGTCGTCGACACCACTGACCAGACGTCATTAGTCAACATTGTAACTTGGAAAATCTACTAACCCTCTCTCGTCAGTGGGACATGCGCTCACCACTGCCCTCCATGTGCCATCTACGACCTACAGGTCATCAGCTCATACAATTTCGGACTCCGGCCCAAGCGGCCTATGGACGTCATCAATACTCGCCTTAACGACCTACGTGGTCATCAGCTCATGCAGCTCCCAACTCTAGTCCCCGCGGCTTACGGATGTCATTAATACACCAACTATGGCCTACGTGGTCCACAGCTCCCTCAACTGCTTACTATGGCTTCCCCGACCAATCAACGCTTCTAGAGCAACCATCTACAAAACTCACAATAAACTACTACCTCCACAACAATCAACAATAACCCTTGCAACCTGATGTCACCAAGAACTACAGCCAGATTATAGTTATACAACTTTGTAACTCGATCTTCCCTAATTTAGAAGAAAAATGAACTTGTGTACTCATTATTCATAGTGAATTATTTTAAGTGGGCTAGGCCTAGTGGTTTTATCTCTTTCAAGAGTTTTCCACGTAAAAAGTTGACGTGTCTCCTCCTGCTTCTCTTATCTTATCTGTGTTGAATTATCGTGCAACGCTAAGACGATAATCCATTACTCTACCGCCACAAATTTTCTATCACGCATCAAGAGTCATACGAAGTGATCCACAAGCAGTTTCTATCCTTCCACTTTGAAGACAAGGTACTTCATTGAGAGGGGAGTAATGTTACGCCCATCACGAAACTGGTCCAGGAGGGACCGGTCGAATTCCCTCCCACCGGCCCGCCAAACCCAAAGGTGTGCCGATCCTGTTTGAGCGAAGAAGTGGAAAGGCATTTTTCCACGGGAGAAGGCGGGGGAAGTTTGGGCTGCAGAGAGGCTTAAATACATACTCAAGGAGGAGAAATAAAAACAGGTCTGTAGGGAAAGTGGAAAAGAAAAGTTTTTAAAAGGCTATGTAGGGATTCCTTAAGGGGAAAAACCTAGGGTTTGTTTTGTTTTATGCATGTTTTATTGTGATTGTTGTTTACTTTCTTCTTGTGGTGTTCCTAGGGACGTCTAGGGTGTGGGAGAGACAATCTACACCTCGAATAGTAGATCAACCTCGTATCTTGCTTGTTTCCTTTGATTTTTTGTAAGAGCAACCCTCATTTATGTTTTTTTTTTTTTTTGCACCTATCTATTGTTGTTTCGTCGTGGTTTGTTCGTTGATTTTAGTTCCGATGTGTATCAAGAACACAAGAAACTATTAATACTCCATTTTTCATGAAGGAGAAATGCAAAGAAGAATCAAGGTTTCAGGTTCACAAACGATGCATGGAAAGAACAAGCATGGAAAAAATTCGAATTGGTTACAAGTGGTTGCCAAATATTGCTGTAAGTATAATTATGGCCTATCACAACTAATAAAGAGCTGAAGCCCAAAGAGGGATTCAGTAAGCCACAACAAATATCTCAACGATGCATCGATAATCTTAAATCTTATAGCTTAGGAAGTAAGAATTTTGGTGCTCCAATTCAGGAGTACTATCCTCATTAATAAGGTTTTTTGCACAGAATAATACATTTGATCTCTTCTCGACAATCCAATGACATCCCAAAAAAATATGCCCAATTTATCAATTTATTTTATCCACCATCATCATTATTAACATCATCAAGGATGCTTTATGAATTCTCATTCTTCAATCATTATGTTAAGTGGTACATGATGTGTTAAACCGAGCAGGAGAAAATCAATTTATACAACTTTTAACAATGTTATCTTTTAACAACCACTTTGTTCATTCTCGAATGCTAAATCTATCAGTCTATACTATCCTTCAATATACATTTCCCAACTATCTATTCTCCACTACTACATCTTTAATAGATTTCCCTCCCACCGTTTTTCTTACACAATTATTCTTTGATCTATCATTCCTAATTCAGCCACACAGCCAACAAAATATTCTTATTTTTTCAATGCTCAACTTGGTTATTAATAACATTTTCCTTGCCCCATTTAGATCCAAATGGATAACCTGCTAAGCTGTATTTTATATTGACCTTTAGTCTCAATTATGTTTTTGCATTACATAGTACTTCTAATACAATTTTTTATTTTAACCAATTCAATTTTTAACCCTAGAAATTAACATCTTCAAATATATCCCAATTTTCTGCATAATAGATCCAAAATAATTAACTTAATAATGTCTATGTATCACTTCATCATATAATAATATTAACTAGTTTTATGATGAAATACCAACTAAATTGTATTCCATCAACTTAAATTTTATTCTATTAATCCTAAATTATTTATATGATAAATATTTTATCATGTAATCTAACTTTACACCAATTTCAACAGAAAACTTACCATATAAAACTATGCTATTGATAAAAGTAAGCATAAAGGAGCTCCACTTCAAATATTCTTTGTAGGCACCTCAAAGTTATATAAAAACATATAGACCTGATATTGGTCCTTGGTGTAATTCTATTGAAATTGAAAAGTCTCTGATCACTTTATAGTTATAACTAATGCCAGCAATGATGCATCATACATAATTTTAAGAACTTCTACATACCTTTGGCACATAAGTTTTTTATTTATGCATATTAAATCAATTTTCATGGATCTTTGTCATAAATCTTCTTAAAACCAAATAAAAATTATATATGAAGGTCACTTACTAACTATAATTTTTTCCACTAATTGTCTTACCACGAGAATCCCTTCCAAATTGAATTGTCCAAAAGCACAAAACAAAAATAAATTTTTAATACCATGGTCATTTTTCTAAGTCTACCTCGCAAAATTGTATACCTTATAAACTTGGTTCATCTATAATTATTATAATTCTAAAAATATTGATATCAAAATATTTTTTTCAATCATTTGATATTCTCGTCTATAAATTTTTATTCAAAAGAATTATTAAATAAATTACTACATTATCCCCTATAACTTTAAACTCCTCAACGGTATCTCATTTGATCCCAAAATTTTGCCTCCATGTATCTTCACAGCTAACTATATTCTTCCATAAATAACTCTATTGCATACCTATTAATTTTGTTCATTATGCTCAAATGATTTGAATCTCAACACAAATATTGAATAATTTCTTAAATTAGCATTTTTAATCGTCTATCTTCCCTTGGTGTCTTCATCTTTTGCGTAAATTCTATTATCTTCAATTTAAATCTAAATCAAAATCTTTAGATCATGTATCTAATATTTTAGTTATTTTATATATCTCACTTTCATTTTCCTTACTGTTTAGCCAATTATATTAATCATAAAAAAATATAGTCTTTTGTTTAATCTTTGTAAAACTTCTAGTTTTACAATAATCATTATAAATCACAATAGTATTCATCTTTTACACAATTTAAAAGTGCATCTGTTATTTTTAATAATTTCTTTTACCTTTGGACTCCCCATTAAGTATATTAAACAATGTGCAATCAATTTCTAAACTCCTATAAAACTTCTATCATTCTCTTCCAAATATAACCAATCATCTTATCTCACATAAGATATGGCTCAACTAAAAATTTTTAACAATAAACAATCATGAAAAAGTAAAAATTATGTATCTTTCAACTTCCATCATCTCACCTAAAAGATTATTTCTTTCATCTTTTGATCAGCTTATTTATACTCCTACGATAAAAAATCATAAATGCCTCTATACAATAAGGCCAAACATTTTCCAAGAATCACCTTACTATAAACAACAACAAGCCTTTTTCCCATTAAGTGGAGTCGACTACATGAATCATTTCATTGTGTCATATTGACTGACATATCTTTTCAAAAATTAAAATATTTTTCTTTCCCATCAAGCAAAAAAAAAAAAAAGTTAATTTATGATTTGGTAGCTCCAATTGAGAAATTAACCAAGTGTTTTTCTCATTTCTGAAATATTATATGCTAATACAGAATTAAGTATAGCTTCTTTATTACATTTTAATCTATTCATTCTTCGTTATGATTAATCCCCTCAAAGCTCATCCTCTTATAGCATATACATCATTCGAGTCATTCCAAGTAATCATTCTCATTTCCTCAGCTATAAATTGTTTCATCCATGAATTATTAGAGTTTTAACTACCTCCTAGAACCATTGGTTCAACACATTGGGATTTAGGTCATGCCATTTATATACATCTTGTCAACACTCATTTCTTCACAATGATTTAACTTACAATGCATCCTTTGAATGCATGTAAAATACTCTAAGGCTTTAACTTTTAGGCCTACCAACTAGCAAAATCAATAAAAATTTTGCTCGTGCATGCTTTACAAAATAATTTCCTAACTCATCTTCTAAGCAAGTTTCAATGATCCATCATCCAAAATAATAACGTATTAAACATAAGAGGCAAGTCATACGGAGCCCTTTTTTTCTTCAAGATCCCTAAACAAAGACAATGTCATGAAACAGAAAATGCCGTCACAAACATGAGTATGACATAAAGAATCAATTTCATGATGTTTGAAGAGGTTGTGTATAGTTTGTGCACATAAGCATGTCCCTAAGTAGCTGCACTTCAAATCATTTGCAATAAACTCGTTCGGTATTTAATTTATAAGGAAGATTTGTATACATACCACTCAATTCTTTTGCGTACCTACATATCAAACACCTAAACTATGAATGAAAAAGTATATTTTACTTTTAAAAGTTAAAATAGAGTACAAAGCGAACTTAGGTGTTAGATGTGCAATCACATAAAAAACGGTTGATATGTCTGTAAATGCCCCCTTTTTTAAATTTATGCCAAGTCACTGCTGCAATACATATCTTTATAAGAAAAGCCATTGTGGTTCATTCATCACCATCCAGCTAGAAAAAGAAACAGAGCAAGAAACATACCATATCGTGTGCGAGAAAAGTATAAACCACGCAACGTCAAGCAAGATGGCGCAGAAAAGAAGCACGGCATAGAAGCGTACAAGATTCTGGCTGCTGCTTTCAATGGCAATAAGCGCAAAGAGAGCGATCACCAAATTAATCAGCAACACGCCATTGAACAACGCTCCCAGAGACCCCAACAAAGAGCAACCAATCTGCACACCTATCAATTGTCAGAACAATGAATATCACCGCCTTGCAATAAAATTACGGGCCAAAACAATCCAAAACCAGAAACCAATTAGACCGTTGGTGCCAAATTGGAAGCCAATTATGCACATTCAAGCCAAATGAAACCATCCCACAACAAAGTTGGATCGGGAAACACCAAATAGCTCATCAAATGGGGGAAAAGCGAGATAAACCCTAGGGCTTCAAAGATAAGAAAGACGAATCCGCTCACCTGGATGTAGATGAGGAAAACGCAGATTGACTGAATCCTACCATAATCCCGCAACAACGATCGAATTTGCAGCCCCAGCAGCAGGGCCAAAGAGGGCATTATTGAAGAAAGCCTCGATTGCGGGACGAAACTGAGCAGCGGTGAAGGAACTAGTAGAAGTCGGATGCCAATGGAGACGACGAGTAAAGGGAATCCCTCAGCTCTTCATTTGAGGAAGATTAAAGGAGAGGGATTTGATTGCGGCGAGGGAGGGAGAGCACCGCCATTTTACCTTCGACTTCTTCTTTGTATTATTCATTGTCGGACTTGATTTTCATTCAAAATTGCAGTCTTTTTCGCGATGCAACTTTCAAAATGGAGAAATTATTGCGTCCGAGGGGGTGTTGTCACAATATCAGATCTCTGGTCTGGCGCGTTGCCCTGTGGGGCTAAAATTATGGAACTGCTGCAACAAAAAAAAAAGGATTTTTTCATATTTCTATCACCCAAATGTTATAAAATTGTATCAAAATTATTATTATTTTAAGTTTGAAAAGTAAATTATCTTCAAATGAATAGATAAAATGATATATATATATATATATATATATATATATATATATATATATATATATATATATATATATATATATATATATCAATTGAAGTTTAGATGTTAGATATTGTATAGACCTCAAAAGATCTTTCAAGCTGTCCGACTAGCGAATTGTTGAATTTCATATCTGCTTAGTTATCCGGTTGTAGAACTGCCCAGTTACCGCATTGGTGAACTATCCAATTGTCAAAGTGGTTGAACTGCTTAGCAAGAAAACTAGGTGATTGATTGGAGAAGAGCTGGTTTAATTATATAGTAAAAATATTGGTTTAACTGTCTAGTGAGAAAACTGATTGAATTACCTAGCAAGATAACTAGTTGAATTGTCTTCTTGTTGAAATGTCTAGCAAAAGAAATGATTAAACTGTTTATCCAATTGTTTAAACTGTGGGACATGACATAAAACTAATGAATATAACAAAAAATGCTAAAAATGACATAAAGCTGGTAGATATGACTTAACATTATGTACATTTATATAATTTTTTACACCACAAAAGAAGGACACTTTAGGACTTATAAATAGAGGACAAATTTAAAAACAAAGGGAAGTGGGGATGATGGGTGAGAGGGCTCTCTCTCTCACACACACACACACACTATCTCTTCCTCTTTTGCTCAATGCTAGTAGATTTGAGCATAGCCCACAAACATTACAGGACGCTATGTTTTATTTAGATTCAACAAATATGTAAATACATATGAATTGAGTGATATTTAGAGTGTAAATGAGACAAAAATGATCTAAGCCCCCGAGCTTAGCTCGTGTTTGGCTCGATAAAAAATATCATTGTCCATATTCGGCTTGTTTATATTTTGAACAAAAAAAAATTTAGTGTTCGAGTGGTTTGCATTGCGAGTTGTTCGCAATTAAAGAATCATTTTGACAACCTTAATCATGCAAGCGGAGGATGTTAAAGGCAATGGTCATATTTTAAATCTTTTATTTATATTAAAACAACATTTAAATATAATTTATAATATTTTTATTTTATGTTTTTAATTAATAATTGTAATTGGTTATAAGCGTTACAACAATTAAATTATTTAAAAATATATCGAGTGGATTATTTTTAATCTTTTTTCTTATTTTTGCCATTTATCATACTCAAGGTTTTATAAATTCTTGTAGATTATTTTTAAATTTTCAAAATTTATAATTAATTATTAAGTGAATTTATATAAAGTGTGATGAGTGATGTTAATCTAATGATTGTAAATCAATCATATCAAGGTATCTTGATAAGATGCACCTATATCTGTTAATATTGGACTAAAAAAAAATAATTCAATGCTCACATAAAAATTTTTTATTTCTAGTCAATCCTTGTAAGATTTAGGATATAATCTTGTTATTTTATTTATTTCGCTATAAAAACTCGTATGATATTATTTTTTTATTTATATTATTAGTTAGCATATGTCCAAATAGATTATTTTGTTCATTTCATGATAGATAGATACTAACTTGGTGTGACTAAAGTTTTTATCATGCCATGCTTGGTCCTATTTGAGTTGAAAATATTCAGATCAAGTATTTTTTAGGCCAGACCAAGCTTAAGTCCTAATTTTGAATTAACTCTTCAGAATGCACTAAGCTTAATATGTCCTACATTATAGCTAGAGAGGTCACTTTGGATTAGGTCATTTCCAAGCGTATTTGGATGACTTACTTGGCACTGAGTTAGTATAAATATGAAATAACTTGGCTCAAGATTAATATACTCCTTTTAATATATATATATATATATATATATATATATATATATATATATATATATATATATATATATATATATATATATATATATATATATATATATATATATATATATATATGTTTATATTACATAAATCAGAGTTAATAGTGTGTGTGTGTGAGTAAACATTAATGAACTTATCTACTAATGTCAATACACATACCATTATTTAAATATAAAAGAAAGTGTGACAATATTATTTTTTGTAAGAAGTTCTTTGTGGAATACAACAAAAGGTATTAGTCATTTTAGTAATAACTATTACCAGTATAATTTATTATAATAGTAGATACTCTCCATATAATTGATACTATTTTAATATGGGATGACCTTTAAGATATTAGAGACTATAAAACTTATGTTATCAAAGTAGATCATTATATTCATCAATAACAATCATTATAGAGATATGTGTTTGTATAAGCTATAATGTGATTACATGTGGAAAAAATTAACCCATCCTAATATAGAAAACTTTCATTCAAGCTTACTTTGAGCTTGCTATGACTTTGGCATAATTAGATGTTATTGTAATGTCCCCTGTGGTGAGATTGTATTGATCACACTTAAAGTAAATAATTATGACACATGAGAGTTATGATATAAATCTAGCATGATGGAGGCTATATTGCAAGCAAGGTTGTGGTACATGTCTTAAACGAAATTGTTAAGGCATAAATTCTAACATATACTTTTAATAGATGGCTATGGCACTCTTAAGGTTTGTGACATAAGAATGGAGGCAAGAGTAACAATAATGCAAGCAAGAATACTACCTCTGCCTTGAGAAGACTATTACAGAGAAAATGAGGTTATTATGGGTTTTTAAAAGAGATGATTGTAATAATCTGGTCTAATATAAATATGAGGATATATTTTTCAATACCTTCAATGGGAATGTGTTAAAATATGCCTATTAAAATTAGCTATGTCCTAACATCAAGCTTCTTAATTAGATGGTTATAAGAATTAAATTAAGCTTAAGAAAATCATTTTATATTGCAAATACTAATGCTTAATTTGACACAATTTTAATTTGACCTTTTTACAATATAAGCAACAAATCATCATATTATCATATAAATAAATTACATTATATACTCAAAATTTAGATTCACATCCAAAATGTGATTTTGAGAGCACATTTATCTTATAAAACAATACTATTTAAGAAAAAAAATACTTGTAAACGAATTTGAACTGCATATAGGCAAAGGCGGGATGGCATTATATGGCCCAATAAGCCCAAATATATGGGATTACATTCCCTTGGGCTTAATAGTTTTGTATGGAACTAAAACATGATTATTATCTAGAGTGCTAAATCTTCAAATTAGGATAAAATGACTATTTAATTTATTATTTTTTTATTATTACGTTATTAAGTCTTTCATGCTGTTATTATGTTCCATAAAGAGGCTGAATCATCTTTATTTTATAGAGCGAGTAAAATCAACAAAAATTTAGTTTTTTTTTTTTTTTAAGTAGATGAAGTCACGTTTCTAAACAAAGAATATATCAAAGCTTTGGAGATTGTCTCTCACACGATGACGACAAGATCCACTAAGGGCGAGGGGTAATTCGTTCTAGAAGAAAGTCTCATCGGATACCTCACACATGCAGTGACAATATCCACCTAAGTCCTTTCAAATAGAAGTATCCTGTGAGGGGACGAATTGATCAGGTAGAAGAGACATGGAGCCTATATGACTTGTGCCAAAGTGACAAGTGACTCATGGTTCACCCGATAAAAATAAATATACTCATCAAACGATCAACTGACAGACAGAAGAGTAGGTAGAAACCTCTTGATCGTGATTGGACGACCGACTTGCTCTTCCCGAGGTGGACAAAATCGTCGTTCAACCTAACACATCGATAAACCAAACACAAGGCATGATCATCACCCAATCGATCACGTTACTCGGCTGATCACCAAGGTTATTACGATGTTATTCAGGTGTTATTGGTTGTTTTGCATGATTATTGAAGCGGATCCGCGGTGTTATTTGCGGGTCCTCCGGGCGGTGTTATTGGTGCTGTTCAGCGATGGTATTGCAATGTTATTGGAGTTGTTAAAACCACAATAAACACATTGTCGTTATTTTTTAGGTGAGCTCAGTAAGATACACGTGAACTATTTTATTGAAGTATGGACGCAAAAGTGCATCCAAACTCCATATATAAGATTTTTCCAATTTTTCTTTGTTCCGCTGCATTTGTTAATTCTTTTACAAGCAATTAAATGTGCTAACTACCAAATGACTGAATCTCTTCTAAACATTATGCAAAGTTCTAATACATAACACATAATACACTAACAACCAAAAGTTGATATTCATACTTATGACATATTGGTGTCATAGACCTATAAATAAATAGGTGTATTTCACTTTTTAGAAGATAATAATATTGACCTTTTTATGTGATGTATAAGATTTGACTGATATGCATAAATATATATATGAATGTTTATGTTTTAAATATATAAAATACATTAGCATTGTTTGGTCTATATGTATATGCTCCAATTATGATATAACCTATAAGAATTTATAACTTAAATATTCTATTGATGGGTATTCAAAATAGAGGATCCGGTTAAACTTGTATGTATGTTTTGTGCAATCCATCTTGGTGTATTGAACGGGAGTTTTATCTTTCAATTACTAAGTCTTCGAGTTCAAGGCCATACTTATATGATAATAGCTTGCATACGTTGTCCGGACGCAGCAAACGGCCGTGCGATGCACTGATCGTAGCATTTTTTTTTTCTTACCTGATGCACTGATCGCGACTGTTGTCCAGATGTAGACGTGTATAAATGAAAATAAATGCAACATTTCACGTAAAAGAATCTTATTATTTTATAGTAATCCAATTAAATAATCTATCAATTAATTTTTTTTATCAAGAAATAAAAATAATAAAGTTTTAGTGTTAGGTATATAAGGGTAAACTTATGGGCTTTGAAGTAGGTTTGGAATATACTTCCAACTTGTGAGGATTAGTGAAAAATAAATTTGAAGAGTAATAAGCATTCGTTGAAATATAATTAATGTTTTCTATTTTTTATAATAAATTAGTTAGCTCCTGAGCGAGTTAGAACTCGTGAACTCAAGGTCGAGCTTCAGCTTGAGCTCGATTCATTAATCAAGCTAAAGCTGAAACTACAGTTGAGAGTGGCTCGAACTCGACTCACTCGTTTATACCCCTAAGTGGAACCATCTTTTTATTATTGTTATTATTATTTTAATATTGCGTACATCATGATGACAGCTTTTGGGTTTATCAGTAATATTAGCATATTTATCTTTATGATTCTGTTGATAAAGCGACAAAAAATTAAACTAAACCATGAATGACATTGTTTGTATCTTTATTTTTGGAACAAATATTGCATCAGGACACCTGATGTGCGGACGCGAATGACGGGGCGCCATGTGGAAAGTGGGCCCGCCACCATACACTGCGATTGGTTGGTGTATGGAGTGGCGGGGCCCACTTTCCACATGGTGCCCCGCCATTCGCGTCCGCATTTTCTTATTTTTGTGGGTGTTAAAAATGACAAAGATAAAGAGACATTTTTACGTACACACCACACGATTCTGCTTATTTATATATCTAATGCCTAAAATTTTGTATTTATATGTATATCGCTTAAAGTTTATCATATTCAAAATATCATTATGATTAATTTTAAGAAAGATAACATAAAATGTACAAGTTTATGACATGAAAATGTAAAATATGTATCGATGCGCCGTCAACAAATTTTTATCAAGCATTAACATCTTCTAAACTCAAATTTAGGATCATCTAGGCCTTGATTTTCAAAGTTTATAGTAAAACCGACAGTCTCGACAAGATGAGCCCAATGATGTAAGAATTGATTCAAATCGGGTTCAATCAAACTTAGATCAAGTTGTTGAGGCATAATTGTGAGCTTTGGATTATCAATTGAATGGTCAAACGTATTCTGAATTGGGCATATATATAATTGAATTGAGCGTCTTGATGAGACGAACCCAACGGGCATTCGATCGTTCAATTCCAAGGTCTTTAAGGCACTTGAATCCTTAGAAAACTTCTATGATTAAGGACGATCAACATGGATTGTACGATCACGTGGTTTGAGAAGTTACGCGCCTATGAAATAAATGTCCCTACCCAAATGACTATAAATAGACCCGTTATCTTCACTTTAGGGGGAAGAGGAAGAGGAGAAAAATAAATAGAATTCAAGAGCATGTTCTAGAGAGAAGACCCAACGAGTAATCATTGACCTCCGCATACACTAACCACTGCCGACCACTATTTTTTGACCACCACCGACCATGACCGGCCATCACCGTCTATCATCATCGATCACTAGTTGTCGTCAACTGCTTGTGTAACCTTTATTGTCAAAATATGATTGTTGTGTCCAAAACTTATATTTCTTTGTGATGTATAAATTCAATTGTAGTTTTTGGTGTAAGATTGTAATATCATTTCTTTCTATCATGAGAGAAGGATGCACCCTTGCAGTTACAAACACTTAATGTCTTATTTTGACTAGACTAGACTCTATAGTTTTTTCCCTTTCATGAGTTTTCCGATAAAAAATCTTGGTCTCTTCTTCTAATACTTTTCTTTTATTGTCAAAATATGGTTATTGTGTCCAAAACTTATATTTTCTTTGTGTTGTATAAATTCTATTGTAATTTTTGGTGTAAGATTGTAATATCTTTTCTTTCTATCATGAGAGAAAGATGCACACTTGCAGCCCGAAATGTCTTATTTTGACTAGGCTAGGCTCTATGGTTTTTTCCCTTGCATGATTTTTTCGATAAATAATATCGGTCTCTTCTTCTAATACTTTTTGTTTTATCTATGTGTGTGTTGAATCTTTGTGGAACCCTAAGATATTAAAATATCACTCTTGTAAATTTTCTAGCACTCAATAGTTTGGTGTCATTTTTGTGAAATAAAATCTAACCTTTATAGATGTGTGAGCACTATTTAAATGATTAAGAAGCATAATACTAGTAACAATCAAAACCTTTCGCCCCACTACCAACCATCCCATATGACAATCTTGTAACCAAGAATGACAATCCTCCACATCTTATCCTTCTAATGGGCATCGAGCTGCTGGTGGAGATGCATCTTATTTTTTTACGAGAAGTACACATACAAAGAATGAAGAAATCTCAAAATGAGATTTTTTAGCTTCTACGTGAAGCTCGACAAATAGTATTAGTATAAATGGGTGGGGTTCATCGAACCCAAGGTTAACCATCAATTAGGGAGCCTTATATATAGAATGATACACTAAGAACCCCTCCTCATGCTAGAGTTCTTCCTTAGTAGGTCCAAGAAGCTGACCTCTTGGATATTGTTAGTTTAACACATACATCTCTCTTAGCCATACCAAATTGCAAACCTCCAACATTATTGGAGAACTTTGCTCAACCCCGTCCAGTAATTCATGATGAGCTACTAATTATGGTTTACAAAGAACTCTCTTTGAGAGACCAAAGTTATTTTATTGCTCAATGTAGATTCTAGGTGTCTTCACCTTTGGTCGAATAGTCCTCCAAGTTCCCATTCTAGTAGGATTCAGACTTCCAAGCATTGACTCTTATAATTGGATGTCTGGCTCATATGGACACATTGATCATAAGAAAACAATCATGCATATACAAGTGGCTGATGGAATCCTCTATCAAGTTTTTACTACCGCTCTTAAAGGCCAGGTGCTTACTTGGTTCCTTTCACTCCCAAAAGAAATTTTTTATAGCTTCGATGAACTTGTCAAACTCTCCATGGAATAGTTTATGACAAATGAAAGCATTATCAAATACTTCTCTCATTTTTCTGGAATTCATCAAAATAAAGAATAACCACTTTAAGAATATTTTTAAAGATTCTATATAAAGGTTCACCAAATTTCAAAAAATGATCCATAGTTAATAATGGACTGTCTTCTTATGAGAGTTACATCCAGGGAATTTCTACTCATCATTAATATGAGAGACAGTTCTCTCATACACCATTCATCATATTGAGGCTCAAAACACTACTGAAGAAGCTATTAATGCACATTGAAGTCAATTTGAAAAATCTTCTAGCAAACACAAACACACACTTAGAGAAGTTCCACAAAACATCAAAGTAAAGGAAGCAAGAAAAGACAAGAAATAAAAAATGTTATCAATATGATACTTCCATTCATACTCCATTGAACATATCCAAAAGTAATATTTTAATGGATATTTAAAATTTTAAATAGCTTAGAAATCTAAACGGTGGTGACCCATCTTAATATTATCATTTTTACCATTCAAAAGGGCATTCGACAGAAAGATGCAGTCATGTAAAAAGAGAAATTGATGATGGGATGCTAATAATGACCACAACCATCACTAGAAAGACTTTTTTTAGTTTTAAGTGATCGATAATGTCTCAACTCATACCACTGAAAGACACGCCCATGAAATATTATCAATGGGAACATAGTAGTAGACATGGTCCTCACTGGAACGACTCTATAAAAGCAAATACTAAAAAAAACATCTCAAAGTGCTGTAAACCTCAGAAGATACAAATACAAAAAAAAATCTCAAATAAATATATGCCTCAGTAGGTACATGTATACTAAAGAAATCTCAGAAGACATAAGCCTTATAAAGTATATATACATTAAAAAGCCCATAAGTCTATAAATCTCAAAATGTATATGTACACTCAAAAAATCTCGGAGAACTACTATAGCCTTAGAAGCTGCAAATGCACCTAAAGGGCTTTAGAGGGCTATAATTCTTAGAAGCCATAGGTGCACTCGAAAAATCTCAAAGGGCTATAAGCCTCACAATATATACGTAAGTCAAAAACCACAAATGACTATAAGTCTCAAAAGGTACATGCATACTTTAAAAATTTCTTGATGATACCAACATCAGAAGGTATTAATATTTTTTTATACAAAGAACATGTGCTAATTTTGATTGTAAATTTTTACTTATTCAAGAAATTAAATATTCATATAAAATCACAAAAGGCATAAACCTCATAAGAATTCTTTATCGCTATGCCCAGTTGGGGTGGAATATCTTAATTAAAATTGATTGGATTCAAATGATCCAATGAAAGTCGCCTAACTTTGAAGGCTAAAAAAGATACTACAAAAAATTGGTGATATTGCTGTAGTGTAAGGTAATCTTTCTCTCCATGAAGTTAGGCGACTTTCATTGGATCATATTTCTCTCCATGAAGATGATCCAACGATTTCATAACCGCCCACGCACGTGCCTACTTTGTAAAGCCCCACACGCACCCGGTAGAGCCTTGCGCTCAACCCCTCAGCACCCCACTCACACCAGTGCCTCGCTTGCACCGACGCCTTGCTTTCTCCAACGCATCACACACATTTGTGGTTGCACACACGTGTACGTCCAATGTTGCATCCTCATCTGCATTCAGACTCACTTATGGACCCCATTACATCCTTAAACACATAATCATACTTATTTACTTATATGGACATACACATGCACCTGTGCAAGCATCCCTATACTTCTGGGCGCCTACCACCACCATTACGCCGTCATCGTCCAACCACTGTCATCGGCTAACTAGCGACCATAGGCGGGCCATTGCCATTGTCGAACTGCTATTGGCCGACTTCTGCTGCCGCTAACTAGGTAAACGACATCATGGTAAAAAAATCATAAATAATCCAAGATAACTCAATTCTCCTCAAAGTAATAATTTTTAGCATATAAGTTATATTTTTAAACAACACGTCATATCGCCCAAAAATATGGAGCAACTGATATAACATAAACAATTTTTATCAAGTACGAATCTCAATGCATTTTTATGAAGGATCTTCCAAATTCAAATCAAGATCATTCATACCTTGATTTTACCAAGTTTATAATAAAATTGGTTGCCTCGAAAAATGAACCTAATGATGTCAAAATTGATTTAATTTGGGTCCAATCAAGTTGGGATCAAACCATTAAAGCACTATTGGGGGCTTTGATTTATCAATTGAATTATCAAATGAACTCCAAAATTTAACATATTCATAGATGAATTGAGTGTCTAGACGAAAGAATGCAATGACCCTAAGATTGTTATATTCCAAGGTCATTAACCATCTATAATCAAGGTGGATAAACACGAACTATCAGATTATGTGGTTAGACAAGTTATGCACCAAAAGACCAATATGCTCCTCCCAAAAAGGCTATAAAAATGCTCTTCTGTTTACATAAGGTGAGGAGAAAGAGAAGACTAAGAAGTTGAATTGCACGGTCTAATCCGGAGAGCAACCCGATAAGAAATCACTGGTCTGTATAGCTGCAACCACTGTTGACCACCGACGTCATCACAACTTATCACTGTCGACGGCTGGCCTTTACCAATCATTGTTTCCAGCCATTGTAGTCAAAATATGGGTGTTGGGTCAAAAAATTGTGTTTTATTTTATTTTATGTTGGGTTTAACAAGTGTATTATTTTGACTAAGATGAGCCTCTTAGTTTTGTTTTCCCCTACAAAATTTTTTCATATAAAAAATCTTAATCTCCTTTTATTATTTTTATTTTATATGTGTGTGTGGAACATTGAGCAATATTAATATATTAAAACATCATTCCATCGCCATGAATTTTTCAGCATATAATATATATATATATATATATATATATATATATATATATATGAGAGAGAGAGAGAGAGAGAGAGAGAGAGAGAGAGAGAGAGAGAGAGATTATATATATAAAAATGCATAGGAATTACGTGGAATGTTTGTAAATTTCCCAAAGCTGAATTGCCTTTAGCCGCACATCTCCCTCAAGAACTAGCTTAATTGATAAAATAATTGAATTTATATTGGATCTCAGGGCTGATTCTCATAAAATTTTGGCTTAAAGGGCGTCGTTAGTACTTAAAATATAAATATGCCAAGAATAATTGATTACCATATCACATCAAATCTACATATTATAATCTTCAAAAGCCAAACTTTCTGCAAGAATTATTGCAAAAAGAAAATCCACGAGAGGATTGGATTCCCCCTGTTGATCCTGAAATGGTGTTTGATGTCCCATTCTTGTGTTTGAAATTTGCTTTCATGTGTCTGTTTTTTATTTTTTATTTTTTTTTTTGGCACTCCTTCCAACAATGGTTTGTTTAATAAGATGAATTTCCCATAATTATTTCTAAAATCGTGACCTGGAAGGTGACCGACGCCTAGGCGCCGGCCCCCCGCGCACCTTAGGCTCCCATTTGGCGCTTAGGAACCACCTTCTGGGCACCTAGGCGTCCATATTGGCACCTAAGGGTCACCTGGACGGCGCCAGGGCGCTGTGCTCTAGAAAAAAATGGTCGTTTTTTTTCTTGTTTTAGGCGCTTGGGAGCCTGGTCTTCGACGCCTAGAATGGCATGTGTCCAAATGTCCCAAACACGTGCTAACCCTCTAGAGGCTCATGTAGATGATCCAGAAGTGTATTTTAGGTACATGAGCCATTGGGGTCAGCGCCCTCTGTCGTTCTAGCCCGAAATTCTAATTTTCGTCGGAAGCGCTCGACAGAGGATTTTTTCGATCTGGAATTTATGGGAGGTTCCATGTGAGTGAAATACAATCCCATAACTTCAAAATAGAGTATTCTCATCGGTCATTCACCATATAAATCAGTGCCAACGGTCGTCCTGAACTGCGGCGTGGGTATGGTGTCCCAAACTATACTTTTCCTATAGCATGCGTAGGAGGACCCCATGACTTCCCATGACAGTGGGAGGCTCCAGATGGACGTGTGGTGAGTTCTAATCATTAGATTAGGCACCAAGCACGTCTCGCATCTCAAATGGGCCGCCTGGAGGGAATTTTCCTGGGTATGACTGAATTGTCATCAAACCTAGTTACTTGTCCCAAAAATGTGCTAGAAGGTCGCGAGTGGGTGTCTTGAGCTACCAGATGTTACAGACGATCCGTGGCCACCTTGAGCGTACAGGTGGACACTCTACACTCGTGACATCAAAAATTGATGACAACATTCCAGAATTATGAAGAAGAGTTTAACAATGTACACACAATTACTTAGTGGATTATTTCAACAGAGCTGTATCCTGTACAATTTTCTCATTTCTAGAGTTTTTCATGTAAAAAGTCGAAGTATGACTTCTTCTTTATTTCTAATTAATTATTTAAGTGTGTATTGGGTTTCATGCAACAGCAACTTACATGATAATTCATTAATCTATCATGACGGACCTTCCAACATGCATTAATATATATATAAATGAACACAAACAATGTAGTTTGTTCGTAAATTTCGGAAAGGAGAATTTCCTTTCACCACACATTTCCCTCAAGGACTAACTGAACTGATAAAATAATTAAACTGACATTGGATGTGAGGGCCTGTTCTCAAGAAATTTTGGCTTAAACGGTGTCGTTGTGCTTGAAAAATATAAATATGGCTAGACAAAGTTGATCTCCACATCACATCAAGCTGAGCTAGATGTTAAAATCCTCAGAAACTAAATTAAAATTGGATTCCCTTTCCTGATCCTAATTCATGTTCCAGGGGAAATTCGTCGGAAGTGTGAGCAGAAAAGGTAATTCAAGTTTCCATTCTTGTGTTTTAAAATTGTTTTCACAGAAAAAATATTACATCAAGACTCCAGATGTATCCGGAGTCTGATTGTGGGGCGCCACATGTCAAGTGGGCTCCACCGCCATACACTTTGATCGATCAATGTGTATGGCGGTGGGGCTCATTTGACTCGTGGCGCCTCAAGTTAGACTCCGGACGCAAATTACGTTCGAAGTCCTGATGTAATATTTATTCGTTTTCATATGGGCGTAAATGTTTTTTTTTTTTTTCTTTTTTTTTTTTTGGGGGAGGTGTAAGTGCTTCAATTTCTAACAATCATTTGTTCAATAATTTTAATTTTTGTTATGATTTTTCATTAGGTTAATTTAATGCTATTATTGTATGATCCTAAGCCCAAGGTGTAAAAAATGAAGGATTACATTAGGTAGTTGAAATCCAACATAATTTTTTTTTGTTAGAAAAAAATCATTGATGCGTGCTAGAAAATTTACGATGGAAGAGTAATAGATTATTGTCTTAGCTTTGCACGACAATTCAATACACATTCGATAAAGAAAAACAACAGTGGGGAAATTTTTATGTGGAAAACCCAGAAAAAGAAAAAAAATCACGATACCTGGGCCAGTTGTAAAAATCAACTATAAGTTGATGATTATAGAGACCCCTTTTTCCGCACTCGGGAAAGAGTTACAAAGTCTTTTGAATTACAACGTCGACATGCAGATGAACTTGTTTCGAGAAACGGACAACGACCAATAGCGATCGGCGATGACCAACAGTCGTTAGTCGATGGTGGTCTCTGGTGATCTGCGGTGGTTGAAAACCGCAGGAGTGATGTTGACCTTCAGTTCTTTCTCGGAGCATCAAGCTCTTTCTCAATTCTCGAGCTCTCTCCCCTTTTCATGAGAGGGTGGGGCTGTATTTATTGAGTTCCAAGTGTAATTAATACAGAAATATGAACCACTTTGATCAGACAACTCGGAGAGTTTCCCTTGATAGACATTTAAGTTCCTTAATGATGTCGAAAATGAGTGATATTGAACTTGTTGGATTAGTCTTGCTAAGACGCTCGATTCGACTATGAACTAGATGTCATGACATCTGTTTGACCTTTCAAATATATCTTGAATACTTTCAAACATAGTTTAATGGCTTGATCAGGGTTAAATTTGGTTCTGATTGGATCAATATTGGTACCATTGGGCTCGTCTCGTCGAGTTGGCCAGACTATATGTTTGCTGAAATTAGGGCTTTAAATGACTCCTAATTGAAGCTCAAATAATTTTTACTCAAAAAGTTTCCTTGAGATGTGTGTAATGCATCGAGATACATGTCAGATGATGAAAATTTGTTGATAGTGTATCAGTCATGACATAAATCCTTTAATACTCGGGCAAGTTATACAAAAATGATCATAATTTATTAGAATTAAATGAAAATATGACACTTAATGGGACACAATAGAGAAAAACAATTCGTGTAACCGACCCCACTTATTATGATAAAGGCCTTTTGTTGTTGTTGTATACTACATCAGGTATCAATTTTAAGTTGTGTTATGAATATCTATCTCTTACTCTCTCTATACATCTGCATTTATATATACACAAAAACACAATCTAAAATCTGATAGTACCAGTCAGATAAGACAACTGTGAAGTAAACTTCTCAGTCAGTTCTTAATAAGTTAGCCTAGACCCACAAACCTGTCGAGGGTGTCTAGTGATCAGCTCATATTAAATCAATATAATCGCCACCAGCTTAACACTGGCAGTGGAGATGCTTTCAACAACTCATCATTTTACCATCAGTCCAAGTTTACTCAAGACTTAGCTAATGACAAGATTAAGCCTTGAGAGAGAACTTGAAGCTTTGAGAAGGAGTTGAAGTTCACCAATCCCCATCGTCGATCGCTGCCCTTCGTCGTCGACTAACGCCAACCGCCGTCGATCACCGCCAACTGCAGCTAACCACCGCCAACGCCGTAGACCACCGCCGGACTCCGTTGATCACCTCTGACCTTCTTCGACCACCATTGATCGCCTTCAACCACCGTCGACCTTCATCGACTACCACCGATCATCGTTGACCACCGCCGACCTTCATTGATACCCGCCGATTGCGGTCGGCCACTGCTAACTGCTATCAAAAATCGCCAACTACCGTTGAGCACTACGATCGTCGTTAATCACCATTGACCATCGTTGACCACTGCTGACCATCGTCTATAACCACCAATCATCGTTGACCGCCACCAATCTGATGTGGTCAATCGACGTTGTAACTTAGAAAACCTAGTAACTGTTTCCTGACTGTGGGACAAATGGTCTTTGTAAACATCAACCTATAATAGATTTTTACAACTATGGTAAGGCCCCGAGGTATTTTCCCTTTATGGGATTTTCCACATAATAATTCATGGTGTAATTAGTGGTTGTTTTCTGTCACCTGAATGTGTCTTTGAATTCTCGTGCAATGTTAAGACGATAATTGATTACTCCCACCACGATTTTCTTAGCATGCATAAAAAATAATGGGTTTGCCGAGACATATCTAATGATACTAACTAATCAAGTAAAATTAAGCCATTAAATCACTTTTAGAAACTTTTAGTGTATAATTTGATTGTTAAAGAGGCTCTAAATCTAACAAGTTTATAATCAAACCGAACATATTGAGAAGACAAATCCAACGAGCCTGTGATCACTCAATTTTGACATCATTGGGGCATTTGAAGGTGCATCAAATATCATCTGATCTAGGAATGCTCTTCAACACATCCAATCGCGCTTTGAAGATAATATAACGACACACCCTGAAGATAGTGGAACAATGCATCCATGATACAATACAACGATATGTTCCACAATAATTTACAACTGTCATACTCAGAAAATGATGACATTCTCCGGACTCTTGAAGGTCTATCATCATATCCCACACTACAGCCTATGTGACTCACAACTTCTGCATCTTTCGACTATGGCTATTGTGGCTTATAGACGTTATCACAACTCAACACTATAGCATACGCGATCAACTACGACCTATATGGTCCCCAGCCCATGCTGCTCCCAACTTTATTCTCTACGGCTTACGAACGTCGTCGTAATTTACCACTACGACGAACATGACTAAGACCTACATGACTCGCGGCTCCCGCAATTCCCTACTATGGCCTCTAAAGCCAACCAAATCTGCCCAAATATTCATTATGACATACGTAACCAATTATTGCCATGTCTTTTAACTATGACATCGACGACAAGCTAACACTACAATCGCTGTTTACAATATTCATGGCGGGCTATTATTTTCATAGCCATTGACTACGACTTTAACGATCTGTTATATTTATTATTGTAGAACTTACAACATATATTAACTTTGTAACTCTATCTTCATTAATTATAGAGAAGGATTTAATCCTGCACTTATTTCAACTAACTTGGACCATGTACTTCTTTCTCTTTTCCTTAGTTTTTCAAATAAAACGTCTAAGTGTCTCGTCTTGCTTATTTCTTATTAATTATATCAGTGTATGCTGAGTTTCGTGCAATACAAACACATTAACTCAAACTTTTAACTGTTAAATATGTAAATACATAAGAATTGAGTGGTTATTATGTGAATTTCCCTTTTAAAAAACATGTTTCTATCCACAAGTTACCTACTTTGAAACTTCAAAAGGAGAAGATTCATGTTAATTTGTAACTTTCTATTGATAACAACTCATTGCAACAATTTGGTCTTCATCAAATTCCAAAAGCATGCCACCTACAGCATACCTCCTTAAGCATGAAACCTACAAAACACTTGGTAATTCCAACTATTCCAAGAATCAAATAATCAAAATACCGTCAATATGCCATGGCACTCTACAACAAGCACAACGAATAACATCAAAAACCATTCCAAGGAATGGAAGCCACTTGGTGCCCATAACTGCTAATATTGCTGGAATTCCTCTTTCAGGGTCAAATTGCACTTGTGCCCTTTATCTCATTCCCAAGAACACTAACTTAAATAATTGCAGGAGTTCCGCTATAACTCTCATTGAGGGCTTGTTAGCAGAATTCAATCCAAATCAGAAAATTAAATCCAGTATTCAGTATCCCCGCTGCTCCAGCTAGTCGCAGCAAGAAAGAACAAAAATGAAAAAGTAAAAATAAACTATCATTAGAATAACCTTTGTCGTGCTGTAGATGACAATGGACCGGGATGGCGAGGGGGAGAACTGGGCGACGGCGAACAGGGAGGTTTGGTCGGAAGGGGATCGAGGGCGAGAAGGAAAGCCTTGCTATACGCGAGTGAAAGCGGCGGCGTAACGTCTGGCGGAGAAGTTTGCTTGGTGTGTCTCGGTGAAGTTCATTTCGCATCACGGCGGTTAAAATAACGCGGGTGAAATAACGAAGAAGAATTTAGGGGTACCAACGTAAAAAAGCGGAGAGGTAAAGCGGGCCGCTGGGTCACACCCGCGGTCGGCGTTTCGCCTAGATTCGCGGCGGCCACGAGGAAAATGCAGCGCCAAACAGTGCTTTTCCGCGGCCTCCCTTCGCACAACGCAGAGAAGCAGCGCCAAACAGAGCCTAAGAATTTGGAATGCGAAATAGCGAATTTGGGATTTTGTTTTATTTTTTATTAATGAAACTGTATTAAAGTTTTGAGTAATAGACATGAAATAGATTAGGGATTGGGTTCTATGTACGTAAATACCCCTATAATATTTTTATTTTGAAAATTAAAGCCTATTTATATGTGGCCAGGCAAGCTCAAAACGGCATCTTCATCATCTATTCATGATGAAGATGAGTGGAGCAACCAAAGCCATAATTTGCTTGCTTAGCTCCGCCATTTTCGCCTTGCTTGATCTGTTGGACTGTGCTCTCTGTATCCTCTACCGCTTTCTGGATTCACTTCTCGAAGCGAATCCGATTCATTGTCATTGCAGGAGCGGTGGAGAAGAAGCAGGGCATAAGATTTCTGAGACTTTGTATGGGAGGAGAAACATATTTAGGGATCAGATATTGGGCTTGGTTTCAGAGAAGGCAGTAGGAGATGTTGATGAAGAGGAGGGGAAGAAGAAAGGTGGAAGGAGATCTCCTCGGTGGTCAGATTGTAGCTGTGAGAACTGTGTTTCATGGCAAAATTGGCCGGGGAAGGAGAAGGAGAATCTTCATTTGGTCATCAGAGAACCAAAACAAGGTGATTTTTGTGTAGATTCAGGATCAAAAATGTATTTTTTTCTTAAAAAATTGATACTTTTTGATCATTTTAAATTCATGAATTTAACTTCCCTCTTTCTGAATTTCAGCAGAAACGAGCCAAGATGGTAGCTTTCAAACGGAGAATGTGATTTTCCTACACGGATTTCTATCATCCTCGTCTATTTGGGTGGAGACAGTATTTCCAAATTTATCAGACGATGCAGTTCAGAGAATTAAAATGTTCGCTGTGGATCTTCTTGGCTTCGGTAAAAGTCCAAAACCAGAGAATTGTTCGTATAGAATAGAAGACCACTTGGAGAAGATAGAGAGAACTGTAATTAAACAGTTTGGTTTGAATAAATTTCACATAGTTTCACATTCCATGGGCTGCATCCTTGCGCTTGCATTAGCTGCAAAATATTCCAACTCTGTGAAGTCCATCACTCTTGTTGCTCCTGTAAGTATCCCAATTCTGACAAATTTATGAGATTTAATTATGATTAGAAAATCATAGTAAAAGTGATTTCAACTTGTTATGATTTGAATTTGAGTTCAGCAACATATTGAATATCTCACTCGACTATAAGCTTATACTGATATATATTCACTTATGATTTTGATTTTATTTTTAGCCATACTTTCCTTCAATTGAAGATGAAGCTAGCCACAATGCTCTGAACAGACTGGCTGAAAGGAAAATTTGGCCTCCTTCAGCATTCTTCTCTTCAGTTATGTGTTGGTATGAACACCTGGGAAGAACTATTTGCTTCATCATTTGCAGAAATCATTTGATATGGGAATGGATAATTAAAGTACTGACAGGGAAAAAGTAAGAAAAGGAAATTTTTTTTTTTTCAATTTTGTATTAAAATGTCTTGAAATTTCATTTGAATATTGTTGCAAGCAGGCATCTGGCTTTCCAAATCAGGGATATAACAAAGCACACTCACCGTTCTGGCTGGCACACAATGCATGAGGTGTTATGTCGGGGGGCTAAATTCATGGATAATTACTTGAGAACTGTACAACAAAAAGGAATTTTTCTGAAGATAATTCACGGAGACAAAGACCAGACGGTTCCATTGGAATGCAGCTATAATATCAAGCTTAGAGTTCCTAAAGCAGAGCTCCAAATCATCAAAAATGCAGATCATGCTTCTGTAATCATCAGAAGAAAGAAGGAGTTCACTAGAGCTCTTGAACAATCTTGGTTATTTAAACCTATCAGTTGATGATTAAAAGATGCATCTTGTCGTATTCCTTATTCTCTAACTTTGGAAGAAAAGCTTTGGAATGCTTACATATGTTAGTGGAAGAAATAAAGAACTATTATCTCAAAATTACTGTAACACATATGAACAGAGGAATATAAATACAAACGCTTTACAAGTCTGTTCCGTTATCTTTCTTATTATCTCTTTAATTATATTATGCTATCTTCTTCTCTTAAAATTTGAATATTGTTCTGATACAGAAAACAAATTCACACAATAAACAAACAATCAGACACAGTGCGACCTTGTTGGGGAGAGGCTCGGTCAATTAGAATTACAACTCAAAACACACCTCAAATCCTTCTTAATCACTTTTATAAACAAGGGATGATTATATCTTACAAATTAGAAATATTTTAAATATAGGAAATATAATGCAATCATATCTCCTCTAATTAGGTTTCATAATATATAAAATATTATATAATTAGAACTCCTCAAATTAGTTTATTTAATATTAATCTTTCTAATATACACACTTTCTAATTTATAACCATAAAATATAATATATCACTTTCAAATAAGTGGGAGATGACTAAAATGAATTTCAACACCTTGACGACTGCGTGAAGATGGTTGCCTACTTACCCTCATTCCGAATGTGCAATCAAGCTCGAATATTCAACAAATTATTATATTATTTGAACTTTAGAACTTGTAGTACCTTTGTGAGTATATATATTTGATACTCCTTCGTATCTATCTTCTTCAACAGAATATGGTTATCATCAATCAATTGCCGAACAAAGTGATACCTCATATCAATGTGCTTGATATAGATATGATAAACTGGATTTATAGCCAAGAAAATCATATACTAACTATTACAAAATATCATCAAAGGCTTTTAATCAACTCCCAAGTCATCCAGTAGACATTACATCCATACTGCTTTCTTTATCGCCATTATGACTGTACTATACTCACCTTTTATAGTAGACAAAATAATAGTGCACTGAAAAATCAATCTTCAACTGATTAGACCTTCTTCTAATGTGAATAATAGCTAGTCATAGACAGGTGTCTATTCTTTTCTACATAGTCTAAATCAACATAGTCTACACACCAATCATTAATAGATGATTGCCTTTCAAACACCAATCCAATGTCAATTGCATAATTTTGATACCTCATTATAATCTTCACAAACCCGCCAAAGACTCATTCATTGATCACGCATGAACCTGCTCACCAACAACCGCTTGTGCAATGTCTAGTTTGGTACAAATCATGGCATATACCAGACTATCCACTACATTAGTGTAAGGAATAAATCACATATCCTTCATCTCTTGATCATCTTTAGGGCACTAATCTAAGCTCATATGAAAATGAGATACAACGGATAGACTTGCTACCTTGCTTGAGTTTTCAACCCCAAACTTCTTTACATCTTTCGAACATATGTCCTTATGAAAGTCAAATCTTATAAACTGTCTTATCACTGGGATTTTTTATATGAGCTTTACTTAACTCCTCCATTTTAAAATATTTGGACAGTTATTTTTTCATCTTATCAACTTCAGTCTGACTAATGATACAATTTGTCATCAACATCTATAAGCAAAGAGATGAACTAATAATTGGTCAACTTTTTAAAATAGCTGACTCCATGTTTACTCAGATCACTTCATAAACTAATCAAATTTCATATGCCACTACCATGGTAACTACTTCAACCCATATAAAGACTTCTCTAATCCAGAAACCAAGACTTTCGAGGCTCTAATATAAAGGCTTCAACCAATATAAACATACTAGAGTCAGACACTAGCTCCAAGAATACCAAACTTACAGAAATCGAGCTTGCAGCTTTTAAAACCATGAAACAAATTCCTCTTATGCAATTCTGTCATCCCAAGTTCACTAAGATGACCCAGACACATATGTCATAACTTTGTATTATCATCATCTGACTCAACAGAATGAACTACACCTACAACTGTACTCGCCAATAGTTTGTAGATATTACCTGCAGTTAACTTTCCTTTCATCACAGTCAGTGCACCCTTAACAATTATGATGGATTTTCTATCCTCATCTGTTTTTGGAATAAAACCATTTCGATGTAGAGTGCCCAAGGAAATCAAATTCTTCTTCAAATCCAGAATGTGTCTGACATCACATAATATTCTAACAGTGTCATCATACATCTTAATTCTGACATCACCAATACCAATAATATTGCAGCATATATCATCACCTAAATAGACTGAGCCAGAATTAGATGACTTATGTGAAGTAAACCACTCCCTGTTAGGTGTTAAGTGATAAGATCATCATGAATCAAGAATCCATGCATCCATGAACTAAGTTGATGAAACTGAAAGCATATCACCATCACTGCCATCTGAATTGTCACTCTGTACCACATTTACAGACTTGGAAGATGCATCACGTTTCTCCTCAGTCTGTTTTTTCAGCTTTGAACAATCTCTCTTCATGTGACCTCGCTCCTTGCACCTGTAGCAATGAATCGTGTTTTTGTCTTTAGACTTTGATCTGGAATTTCGTCTTCCAGAACTCTCCTTCTCTTTCTTCCTTCCACGATCGTGATTTCCATTGACATATAAACTTTCTCCATGAGAACTTTCTTCTACATTCTGCTTCCGCTAGTTGTGAGCCAACAATGCTGCAGTAATCTCATCAACTTTGATAGTTTTTTTCCCATATGTCAGAGTAGTCACTAGGTGTTCATAAGAAGAAGGCAATGAACACAACAAAATCATCGCTAGGTCTTCATCCTCAATACTCACATCAAGCCTTGATAAATATGTGATTATTTGATTGAAGCCATTCACATGTTGCTCCAGATCAGAATCTTCTTGCATCTTCAGACTATACAACTTTTGTTTCAGATACAATTTATTTGTCAGAGATTTTAACATAAACTGAGTTTCCAATTTCTTCCATAACTCTCCTGGAGATTTTAGATTCATCACGTGATACATAACCTCATATGCCAGGCATAGGCGTATGGTTGCTACCGCTCATTGTTGCAATTCTTCACAATCTTCATCCTACATGACATTTGGTTTTGTTGCTCACAAAGCCTGCAGGATCCCTTGTTGTGCCAACAAATATTTCACCCTCGTTTTCCATAATACAAAGTTTTCGGTTTCATCGAACTTCATCACCTCGAATTTTACACCAGAAATTGCCATATGAAATTAATCCTCCAACGAATATTTTCTGCAAATTCTGCAATCCGAAAATTAATGTTTCCCTTGATTGGATCTGCTCAAAATAGAATCTTTCGAAACAGGATCTTTTCGAAAAAGGATTGAAATATTTTCTTAATTAAGTTTTCTTAATTAAGTTCCCGTAATTAAGTATTTACCATAACTAAGTTTCTTTCTCCATGAACCATAACAGGAAAATTGCCAATCAGGAAGGAAGTAATATTCCTTCTAATGGGGATCCATGATTCCATCTTCTCCACCTCCGTCTCCAGATTACTGATCGCCGAACTTAGTGGAAGGTTCCTCTGCGTCGTTTCCTGTGGTCGCGAACACCTCTCCCAGGCGTAAGACATTCGCCGACGTCGCTGCTTGTGAACCTCCTTCGCGCTTCGCCAACCTCCAGCCGAACTATTGAACTGCTTCGTCTATCGCGAATTCATTCTCCCCAAGCGTCAACCTCTTCATCAAAATTACCGCAGACCACCAAAAAAATTTCTCCTCCGACCTTCCTGCGCCGATCTGTTGAAGCCCTAGCCGAACCAAGTTACCGAAATTCCGCAACTCATCGAACTCCGACCGCAATCTTCGACCTCCAAAGCCTTAGCGGAATCTTTTCTGCCAAATCTTCTTCTTCTTGTGCTTAAAAATTCTCTGCCCTTGAACCTGGCTCTGATACAACTTGTTGGGAAATTTATGGTAAATAAACGCAAGAATCGACACAAATCCAGAAGAAAACGAAGATTTAATGAGGTTCGGCAAAGATGTCTATGTCCTGAGAAGTAGAGCGGGATCTTTCCTTTAATCCAGAAAAGAGTACAAGTTACAACCTTAGCCCTAGGGTTACAAACAAGGTCTATTTATAGCCATAGATGTACAATATGTAATTACAAAATTACCCCTGTACAAAATAGCGGGGCGTTACCCCCGCACCCTTAACCCACATAATAAAACTCCCATGATTTGCTCGTTCTGCTCCAACATTTGTTACTTATTTGGTATATGAGCCATACCTAACAATCTTCCTTAATTATGGAGAAGGATTTAATCATGCATTTGAAATTACTTAGTGAATTATTTCAACTGAGTTGGACCCTGTACTTATTTCCTTTTTCCAGAGTTCTCCAAATAAAACGTCTAAGTGTCTCGTCTTGCTTATTTCTTATTAATTATGTCAGTATATGCTGAGTTTCGTGCAATACATTCGTGCAATACAAACACATTAACTCATTAATCTACCACCACAAACATTCCAACATGTATTAATATATATATATCCTCAAAAACTAATTTAATTGATAAAATAGTTGTGTTGACATTGGATGTGAGGGCTGTTATAAATATTTTTTGGCTTAAACGGCGTCGTTGTAGTTGAATAATTGATCTCTACATCACATCAAGCTGAGCTAGATATTGCAATCCTCAGAAACTAAAATTTGTACTAAAGTTATTAAAAGAAACCCTCAAGAGAATTGGATGCCATTTCTGGATCCTAAATCATATTCCAGGGACAAATACTTTGGAAGTGTTAGCAAAGAAGGCATCTGATGTCCCATTCTTGTGCTTTAAAATTGCTTCCATGTTGGTGTAAATGTATTCTATCTTTTTGTTTTTTTTTTTGGGGGTTGGGGGACTGTGCAAGTGGTCGAATTTTCAACAGTCATTTCTTCAATAATGTTAATTTTTGTTATGATTTTAGATTAGGTTAATTTAACATTATCATTGTGTGGTCCTAAGTCCAAGATGTAAAAAAAAAATGAAAGATTACATTAGGTAGTCGACATTCAACATACTTTTTTTTTCTATCATAAAAAGTCATTTATTTGTGCTAGAAAGTTCGCGGTGGTAGAGTAATAGATTATCGTCTTATCATTGCACGAGAATTTAACATACACTCAGAGGAAGAAAAATAGCAAATGGAGACATCATAAGTTTTAATGTGAAAAACCTTGAAAGAGAAAAATATGGGTTCTGGCCCAGTTGTAAAAATCCACTATAAGTTGATTATAGAGACTCATTGCCTTACAGACAAGAAAAAATTACAACGTTGACGTACGGGTGAACTTGTTGCAAGTAACAGACGGAGAACGATATCGATTGGCGGCGACCGACAGTTGGTGGTCGATGGTAGGTGTTGGTCGACGACAACAGGAGTGATACTGAACTTCAATTCCTTCTCAATGCTTCAAACTCTTTCTCAATTCTCAAGCTCTCTCCCATTTTCATGAGAGGGGTGGAGCTCTATTTATCAAGTTCTACGTGCAATTAATGCAGGAATATACCACTTTGATCAGTGGCCCAGAAGACTTCCCTTGATCAAACGACAGTTGATGGACATTTAAGTGTCTTAATGATGTTGGAATTGAGTGATGTGAGCTTATTGGATTCATCTTCCTGAGACACTCGTTTCACACGAATTTGGCACCCGCTTGACTTTTCAAATATATCTGAAAGACTTTCAAACATGGTTTAATGGCTTGATCAGGGTTAGATTTGATTCAAATTGGATCAATGTTGGTACCATTGGGCCCGTCTCGTCGAGTTGATCAATTTGATTATAAGTTTGTTGAAATCGGAGCTTTGAATTACTTTCAATTGAAGTTTGAATATTTTCACTCAAAAAATTTTCTTGAGATGCGTGTCATAAATCGACATACAAGTCAAATTATGAAAATATGTTGATAGTACATCAACCATGACATAAATCCTTTAATGCTCCAGCATGTTGTATAAAAATGATCTAAATTTATTAGAATAAAATAAAAAAATGACACTCAATATGACACAATAGAGAAAAACAATTCATGTAACCTACCCCAATCAGCGGAATATATGCTTGTTGATGTTATTATATACTACTTCAGGTATCGATTTTAAGTTATGCTATGAGCATCTATCTCTCACTCTCTCTATACATGTGTGTGCATATTAAAATATATACACACAACATGATCTAAAATTTTATAGTACCAATCGGATAAGCCAAGTTGTGAAGTAAACTTCTCGGTCAGTTGGTAATAAACTAGTCCAGACACACAAACATGTCGAGCGAGTTTACAGATCAACATGTATTAAATCAACATAATCGCCACCAACTCAACACTTGCAGTGGAGATGCTTTCAACAACTCATCAGCTTACCATATGTCCAAGATTACTCAATAATTAGCTAATGACAAGATCAAATGTTTACCAAATCTATATCCCATACCTTAATTACGACTATTTGGTACCGGTCTACCTGACATTAGTTTCATTAAAAATAACACGATGACCAAGCCATGAATTCTCCTTACCACAAGTTTGGGCCATATGCATGGCTAATTTAGCCTCAATGAGTCCTGTATTCCACTAACTCATTGACTCGGCTTATCCAGGGCATTATAAAATCATTTACACTATAGAAAGCATTATAACTCTCCATATCACATATTATCACATACATTTATTATTGAAAAATTTACTCACATACCACTTAATTCATATGAAATTACATAGCTAACACCTGAACTTCAATATTTACATATATACCGTCCTACGTATGCCATCTTTAGGGGTGTAAACGAGCCGAACATGAGTCACTCGTGTTCGGCTAGTTTATATTTCGAGCCCAAAAAGTGTGTTTGAGTTCGGCTCGTTTGCTTAGCGAGCCGAACACGAGCTGTTCACGAACAAAGAGTCGTTTTGACAACCCTAATCATGTAACCATAAGATGTTAAGGGTTGGGGCAAAATTTAAAAATTATTGTTTACATTAAAACATCATTTGAATCTAATTTAATAACTTTTATTCTATTTACTTAATAAATAATTTTAATTGATTATAAATCTTTTGATTTTTTTTTAAAATACTGCCAATCAATATATATATGTATGTATATATATACTTGATGAATACTATTTCGAGTCAAAACGAGACTCAACACAAACGAACAAATCTTTGTTCGTATTCGATCTCGTTAAGGCGCATTAACTTAGCGAACAATGCCAAACACGAGACTTCTCATGGCTCGAATACGAATTGTTCGCGAACAATGAGCCGTTTTGACAACCCTAGCCATCTTAATTCATATTTATATATTTACTTGTTAGATATGCAAATAGAAAGGAATTTGGTGGTATATATGTAAATGGTCCTTTCTTATAATATTTTTCATAAATGGGAGACATATGTACAAAATTTAGAAAAATAACAAGAGATGCAAACAAGAATATGAGCACAATCCTACTCATTAATATCTAAGCTCAATTAGCATCCCAGTAGGCTACTTTTTCAAAAAAATAATATTTTTATATTTCTAAAAATATAAATTTATTATAAAAATCATTAAAAAAGATTATCTAAGCACTTTAATACAAATAATTAATAGAAAAAAAACAAGTTTATATCAAAATCTTACCTGATATTTACCACATCTTTTGTCATGTTGCAAGATATTTTAAAATATCACTTTTTATTTTATAAGAAAATAATCATAAGTGGTTATCCTTAAAAACATTAAAAAGTTTGTGCATTTGATTGTCAGTTTTATGGACAATAAAATTAAAATGACACCTGAAAAATAAAAAAATAAAAAAACAGCTATTTTTACAATTTAATTTTTTTATTAGTTTAATAACTTAGGACAGGGTGAGCATTCGATCGATTTGAAAGGATCGGATTTTTAAATTGATCAAGCTAATTGGAATTGAACTAATTTATAATCTAAAAAACAATTCAATCAAGAGTTTGATGAAATTGACTGAATGAAAGTTTATTTCGCTTTAAATGATTGGAATATGAATAAAATGAAATTTAATTATCTGTTGGAATTCAATTATGAATAAACATCTGGATGTTCGTATAATAGTTTCAGTACATTCATTTTAAATAAATAAATAAATATATATATATATATATATATATATATATATATATATATATATATAATATCCATTTAATTTTATAATTCTAATATTTATTTCGGTCAAACGTTGTATATAGAGTAAGTTTTGATTTTTTTTTTGGACATGAAATTAACATAAAATAAAAAATCTCAAATTTCTGATTTATTCGATTGAATTAAAATAAAATTGAATAAATAACTAAAATTCAATACTACGGCTTTAGAAATAAAAAAAATTAAATGTATTTTTGAGGCTGTACCAAAAAAATCATATTTGTTTTAGTTTGATTTCACTTTCGACTTTGAACAAATAATGCATACCCTTATTTAGCATAGGCAAACTAATATGTTTTAATCAAGTTAAACATAGCTCTGGGAAGTCGCTGAGGTCTTCTCAGAATTTATGACATCTCCTACTTTTTCGTTTATTTGGATTTCAAAATAAGTGTTCAACATTGATCCCTTTCAACTTGATATTCCAGTGAACAATCATGAAAACTAAAATTTGAATTCTTGAATATGAAACCTCAATTTTAATTGAGAGTTTTTTGAGGTGATTTCAGTCGCCTAAGATGTAATTAACTATAAGGACTTGCGCCTATAGAAGAATTTGTAAAGCAGATAGTCTAAACCCCATCTAATCTTTATATTAGGTAGGGGAATGATCTGTTAAAAATTTAGCAGACCAAATAAATATCATAAGTTTTTTGGTTTGAATAATTGAGACTATTATTAAGTGATATTCTCATCGTTCAAGATGAAATACATATGCTTTGGGTGGAAAACTTTTAAAATATATAATTTATTTTTTCTCATAAGAAACCCTATGACATACGACCAATACAGTAGCTTGATAAAAATGTTACAAATTCTTAAACACATTGATAAATTTCTAAATGACTAATAATAATAATAATCATCACCTCAAAAGCACCTCTTAAAAGCACAACAATAAAACAAAGAACATAAGATAGGTCGTTCTAGACATGGTTTCTCTCTTTTCTCTCTTTTCACAGAACGGGTCAATGAGATTGAGCAGTGAACAACCTTCAAGAGATAATCAAGTGCAAAACATGAAGCGAATGATGATCCTCAACTAAATTTTTTCTAGATTTAAATAACATAAACCCTTAGGACTTTGAGGTTATTTGTCTAGCACGATGTAAATCCTCACACTATATTTAGGCATTCACATGATTATTTGTCATGGGATATAAACCCTAATTTTTTTTAGGATATTGAGGTTATTCGTTTGGTACGGAATTAATCCTCATTTCTTCCTAGGCTGTCTACGTTGATCATATGTCGCGCAAAATAAGTCCTAGATTTGTAATAAAAGTGACATGAGTAAATATTAAAAGACATCATTTCTAAAAAATAAAACCAAACCATAGGATAGTCTGGGAACTCACCGAGATATTCTCAGAATCTATAACATCTCATAACTTTCGCTTCTTTGGATTCTAAAATAACTATTATGCATTGAGTTATTCCAATTGGTTTTCTTATGAAAAATCGTGAAAAGTAAACTTTTAATTTTTGAATATAAAACCCTAATTTTAATTGAGAGATTTCTTAAGTGATTTCAGTCGCTCAATATGTAATTAACTATAGGGTCTTGCGCCTGTAGAAGAATTAGCAACCCAAATAATTTAAACCCTAGCTATTTATATTAGGTAGGGAAATGATCCGCGGAAAATTTCATAGACCAAATAAATATCATAAGTTTTTTTTGTTTGAATAATTTAAATTATTATCGAGTGATATTCTCATCTTTCGAGATGAAGTATTACTTGTAATATCGTGTTTGATTATTTAGACCATTGAATATGTGAGATGTATTCGGTCTCATTTTTCAAAATCAAGTACACTTTTCAAAATCAAAATTATATCATCAACATCCAAAAGAAATCAACACCATAAAAGAATTGGTTTTATTATTATATATATTTTATAAATTGAATTCAGTTGGTTGGACTAGAGCTGCCAGCAGCCTAAGAAAGCAAATACAACTTCGCACTGGATATTGACGAATAGTAGTACCATCCATGAGCCCTCACAAATAAGAGGAAAAACCAATGGGTGTTTTACATAATACAACTCTATTAGCACGAGCTTAGCAATGGGTATTTTACATCATCACTCGTTTCACCAACACTTCTAACTTATAAGCCAATTAGGATCGATGTAAAATCTTCGTAAATGGAAGAAATTTTTTGTTCCTATTGTGATAGACATACATTCATTACCTCTTAGGATAGAGGAAAAACCTCCTTAAATGAAAGACGATTTTCGTTCCTAATGTGATAGACATACCTTCGTTACATCTTAGTTAGGATCGATATAAAACCTTCTTAAATAGACAACGGCTTTAATTCCTAATGTGACAGACATACGTTCTGCCTCTTAGGATCGATGTAAAACCTCCTTAAAATGAATACGTTTTTTTTTTCTAATGTGACAAACATACCTTCATTACCTCTTATGATGGATGTAGAGTATATTTAAGTAAAAAAAAAATGTTTTATCAAATGAAAAGTTATTTCAACTCAAAAATATATATGTGATTTAAAAATAAATTAATAAGAAAATTTTGAATTGCCATCCAATTCTTAGTATATTTCAGATCTAACGACCAAAATTTAAGTATTACGAACACTCGAGCTAACTCATTTCAATTTGTAAATCCTGACAATCCGTTAACTCACTTTTTCTCCTCCTTCGACCCCACACTTAGGAGAAGTTTGATTGCACTTAAAGATTTAAGTTATATAGGATTTACTAAATCAGATAATTTGAATTTATTAAATCCAGTGTTGTTAATTACAGAAATATGTTTGGTATTATTTAGATTAACTCCGCTGAAATTTGTAAGCAATATTTGACATTTTATGTCTGCATTTTACTAAAGGGAGGGAAGACCTAAGCAATTTCCTTAAATCCGATTCACAAGGAGGTGCGATGCTTTTCTTGGAGCTCTTCTTGCCCTAAGCGGGTTTTCGGTTCCTTTCTCCTCTCGTTTTCCTCTCGTTTTCTCTGGATTTTCTAAATCCTTTGCCACGATGGTGGTGAACGCCCCCTCCTATTGCGATGTTGCGTCTGGTAAGCCCTATATCGAGGGGGATGTTTTGTTTCCTCTACGTTTCATGATTTGCTTGCGGTGAACGGTGCTGATAATCTTCTCGAAAGCTACGCGCAAGAATGAGTAAACCTGCTTTTCTTTTCTTGAAGAAGACATCGCTTACTCTTGTTGAGCCTTTAAAGTACACCCTAGTTGGCAAGTTCTCCTATGCTTATCCCCGGATGGAAGTCCTTAGGAAATTTTTCTCGGATTTACATCAGAAGGGAGATTGGAAAATCGGGCTAATAGATGGTCGAAATATGATGATTAAACTTCAGTTGGAAGAAGATTATACATCTCTTTTTGCTAAAAAAGTTCTGTCGATTGAAAAATGTTATCTTAAACTCCTTAAGTGGACTCCAGATTTCAATCCGGCAGAAGAACCTCCGGTGGTTCCTGTTTGGATTCGTTTTCCTGGCCTCAAATTACAATACTACAATCCTAAGGTTCTTTATTCTCTAGCTTCCGTTTATGGAAAACCACTTGAAACTTGATGCTTGCTACTAGTTCTTTATCTAGACCTTCTTTAGCTCGTGTTTTGGTTGAACGTGATGTTACTGCGGCTCTTCATGATTCTATTTGGTTGGGTAATACTAATGATGGATATTGGCAGAAAGTTGAGCTTGAATTTGTTCCTCATTACTGCAGTCATTGTAAGCTTTTTGGACATCTTTTCTCCAACTGTTTCAACGCTCATCCTGAATTGCGTAAGACTAAACCAAGATCTATGCCAACTAAAGAAACTGCGCCTAGAATGGATTCTGATCTTCCCCTATAGATATGGGTGGCCCTTCTAATTCGATATGGATCTTGTTGTGACAAACCCTCCTTCTGACATGGTTCAAGGTGGTATGAGCTCTGCTCCTATTAAACTTTTAAATAACTCTTCGCTTAATTCTCTTCAACCTTCAACTGCTGATACTTCTATTCTTATAACTAATAATGATATTATGGAAATACCCACTACGGTGGATAACGACTTTAAAACATGATGATTCTACTCTTCTTATATCTAACAATGCTATTATAGAAACGTCCATTTGTCATAAGGAGGATACTTCTATAACTATTGAGCCTTAAATAGTTATTGATAAATCTTTTATTGTTGACGGTATGGATTCTTTTTACTGTTAACGAGGAATATTGAGACTAACACTTCTCTTCTTCCTAACATTGCTGTTTGTGATGATAAGGAGGATTGGATTGTTCAAAAATCTTCTAGAAAAAGGAAGATCAAATGCAATCGTGAGGCTGATTTCGTTTATAATATTACTAGATCTTCTCATTTGAAAGATCCATCGCACGGGTTACAAATGGCTGAAAAGGTTTCTCAAAGTCAGAATATAGTTCATGAAGATTAATACTATGGTATGGAATATAAGGGGTATTGCTAAAAACAATGCCTTGAACCGTTTAAAGAATCTAATTCGTACTTATAAATTCTTTTTATTTGGTATTTTGGAACCCCTTGTGGCTGTTAATAATAATGATGTCTATTTGGGTATATTTAGCTCTTACAATTCTTTCACTAATTGCAACAACAAGATCTGGTTTTTCTGGAAATCTTTCTTGGATGTTGAGATTCTTATTAATCATAATCAGTTTTTACATTTTAGAATCCATTGTTTTCATGAATCTTTTCTTTTTACTTTAGTCTATGCTAGTTGTTTGAAACATGATAAGTTGGATCTTTGGGATCTCTTCTCCAGTCTTAATCCTGATAATGAAAAATGGATTATGGGAGGAGATTTTAATATGGTTTCTTCTCCCTCTGAGAAAAAAGGTGGTATCCCTCCTAATTCTAACTTAATGGATAGTTTTAATAATGCTTTTCTTTTGGCTGGCCTTTATGATATGAGTTTTAAAGGTAATCCTTTTACATGGTATAGAAAGCATACTTTTGAGAGACTTGATCGTTTTGTTGCAAATTCTTTATGGTTGAATACTTTTAACCATTATCATGTTCATCATCTTGCTATTGAAGCTTCTGATCATGCTCCTATCAATATTTTTAATCAATCTTTTAGCCATAAGTATCATTTTTGTTTTTTAAAAGCTTGGACTCTTCATACTGACTATCATCAGGTTCTGTTGGATAATTGGAAAACCACCAGACAGGGTTCTGCTGGTTATCGTCTCTGGATGTTACAGAAAGGTTTTGCTCGAATTCTTAAGCATTGGAATTGGAATACCTTTGGTAATTTACATAAAACTGTTGAGTCTCTTGAAGTTAGTCTTCAAGCTATTGAGAATGATTATACTAATGATCTTACTGATATGAGCATGGTTATTCATACTCAAAACCTTTTAAATGATGCTATTGCTAAGGAAGAGTGCTTCCTTGCTCAAAAAGCTGCTAAGCTTAATTTCTTAGATGGTGATAGAAATTCTAAATTTTATCTTTCTTGTATTAATTCTCGCGAAATTTTACCAATATCCATTCTATTTACAATAAGGATGGTGTTTTACTCACTAAACTTATTGATATCACTAATGATGGCGTTAATTATTTTACTCATATGTTTAGTAATGATCAGCCTTACTTAGGTACTCGTTGATAAAACTTTATATATGGATGTTAAGGCTTTTAATAATGATCCGATTACTCGCTATCCCTAGTCCCGATGAGATTAAGGTCGTCCCGGATACCATGGATGAGGGTCGTGCTTCGCGTCCCGATGGATTTACTTGTGGAATTTTATAAAACCAGCTGGGATGTCATCCATCAAGATGTTATCCAGGTTATTCAAGATTTTTTTAATGGTATTGATTTACCTAAGTATTTTAAGAGTTCCAATATTGTTTTGATTCCTAAAATCACTAATCTTGTTACTTGGAGTGATTTTAGACCTATTAGTCTTAACACTGTGATCTCTAAACTCATTTCTAAAATTATTGTGAAGAGGATGCAACCTATTCTTGATTCAATTATTAGTCTTAATCAAAATGCTTTTTTTGAAAAATAGAAATATTTGTGATCATGCTTTATTGGTTCAAGAATTAATCTTGGACATTGATTCCAAACATAGAGATGGTAATATCTTTTTCAAGATGGATATCAAAAAAGCTTTTGATTCTATCTGTTGGGATTTTATTTTAGATGTTACGTACTGCTTGTTGGTTTTAATGCTACCTCCTGCTCCTTACTCTACAAAATTCTTAAGGATAATTATTATTCTCTTCTTATTAATGGCAATAGTTATGGTTACTTTCAAGCTTATAAGGGTATCAAGCAAGGTGATCCTATCTCTCCTTATCTTTTTATCATTGCTTTTGATTATCTCTCTAGAAAATTAAATTTTTGTTTAACAAATTTCCTTATTTAAACTATAAGCATAAAGGTCATATCAGCATTTCCCATTTATGCTTTGCTGATGATTTAATTATATTTACCAATGCTAATAAGCATTCTATCAAAAAAGTTTGGGCTGAGCTTAATCAGTTCCAAATTATGTCTGGGCTTTTCTTTAATAATTCTAAATGCTCTTTTTATTGTGATAAGAAACTTACTGTTGCTAAGAAGGATTGGTTAAGTGACTTTACTGGCTGTAAGTATGCTTCTATGCCTCTTACTTATTTGGGTTTTTTACTTAATAAAGGCAGAAACGAAGCTGCTCTTTTTGCTAAGTTATTTGATAAGATCAAGGCAAAAATTTTTCTTGGGAAAATTCCTTTCTTTCTTATGGGGGTAGAGTTACTCTTTTTAAGAGTGTTCTTAATTCTCTTCCCCTTTACTCTTTACAAGTTATGAATATGCTCGTTAGTCTTATTCAAAAAATGGAAAGCCTCTTTAATAAATTTTTGTGGGAGGGTAAAGGACATTCTTCTTATCATTGGAAAAGCTGGAAGAAGCTTTGCAAGCCTATTAATAAAGGTGGTCTTGGTTTCAGAAGTCTTAGAGACTCTATTCAGATTAACTATATGAAGCTTTGGTATCGGTTTCGTAAAGGTAATTCTCTTTGGGCTTATTATCTTACTGAGAAATACTGTTCACAGATCCATCCTTTAAAGATCAGTATTTCTAAAAAGGATTCTTATGTTTGGAAGTCTATGCTTAGTGTAGCTAAGCAAACTGAGACTTTACTTTGTTGGGATATTGGTGAAGGAGAATGCTCCTTCTGGTATGATGATTGGACTGGTTTTGGCTCTTTAGCTAATTGGTATGGTGGTCCTTATGATATTGAGACTAAAGTCAAAGATTTTTGGGTGGATAATAATTGGTGTCTTGATAAACTTTCTTCTTATATTCATAACAGTGATGCTACTTTTATTGCTTCTATGCCCATATCCAATGATAAGAGGGATGTCCCTAATCCTAAAAGCAAGCTGGGTGAATCTCTGTCTAATACTTTTGCTAATACTTTTTCCCAGCCTCACGGGCTGGACCTTAGCTGGAGTTGGAATAAATGGATTAAGCCTTCTATCTCTTTTTTTATTTGGCGTGCTTTTCATAAGATTATTCCTACTGATGATATATTGAAGCTTAAGGGCTTACGTTGCCCTTCTCGTTGCTGGCTTTGTCATAACCAAGAGGAAACTATGGATCATATTTTCTTTTATTGTACTTTTTCTACTGCTATCTGGGAGCAGATTATTACTCTGTTCCATATGACTTTTCCTCCTAATGGTTTTCATTCTCTTAATGATATTATTCTGTATTGGCATCAGTTTGGTAAGCCTTTCTTTTCTGCTGTTCCTGCTGTGGTCCTCTGGTTTATTTGGATTGCCAGGAAGGATAGTAAGCACAATAATAGAATTGTTTCAATTACTCATACTATTAGCCTTATTATGAGTTATTTGATTAAAGGTTTAAAATGGCTTCCTATTTCACACTCTCGTCAGCTTGATGGTATTCTGAATTCTTTTAACACTACGAGCAGACCTTCTATCTGTGTTTCTGAACCTGTGAAATGGACTAAGCCTATTCTGCCCTTTCTTAAGCTTAATTGTGATGGTTCTTTGGACGCCTACTCGTGCTAGTGTAGGTGGTATTTTTAGAGATGCTATGGGGCTTCCTATCTGTTGGTTTGCTTCTAAATCTATTCCTATGTCTCCTTTGGTTGCTGAAGCTGAAGCGATTGTTTTTGGTTTGTATCTGGCACTTAATAGAAGATGGAAATATCTTATAATTGAAGCCGATTCTTTATTGTTGTGGAAGTATTGTACTTTGCAGGTCAATCATCATTGGACGCTCAATTTGCTTATGAAACGTATCTTTTGGCTAGCTGCTCACTTCACTGTTATTTGGAGGCATGTCAAACGGACTGGTAATACTGCTGCGGATTGGATTGCTAAATTTGGTTTGAAGATAAACTATCCTATCATTTCTACTTGCATTCCTTATGAGTTATATAATATTTTATTGACTGATTGTTCGTAATTTTGTTTTGTGTCGTTTCGTTGTGTCGTGTGTGTGAGTTGTATTTTTTTCTTTTTGGAACGAGATCCTTATATTCCTTTTTTGCGTGAGTTGTAGGGTTGGTGTTTAGATAGGTACTCGTTCCCGGTTTTGTATTATTATTATTATTTTTTTTTGAAACGCGTAGGGAGCTATAGACTCCTTTAACTAAAAATAAAAATAAAAAAAAGCAATTTTCTTAAATCCACCTTCCGATCGGATTTAATAAATCTACAATTTATGTTACGCCATAAAAAATTTTAGATTTAGTAAGGATGCATGCTAGAAAATTCGCGGCATTAAAGTGATAGATTATCTTCTTAGCGTGATACGAAGATTAAACACACACTTAGAAAAGATGAAACAACTAATAATAGCACGAAAAATTTTTACGTGGAAAACCAAGAAAGTGAAAACCACGGGGCCTAAAACAACAGAAGAATTCCACTATAAAAAAATGATTACAACTGCAACCACATGTCTCACAGGCGGGAGATGGTTACTAGGTTTCCCAAGTTACAACATCGACGTTCTAATGAATTTGTTGCTAGGAACAGACGACGAATGATAGCGATTGATGGCATCAGGTCAGAGGAGGTCAACTTTGGATGACAGTGATCGATGGCAGTCGGCGGTGGTCGATGAAGATTGACGGTGATTGATGACAGTCGGCGGTGGTCGACAAATGTTAATGGTGGTTGACCACAATCAACGGTGGTCGATGACAGTGGGAAGTGGTCGACTGAGGTCGGTGGTGGTAGACGGTGGTTGATGGTGGCAGACGGTGGTCGATGGTGGTGATGTTGATCATCAACTCCTTCTCAAAGCTTCAAGCTTTTCTTCAAGCGTTAAGTTCCTCTCCCTCATAATGAGAGGGGTTGGGCTCTATTTATAAAATCCGTAGTGTAATTAATGCACAAATATGAATCATTTTGATCAGACGGTTTGAGGAGTTTCCTTCCATCAGATGAAGTTTGATGGATATTTGAGTGCCTTAGCAATGTCAGAATGGAGAGATCTTCGGCTCGCTGGATTCATCTTGACGAGACGCTCGACTCGACTATAGACTTGCTAAATTTGACATTTATTTGACATTCCAAATATGTTCGAAAAACTTCTAAAAATGGCTTGATGGCTTGATTTGACTCAGATTAGAATAATTTTGATTTCATTGGATCTGACTTGTCAAGTCGGTCAGTTTGAATGTATATTTGCTGAAATCGAAGCTCTCGATGACTTCTAATTGAAATTTGAATATTAATTGATATAAAAGTTGCGTCGAGATCTGTGTCATGCCTCGGATTTACTGATGATCTATCAGATCCTCCAATTTTCGGGTGAGATTAATTTTATCTGCCAAAAATATCGAAGTCCAATACACTTTTATCTTCATTTATGTTATATTACTGTATATATATAATTAAAAGTGAAGATTGGCTCAGTGATTACATTTGATTCCATGAACTTGGGAGGCGTGATCCAAATCTCTTATTTGACTAAGAGTCTGTTTGGGGAAGCTGCAGTTTATTGAATGATTTACTGATAAGCTGATTAAAAATAATATGTTGATAAGTTAGGAGCAATGGCTATTACAAATTTTTATCTTTTTTTGGAAAACTCAGATCGCAGTCAAAAAGCTGACAGCCCACTTAGATAGGTTCGGTGTGAAAAGTTATTTCTCAACGTTTTGAAAACACATAAGTTGCCAAAACGCAGTTTGCTCAAACCAACTGATGTATTTTCCAAACGTCATTGCACCAAATAAGCTGCCCCTAAGATAAGTGGAATTTTTTTTTTCTCAATTTTCATAACAAAAATTAAGAACAACCATCTGGCTGGCTGGCAAGCAGAATGCCGGCGGGAACTACGGTGAGGTCGAGCGCGAAACACCGGAAGGCAAAAGCAAGGGATATTAAAGATACATTTGGTGCAATTGCGGTTTCTCGAACTTTGGTTACGTTGCTACTGTGCCTCGCAGAACTTGGATGCGGAAAAGTTTAGTATATCTGTTTGGTGCGAGTTGTTTCGAGAAAATGACCAGATTAACCCTTGTTGAGTAAAACTGCATTTAAAAAAGACTTTAACGTCAGCATATTCTATAGCTTTGAAGTAGAAATTCAATTCTAAACAGAACATAACGTGCTAAAATTTTTTTTGTTTAGAATATTGGACACATGTAATACATTCTTATGTATTTACATTTTTAACACATAAACTATATTTTTTTTAGAAAAATTTGGACTTACATAAGAATTGAGTTGCATAGTTGTAATAAAGTAAATTGAAGTGTTAGATACGTAAGCATTTGGATCATTTTATATGTAAATAGATAAGAATTGATTATAATGAATTTAAGTAAACATATGAATCACTTTAGATACGTTATGAAATAAATTCAACTGCTAGAGAATATTTGAAAAGAATAATATTATGAAATATATGGAGTCATTTGTGGTTATTGTGAAATATATGGTACGTGGGCCACACGCGTGACGCACATGCGCACACACAAATATATATTTTATTAAAAATGCAATTTGATTTCAGATATATATTATTAAAAATACGGTTTTATTTCAAATATTTCAAAAAAGATAAAAGTAAACATTACATTAACTAAAACAAAAAAGAGCAGACTGAACACAAAAAGTTATGCAGATTGAAGAGAAAAATCTGAGCTTCACCTTCCCATATGCATTCTTCAAAGTTCAACAAAACCCCATTACATGGGCAATAATATACATCAATGCTCTAACAAAAACCTCATTACATAAGAACAAAATAATCTTAGTATAAAAAATGTGTAATAAATTATTTGAGACATCATTACATAAGAATAAAATCCTAAGTAGATCAACCTCAAATCTCTGCCAACTATTTGAGCAATTAAGAAGCTGCTCGAACTCTTTAGTTTTTGCACAAGAGAACATCTCTACTGCAGAATAAATACAAAACATAAGAGGTTTTCAACGAATCTTCAAATTTTTCGATCTGTACTATCGCATATTTACAGTTTGAAACACACTTAAAAAATATTTTGCTACATAGTTCCTTAGTTACATGATAATTTTCGATTCTAACGTGTAATAAATTATTTGAGCTCTATAAACAATCCATTTTAAATTCTAATTGGAAACTTCAAGTCAATTTATGGAGCCTTGTTCAAAAGGATCCTTAGCCCCCCACTAACATTCAACGCTCCATATTTCTTGTCTTCATAGTATAAAGAAATAAGTTATACACAAGAAAGGAGAATAAATTATAAAGAATTCTGAATAAAAAACTTCACAGCAACCTGAGATTATTCAAACATTATATAAAACATCATCTATCCTATGAAAATAATTTTTATATTGAAGAAAAGAGAATCAAAACTAGCTATTTAATATATGAGACTTTAAAAAGCTGAGGCAACTAGAAGCGTCAGAGAAACATCTTTAAAAAGCTAGAAATACCTTCAACATTTGCAGTAAGCAGAAGCAATGGCAGAAAACATATATGACCATAAATGATTTTTTAAACAAACCTTTCTGTCAAAACTAAAGAATGATTGTACATGCTAAAGTCCTGCAAGCTCCGCCAGCCTGGACAACATTTTTTTGGGAATAAAACAACCTGACTCAGAGAAATCTTCCACCAAGAAAAACAAAGCTTGATGGTGACAACAATTTAAGTTAATTTCTTTACCATGATAATGTAGCATCTCCAACAACAAACAGGCTTTTATTCCTGAAAAGATTCCCACAACGACCATAGTATAATACACCCAAAGACTATGTTCAATCGTAATCAAGTAGTAAATATGTTAGGAATTAATGAAGGATGACAAACAATGTTACCTAAAAAATCGGGATAAGTCTAATGATGAACAAGAAGATAATCTAATGACAAACGTAAGCATTGCATAGTGAGCAGATCCAAATCGCCAATCTTAATTGTTAAGAACTGATAAAATAAATGAATCCAATCTCACAATTTTAGCCATAGAATAAGGTTTCTTTGATTTTGGATACCAGCTACAAACTTCATTTACCATGTCATTATTCAAAGTGCTTCAGTTATCGTTAGCGGTTGGGACAAGCAAGCCTCATATCTCCACACTTTTGAAATGGTCTCTTGTAAGGATTGCACCTTTTAATGCATAGAATTATAATATCAACATGTTATAAATGAAAACATCAAATTTTTAAGTGTTAAATATGTAAACACATAAGAATTGAGTGGTAAGTATGTGAATTTTCCTTTTAAAAAACAATTTTCTATCCACAAGTTACCTACTTTGAAATTTCAAAAGGAGACAGATTCATGTTAATTTGCAACTTTCTATTTATAACAACTCATTTCAACAATCTCGTCTTCATCAAATTCCAAAAGCATGCCACCTACAGCATACCTCCTTAAGCATGAAACCTTCAAAACACTTGGTAATTCCAAATCTTCCATGAATCAAATAACCAAAATACCGTCAATATGCCATGGCACTCTACAATAAGCACAACGAATAACATCAAAAACCATTCCAGGGAATGGAAGCCACTTGGTGCCCATAACAGCTAATATTGCTGGAATTCCTCTTTCGGAGCCAAATTGCACTTGTGCCCTTTACCTCCTTCCCAAGAAAACTAACTTAAATAATTGCAGGAGTTCCGCCATAACTCTCATTGAGGGCTTGTTAGCAGAATTCAATCCAAATTAGAAAATTAAATCCAATATTCAATATCCCCTACTGTTCGAGCTAGTCGCAGTAAGAAAGAACAAAAATGGAAAAGTAAAAATAAACTACCATTAGAATAACATTTGCCCTGCTGTAGACGACAATGGACCGGGATGGCGAGGGGAAGAACTGGGCGACTGCGAATTGGGAGGTTTGGTCGGAAGGGGGTCGAGGGCAAGAAGGAAAGCCAACGTCTGACGGAGAAGTTCGCTTGGTGCTTCTCGGCAAAGTTCATTTCGCCTCACGGTGAAATAACGAAGAAGAATTTAGAGGTACCAGCGTAAAAAAACGGAGAGGCAAAGCGGGCCGTTGGGTCACACCCGCGGTCTGCGTTTCGCCTGGATTTGCGTTGGTCGCGAGCAAAATGCCGCGTCAAACAGTGCTTTTCCGCGGCCTCCCTCCACACCGCGCAGAGGAAGCAGAGCCAATTTGGAATGCGAAACAGCGAATTTGGGATTTTCTTTTATTTTTTATTAATGAAACTTTTTATATATATATATATATGTGTGTGTGTGTTGTGTGTGTGTGTTTTGGGGGGGTTCAAAAATTAATTTAACCAGAAACAATTTTTAGAAGAGGGAGGAGAAAAAAGAGACAGAGAGAGCGGAGGGTGGAGTCTTCTTCCAGCATGATTTTTTAGAAGAAGAAAATTACAGTTGTAACTACTTGTCCCACAGGAAGGAAAGAGTTACTAAATTTCGCAAGTTAGAACGACAACATGCTGATGAATTTGTAGTTAGGAACGGGCAGCGGCGATAGAGATTGTTGGGTCTATTCGAGGGTGGCTGATGTTGGTTGGTCCCGATCGACAACGGTCGGCGGTGGTTGATGAAGATTGACGTCGGTTGACGATGATCGGCAGTGGTCGACGAGGGTCATTGGTGGTCCACGGTGGTGAACAGTGGTCCACGGTGGTGAACAGTGGTCAACGGTAATCAGTGAAAGTCGACGACGGTAGGCGGTGGTCGGCGACGATCGGCATTGACAATGCTGGTCTTCACCTCATTCTCAAAACTTTAAGCTCTTCTCTAATCCTCAAACTCCTCTCCCTCCACAATGCAGGTTTTATTAACTATTTTGATCGGACGGTTTGAGGAGCTTTCTTCGATCAAACGACTTTTGATGGGCATTTGATTCCCTTGAGAATGTCAGATTTGAGTGATATTGGGCTCGTTGGAGTCATCTTATCGAGATGCTCAATTCGACTTTAGGTTTACTAAATTCGACATTCGTTTAACCATTCAAATGTGTCCGGAAAACTTCCAAGAGTGATTTAATGGCTTGATCTGAGCTTGCTTTGACTCGGTTGGTCCAACTTTGATATTATTGGATCTGTCTCGCATCCAATAGGATTTAACTCATTGTATGTTCATTAAAATCGAATTCCTGGAAGACTTCTAATTAAAATTTAAATGTTCATTGATAAAAAAAATTGTATCAAAATCTGTGTTAAAAACTTTGTTGATGGTGTATCAAGTAAATAAATATTTAATTACCCTTAAATTACCTTTGTGGATTCACTTGAAATCCAGAGAGTAATCCATCTAAAAATAGGCTACCAAACACCTTCTTAGGAAGATAGCTAATAACTCCTATATTCCCATCTTCCTCCTGCTCCTGTCCCGCCTCTCCCGCTTTGGCGGGTTTCGCCGTTCGCCTTTGATGGCAAAATATAACATAGTGGGCGGATCGAGGAATTGAGATAAAAATTAGGTGGTATATACATAAATATATATATATATATATATAATATTAAAGTTTTGAGTATTAGAGATGAAATAGATTAAGGATTGTGTTCTATGTACGTAAATACCCCTATAATATTTTTATTTTGAAAATTAAAGCCTATTTATATGTGGCCAGGAGGCAAGCAAGCTCAAAACGGCATCTTCATCATCTATTCATGATGAAGATGAGTGGAGCAACCAGAGCCATAATTTGCTTACTTAGCTCCGCCATTTTCGCCTTGCTTGATCTGTTGGACTGTGCTCTCTGTATCATCTACCGCTTTCTGGATTCACTTCTCGAAGCGAATCCGATTCCTTGTCATTGCAGGAGCGGTGGAGAAGAAGCAGGGCATAAGATTTCTGAGACTTTGTATGAGAGGAGAAACATATTTAGGGATCAGATATTGGGCTTTGTTTCAGAGAAGGGATTAGGAGATGTTGATGTAGAGGAGGGGAAGAAGAAAGGTGGAAGGAGATCTCCTCGTTGGTCAGATTGTAGCTGTGAGAACTGTGTTTCATGGCAAAATTGGCCGGGGAAGGAGACGGAGAATCTTCATTTGGTCATCAAAGAACCAAAACAAGGTGATTTTTGTGTAGATTCAGGATCAAAAATGTATTTTTTTCTTAAAAAATTGATACTTTTGGATCATTTTAAATTCATGAATATAACTTCCCTCTTTCTGAATTTTAGAGGAAACGAGCCAAGATGGTACGGAGAATGTGATTTTCCTACACGGATTTCTATCATCTTCGTCTATTTGGGTGGAGACAGTATTTCCAAATTTATCAGACGATGCAGTTCAGAGAGTTAAAATGTTCGCTGTGGATCTTCTTGGCTTCGGTAAAAGTCCAAAACCAGAGAATTGTTCGTATAGAATAGAAGACCACTTGGAGAAGATAGAGAAAACTGTAATTAAACAGTTTGGTTTGAATAAATTTCATATAGTTTCACATTCCATGGGCTGCATCCTTGCGCTTGCATTAGCTGCAAAGTATCCCAACTCTGTGAAGTCCATCACTCTTGTTGCTCCTGTAAGTATTCCAATTCTGACAAATTTATGAGATTTAATTATGATTAGAAAATCATAGTAAAAGTGATTTCAACCTGTTAAGATTTGAATTTGAGTTCAGCAACATATTTAATATCTCACTCGACTATAAGCTTATACTGATATATATTCACTTATGATTTTGATTTTATTTTTAGCCATACTTTCCTTCAATTGAAGATGAAGCTAGCCACAATGCTCTGAACAGACTGGCTGAAAGGAAAATTTGGCCTCCTTCAGCATTCTTCTCTTCAGTTATGTGTTGGTATGAACACCTGGGAAGAACTATTTGCTTCATCATTTGCAGAAATCATTTGATATGGGAATGGATGATTAAAGTACTGACAGGGAAAAAGTAAGAAAAGGAAATTTTTTTTTTTTTCAATTTTGTATTAAAATATCTTGAAATTTCATTTGAATATTGTTGCAAGCAGGCATCTGGCTTTCCAAATCAGGGATATAACAAAGCACACTCACCGTTCTGGCTGGCACACAATGCATGAGGTGTTATGTCGGGGGGCTAAATTCATGGATAATTACTTGAGAACTGTACAACAAAAAGGAATTTTTCTAAAGATAATTCACGGAGACAAAGACCAGACGGTTCCATTGGAATGCAGCTATAATATCAAGCTTAGAGTTCCTAAAGCAGAGCTCCAAATCATCAAAAATGCAGATCATGCTTCTGTAATCATCAGAAGAAAGAAGGAGTTTACGAGGGCACTTGAACAATCTTGGCTATTGAACCTATCAAATGATGATTAAAAGATGCATCTTGTCGTATTCCTTGTTCTCTAACTTTAGAAGAAAAACTTTGAAATGCTTACATATGTTAGTGGAAGAAATTCAGAACTATTATCTCTAAATTACTGAGTCACTGTAACACATATGAACAGAGGAATATAAATAAACGCTTTAAAAGTCTGCCGTTATCTTTCTTATTATCTCTTGTATTATATTATGCTATCTTCTTCTCTTATAATTTGAATATTGTTCTGAAAAAAATACAAAAAACAAATCCAAATAACAAATAAATAATCAGTGTGACACTGTCCGAGAGATGTTGTTCCACTACAATAGGTGGGAGAGAGAAAATCGGTCCAATTAGAATTACAACTCAACACACCCCAAATCCTTTATAATCCCTCTTATAAACAAGTGATGATTATATCTTACACATTAGAAATATTTTAAATATAGGAAATATAATGTAATATGATCTCTCCTATTTAGGATTCATAATATAGAAATATTATATAATTAGAACTCCTCAAATTAGTTTATTTAATATTAATATTTCTAATAAACATACTTTCTAATTTATAACCATTATATTTAATATCTCACTTTCAAATAAGTGAGAGATGACTAAAATGAGTTTCAACACCTTAATGACTAAAATGAGTGTGACTAATAAACATACTTCCTAATTTATAACCATTATATTTAATATTTCACTTTCAAATAAGTGGGAGATGACTAAAATGAGTTTCAACACCTTAATGACTGCACGAAGATGGTTGCCTAAGTACCCTCCTTATGAATTGTTGACCTCATTTTTGATGAGGTCTTCTCTCCTTCTTTAATCTTGGGATCTAGATGTTAAGAACTTTTCTTTGACTATCCCAGAAGATTAAATTGGGACCCATGGCTTGAAATTCAGACCATTGCTTAACTCCCTGCAAACTCCACAAAATTGATTGTAGACCCCTAATCACCTGAGGGTTGACATTAAATGTGGAAGTTTAAAGGATGAGTTCCTATAGGATTCTTTGGCCTTAGGATTGTCCCAGGTGGCACTGGTCGCAGGAAGAGGCGACTTACACACACACTACATCTATACACTACACTTTCACACACCTCTTAAAAACACACCCATACCCAATTTGACCTCCTGACTGCATGAAGGTGATTCACATGGATGGTCCTTAACCCCTAAGCCCTTGGCAAGATAGTTAGGAACAACATGAGTTGATGCCTCAAATGAGTCCCTTCATGGCTCATGTGGGCTTGATGTGGCTTCATGCTCAACCAAAATGATTTCATTCCACTTACATTCACCCAATCTTCAATTTTCCAAATTTTCGATTTTGACCCCGGACCTCTACACTCGCTACAGCCTACCCAATACCCTTGAAACCCTCCAAAATTTGCAAAATCACTTAAATTACCCAAAATTCTCCAAAATTAATCCTAAACATTGCCTCACCAATCAAATTGATCATCCATACCCAAAAATACCAAAAATTCCAAAAATACCTCCCAATACCCTCCAAATACCCAAAATACCCCTCTTAGCCAAAAAATCCAAAAATTCAGAAAATTCCCAAAAAATTCCAGAAAATCCCAAATATTCCCAATTTCATTTTGTTCAACTATACCATGGGCCAATTTTGTCAATTTACCCCACTTTTGTCAAAATCCCCAATTTGACCCATTTTAACCCAAAATGAACCCAATGTCAAACCAAACCTACCCAATTGACCTAAATTCTGGTCCAATTCAATTCTAAACTTCAATTCAACATCCCCAACACCAATCTAGACCAAATCCAAGTTCAATTTGATTGACATTTGGATCCAATTTCACTTTTGGCCTTAAAGCCCAATTTGGACCCATGACCCAAACTTAGCCCAAACTCACCCAATTCAACTCCAATTAACCCCAAATCTTTTCTAAACCTTCCTTAACATCCCCATAAACAAAACACTAACATGATTTTCCCAAAATTTAGACCCAAACCCCACTCAAATTCAACCCAAAATCAAAAGGCCCAATTTTGACCTAAACCTAAACCTAGCCCAAATAGACCCAAACCTCAAAATCAAAACCCAACCAAAGCCAAAACCTCTTTGAAACATTCCCATAAACATTTCCCAACATTAATTTTACATCAATTTCAACTTTAGCCCAACTTTGGCCCATGGTAGCCCATTTTGGCCCATCTTAGCCTCTTTACCAAAAGCCCATATCCAACCCAATTCAAACCCAAATCACCTCAAGTTTGTTTCAAATCATTCATGGTACATCCTTAAACCAATCCCAACATTTATTTGACATGGCCCTTTACAAAATTTTTTATCCAAAAGCCCATTTTCGAACATGAAGGCCCCCCTTTAGCCTTCCTAAAAGCTCATTCTTAAGATAATTTCAAAAGCCCAAGCCTATCCTAAAGCCCACATGAAATTTCTCCTTATCATCCCTTTAATTGAAATCATCCCTAAATCCTAAATTCATCATTGGATTATTCCAAAATTAAACCTCATGGCAACCCTCACCAAAATGCCAAAAGTCACAAAACCCATTTTCATGAAATTGACTAAACTTTTCCCTAAACCACATGGAGCCATGCATGAGCCATTCACAAGTCATAGGAAGCCATGAAAGTTTGGCATGTGACCATGCCATTAATGGTAAAAGGAGGGGCTCCTTTCCTAACCTTTCATTAAGCCTTTTTAACCTTATCCATGACACACACTAAACCATGTTTAGCCACCTCATCATGGATAGAGACCACACCATCCTCTCTTGGCGACCCAACTGATCCTCTCGGCCCAAAATCGAGCCATGGGGAGGTGCACCCAACCCAAACCAATGGGTTGACCAAATTGAAGCCAAAATGACCCCTTCCCCATTCCATTTTAATTCGGCCACTTTACACATGGCAATTGCCAATTGCTTGCACCAAGTCCCGTACCCGACCCACTCGACCTCGAGGGTGACCCATGCTCAGCCGGCCGGCCACCCGGTCGCCGGAAAACACCATGCCCGAAACCTCGGGAGAGGCCAAGCTTTGAAATTCCATCCCGCCGAGCCGCCCCACTCCGAATGGCCATTGCGTATGTTCTTCTCCTCACCTAAGCAGCTGATCCCAGCCCTCAACTCCCCCTGGGAGGCCCTCCAGCCTCTCCTATTTAAACCCCTCACCCTCACGGCCAAAGGAGGTGCTAAACCAAACCTTAAGGAAACTCTGCCAAAATCACTCCAGATCACTCTCCACACATAGAGCACTTGATCCCCACCGAATTCCGGCCCGATTCCCTCCGAGCTGAGCCCGATTTTGAGCTCAAACTTCGACCCAAAACCAGGACACTTCTTCACGGTGAGTCAATCCCCAAATTGATTGGTCCTACACCTTCACTGGACCAAGAGGAGAAGTTTCCCATCGAAAGCCCCATCTCCGAGCCACCCGGCTGCTCCAGCCTCCAAGCTTTGTGATCGGCTGTGGTCACTTTCATAGCTAGACAATTCACCGGACCAGGGACTTCATCCGGAGCTTGCTTGGACCCAATCGAAGGTGACACAACTCTCGGATCGAAGCTTCACTTCTCCGAGCAAAGGTATGAACTCCCTCTTCGCCCGAGCTTCGGTCGATTCTCCATTTTGATTGGCTTGATTTCATAGCATGTTCACCGTATGGATGTGTTCGCCTCTTCAAGATGAATCCATAGAGCATAAGAACACGAAAATCCGTTGAGAATCGAGAGAGTTCTTAGGGTTAGAGTGTGGACGGTCACGGGATCGCACCAGTCGTAGACGATGACCGAGAACCGTCGGATCGCGCGTGTATTGGATGGACGGCTTGGATTGCGTCGAACCGGCGAGATGGTACGTGAACCGCGGGGCCCCGGACAGCTGAGTCAGATGGCGGCGCCGAACCAGGGAGCGACGCGTGTCGATTCGGAGCCGCCGAGGTTGAGTCAGCGCCGCGTGGATAAGTAGATAAATAGGGTATTTTCTGATTTATTTAAATACTAGAACTTCAAAAATCCATATCTTTGTGTAGAAAAATCACAAAAATAAAATAAAAATACCCTCTTGCTCAGTGAACAGAGGAGAATAATGTGGAAAAGAAATTAATTAATTTTGTTTAGTATTTTATTTTTAATTAATTATTTACTCCTTGCATTGTTTTAATTCTCCATGCATTCATACAATTCACCATGGCATGAGACCATAGGGCTTTGAAGCCTCCGAACTTGGGAACATTCCCTGAATTTTCCAAGGTCAGAGACCATCTCTGTGAAATGTTATTGATTTTTCAAATGCATGTTGCTGTTTTGAGTATTTTAATTCCAAAAATTAGCATGTTGTGAAATAAATTCTAGGAAAATTTGGTGATGTTACTTATGACCAGAGAACTCTAGGAAAAATAGGACTTGAGTTAATTCACTCAGATTAACCCTAATTGGCCTAAATACCCAAAATTGAAATTTAATTAATTAGAGTTAACCATAGATCAAATTGACTTGAAATCAATTCTCCACTGACCTTTAGGATCAGAGGAACCAACCATAAAAGTTTGAGGTCAATTGGGTTTGGTTAACCCTATCAAATGGGTTGATTAAGCCATTTAGCCAAAATTAAACTTAAAAAATTCATAACTTTCAAAATACTTTTCAAAAATTCACCAAATTGGTTTTGGGGCTTCTCTGATATCAAGGGAATTTAAGAAAATTAAAATTGTAATTTTCTAAAAAAGTTAATTTTTTATCATTATTTTAATATTTTAATAATTAAAAAATAATAAAAATTACAAAAATAATAAAATTCACCAAAATGTCACATTTTGAATTCTAACCACTTAGAAACAAATCCCATATTTTTCTTATGTCTCTAGGTTGAGATATTAAATTTTAAAGCCTTGGGGTAATTTTTAAAATTAAAAAATACATTTTCTAGCATTTCCACTAAAATAATTCCAATAAATTAAGGAAAAATAAAAAAATTGTAAAATTTGGTTCTCTTGAATCCATGATATCAGAGAAAATTTTAAAAATTATAAAATTCATTTTTCAACTTATATTCTATTTTTAAATTAATTAATACCCCAGAACTTAAAATAATTTTAGTAAATAAAATATAATTCAAAAAATTACAAAAATTGGTCCAAGTGGTCCTCTGGTCATTAGGAATGTCCCATATTTTTCTTAAGGACAGAAACTTTCCCTTGGTCATATTATTAAATTTTCTTTGGAGATCCTTATTTTCCACAAAAAATAATTACATAAATAAATTAAATATAGAAAAATCACATTTTCTCCTCTAATGTCTTTATTGGCATATGAGTAAGGTCACATAAAAATTCCAAATTCATTTGAGCTCAATTTAGTGAGTTATGAAATTATTAAGCTTGAAGGGCAAAATGGTAATTAAAATTTTAATTCTTAATTAAAACTTTAGGCTTAATAAAATGAAAGGGTAAAATATTTGATCTTAATCTGATTTGGATGATTGAAATTTAAATAATTAAAGGGTAGAAACTTATTAAACAATTCAACAATAATTGAAATGAACTTTAGTTAAATAATTAATTAAAATTGGAAGAATAAGTAAAATTGGAATTATTGAAATAGGGATATTATTAGGAAGAGATTTATTCTTTAATTTAAGAATCCCTAAATTAATCATCTCAATAATATTTAATCCCTAATTAAAATGATAATCCAAGTTTAAGATTTAAAATGCTAAAAGACTTAATCATTAAATTAAGTTAAGGTTAAATTATTTAAAACAAACCCGTTTAAAATAAATAAAAAAATTAAAATAAAAAATTAAATTAAATTAAATTAAATTAAATTAAACTAAATTAAATTAAATTAAATTAAATTAATTTAAATTAAAACATATTGAATTAAATTAAATTAAATTAAATTAATTTAAATTAAGACATATTAAATTAAATTAAATTAAATTAAGCTAAATCATATTATATTAAATTAACTTAAAATTAAATGAAATTAAATTAAACCACATTAAATTAAATTAAGTTAAGTTAAATTGAATTAAATATAACATCACCTAAGTCATAAAGAATTCAAAATAAATCTAAAATAACTCGAACACTATTCCAAACTTAAATCATTAATTTGAACTTAAATTTGAATCACAAATCATTAAATATCATTTTGCCCTTAGGAGCTTTTACTATTATAACTCCTAAATGGAGTATCAAGTGAAATGTCACTTCACTCATAAGGATATTCAAACATCCTAATTCACCGAGCAAGAAATAAAACTTAACTTAAACACCCCTGGATGATTAATTCACTCGCACAATAAATTCATTTGGACTTAGGACAATTCCTGAAATGTAGAAAAGATGTTTAAGATTCGTCTTAAACACTTCCCCAATATGATGGAATGTCCTTAAGAACAAATTGAGCTTAGTTGTTCTTTGGTGAAGGAAATCATCCTTAAAACCAAAATTGAAGACCTAGACGTCATAGGAATGACTAGCTATAGGATTAGGATTTTGGTAGAAAACCATAACCTTTCCCTTAGCTTTACATAGGAAATTGCTATAAATGCTTAAATGCTCTAAATTGTATTTTAAGTGCAGCTTGGAATGACGGGAAGACCCTCCAGGTACGCTTTTATTTTATTGCAATTTATCTTACTGCAATTCATTTACTCGTGTTGCACTTTACCTTTCTTGCATGATAAACAACGAGTTGCATGAAAACCTACACCTTTATGACGAAACCAAAACCGAAACCCATAACTAAATTAAAAGACACTACAAGATAAAATTCACCGCCACAACATTTCAAAATATAAGACAACTCAAAATTTAATCACAAACGAACAACAAAACTACAACTACAACTAAATTAAAACGTCTCATTGAATGATCGGGAATACCTCGGATGATGTAACCCACGTGTTGCTAACGGGATTTCCCACGGTCTAAATGAAAGTGCGGAACTCATTTAGTTGAGTTTAGCAAATTCATACGGACTAAGTGAATTCGATGAAAATAACGGTGCGGGATGACGGAACCGTGGGATCTTAATCGGTTCGTTTAATCAACTCTAAGACCTGTTTTAATTAAAATATTAAAGACACATGGAAATTAAGACTTTCTCTAAAACCAAACACTTCTCTCATCTCCCGATTTATGACTTCTAAAACTAAACCTCTACAAGGAGCTCGGAGCATGGTGGGCAGCACGGCCATCGTCTTCAGCAAAACTCGAGTCTACTTCGACAGAAACTTTCCTTAGAATTAAATAACCAAGTCTGTAGGACTTCGAGGTAGTTTGCCTCAGTGCAACATAAATCCCCGAATTCTTCGTTAGGCATTTGCATGATCATATCATGTAAATTAAGCCCTAAATGGTCTTAGGATTTCCGAGGTAGTCGTCCGATACGACATAAACCCTCACATCTTCGAGGCTATTTGTATGATTTTATCATACAAATATAAGTCCTGATTAATTAAAATTGGCAAGATCAAAACATTAAATAAACATTAGGACTTTCCTAAATTCAAGCCAAACAATAGGATAGTCGGGAAATTACCAAAGTTCGCTTCGAATCTGTAATTTCTCCTACCTTTCTTCCTTTGGATTCCTAAAATAAAATGTTCCAAATTTGATCCATTCCCTACTGAAATTCCAAAAAAAAATGCAATCCCTTGAAAACTTAAACTTTGAAATTCTTGAGAGCGAACCATCGATCATTATCGAGAGTTTTCTTAAATGATTCACTTCATTTAAGATGTAATTAACTATAGGGGCTTGCCCTTATAGGGAACTTTAAGAACCCGAGTAATATAAACCCCGCTTAATTCATTTATATTAAGCGAGGGAACTGTCGGCTTATAAAATTGGTTCGCGGACCAAACGGACGTCACAAATCTTCTAGTTTATTTAATCGAGCCCCATCATCAAGCGAGTGTGTCTATTCTCCGGGATAGATATACGGTTTGTGGTGCGGTGCTCGTTTATATAAACTTTTCGGGATGTGAGATCAGTTTGATTTCATATCTTAAAATTTTCAAATTTAAAATTATTTTCAAAATAAAATACTACTTTTCAAATTTATTTATTTAAATTAAATTAAAAAATTCGCCGACAATTTCTGGCGACTCCGCTGGGGAATGGTTCCTCTCTCCATTTTGATCAAATAGTTCTGCTTTCAAAAATCGGTAGTGTATCCATGTCCCTAATGGATCAAAATACCCTTCTTTCCGTTGGAATATTATGTTCATTTCTACCTTGAACGAGTATGGCCAACATTCTCTCGGATTTAGGAGCCACTGTTTAGACATCCCTAAACAGAGAGGTTCCGAGATCCTTTTGCCTCATTTCTGAGGCGGGGTGGACCCCCAATAGGTGTTAGTTTAGGAGTGATCCTTCGAGTCGAGAAGTCTTGCATAAGCCTTTCTTTTCCTTTCCAACTCGACTCGGATTCATTACCTTCTCTACACCTTTGAACATTCCGTTCTAAATAAACAAACCCTCTAATGAATGACTCTTTTAATAAATATACATGAACAAGAATGTGTTCGGACTCTTTTCGATTCCTTTCTTTTCGTCCCGATGAGAAGAAGCATAACTTGGGACCGACAATCGAATCTACCTTGCAGAAATGGAAGCCCCAAACCGATTTTCTCCTTCACCAATGGACTAGACTTCGCTGTTTACAAGGATGAGCTGCCCGACAATGGGATCATCCGGTTTGGACAAGGATTCGAAAACACAAATGTCAAAATCGCTGACGTTACTCTCTTCGCACTGATGGACAAAGTGCCGAACCGAGAAACCCATGATCGAGTTCAACCTTAAGTCAACTCAAGAGTTTCCTCCTCTGCAAAGGGTTCCAACTGAGAGGAATACCGCCGTCCATAGAAGGACCGTTATCTCTACCCCCACTGGTCTAGTCGTCTTTGCACCTACCCCGGCTCCTGCCAAACTGAAGGGGAAGGAAATTCAAATTTGTAACGAACATGTTACCGTGGAGGGTACAGATTTCCGTGCAAGACCTTCTATTTTTGAAATTGGGTCCAGCTCAAGGTTTCCACCCCTAACACGGACTCAGAGGAGAAACAGAGGCAGGAAGATTGCCAGGAAGGCCGTAGCCGCCGAAGTCGCTTTCCTAGAAGAAATTCCTGAGTACACACCACTACCTGAATACATACCATTGTCTGAGTATACACCCCTTTTGGAAGGAAGTAGATTCCATCCCCTTTCCGTCGCAGCTGACGAGGAAAATGTCCGCAGGATTGCCTCTACATTACCTCGACTCGCATATTACAGCGACAACAGAAAGAAAAGGGCTAGGGTTACACCATTTGCCCGACTACAGACTGTAATTGAGAAATTAGCAAAGAAAGAAAGATGCCCTGTATCGGAAATTTTAAGAAGGATAGGACGGGTGCCGCCCAAATCCCGTCTTGGGCCGCGAGTAGAATCTGCTATCGCCGCGGAAGAGCCAAATAAGAAGATGAAGGCTAGTCCACCTGTTGTTGTTTCGTGTTTACGTGATCGTGGAGGATACCACCTTCCAAGCATTCGGCCGACGGACCATCCGGTCCTAGGCCTTCTGCTGCTAGAAGGATGGTATGACGTCCCACTACCGGCCAATTAAGACCGAAACAACGACCAGAAAAGGAAAGTCTCGTCAGGAGACTTGAGTCCGAAGAAAGTGCTACCGCAGTAAAGGGGACTCATGAGAAGGAAACCCGACAATTATCACATGACAACTGCAAGGATGTACATAAAAGACCTCTAGAAGATGCTATGGAAAAGTTAAGAACTGATATTCGGCGACTAGCAAGGGAAAGAGAGGAGAAATTCGGAGATGAAGTTGACTCGTCAGAGTTCATGGATGATGAGTATGCAGAAATTAACATGGTAGAAACACGAGCTTCGTCAGCTTCACAAGGTGCTCTCGCAGCCGCAGAAAGAGAGGAGCTGGAAGTAATGAGGAGGCGGCTTCAAGAGAAAGATGATACGATCGCCCAATTGGCGAAAAGGATGGAAGAGATGGCTGTAGCCCTAGCCACTCTCCAGAGTCAAGTTCAACCCCAAAGAGAAACACCCCCGGAAGTTATTCACATTGTAGACGGAGGAAAGGAGATTACATCCGTCAATGGGGATGATCAATTAAAGAAGGATACAACACAAAGTATGATTCCGGAAAAGGATATCAAGAGCTTGGTGGAACAGCAGGTGCGAGAAGCCTTGGCACAATCAAAAAGCGGGACATCCATTCGGACGGGTAGACCTTACCCCGAAGAATTCGACGTCGTCCAATATCCGAAAGGCTTTGTACCACCTCTCGTTCAAAACCTTTGATGGGACCGGAAACCCTCGGCAGGCATGTTGCACATTTTCGTGCCGCTTGTTGCAATGCCGGCGGAAGTGATGCTTTACTCTTCCGACAATTTGTCGGCGAGCTCGTCGGGGATCGCCTTTGATTGGTATGCGGAATTACCAAACGGTTCGGTGAAGACATTTTCGGAGTTAGAGAACCTCTTCATCAAGCGATTTCGTCGGAGCTCAGCACCACATCACTATAGGTGATTTAGTGGTAGAGAAGCAGAAGCCGAATGAAACCTTGGTGGACTACATACTTCGATGGAGGAATCTAAGTATGAAGTGTGAGCCGCAGCTACAAGAACAGCATGCAGTCGGCATTTTACTTAAAAGCATCCATGGCCCGATAGCACTTCTCCTCGAGGATTTACTATTAAGACTTTCGAGAAGTTGTTATGCAAGGCCGGAAGCTTGCAAGAGGAGGCGAAGCAATTAAGTTTCACCGATAAAGCGGACAAACGAAGCCCGTGAAAAGTTTTGAAAAGAAGTCCGGGATCGTCGCAGACGATCGATAAAGGCAAGCAACCGATACAAATATCGTCGAACGGCCGCGAGCAACCTCAGCAGATTACCAACGAACCCCGACCCGACTATCGGTCATCTCAACAATATGAACAACCGCCTCGTCCACAACCGACGTTTAGGGAGTTCCCGAGCGAGAGTATCCGTTCAAGAATGAGACAGTGCCGAAAATGTTCCGCAGCCTGATGAAGACTCCAGATTTCCAACTGCCAGAGCCTAAAAGACCAGAATAAGTCGACAAGAAAGGTGATCCCAACTTTTGCCCTTATCACCGGATGCTTGGGCACAAGATAGAAGATTGTATTACCTTCAAAAGTTGGCTCAACGACAACCTTCGGAAAGGGAATATAACGATCCCGAAAGAATACATGAAGGAACCCCAGAAAGGAGGTTCCGTCAATGTTATCTCGACGGATTTCATTGCTCCGATAGATCCCTATGCGACTGATGATGGATGGACTACCGCTTGGACAAAGTCTTCAAAGAAGATTTTAGATCACATCCAAACCGCTTCGGTGCGAGCTTCAATTCAAAGTTCGAAGACTGTCAAGTCGGCGCTATCACTTGCAATAGAAGAGCAACCTCAACAAGAGACAATTGAAGAAAAGAAGAAAACTGACGAAGAAGAGAAGACCGAGGCACCTAAGGCTAGACTAGGGGCCGCTTATCCTAGGATAGTTGTTTCCGATTCGGGGAGAAATCCCTCGAACCTCCGACTCCGTATGATTATCCGCCCACTCCGGTGGGATCTTATAATGATGAGGGTTATGGCGTTAGGCTACGTTTTGATCGTTTCTAACGATTACGTAACTAGCGACAATCAACCTAATCCGGACGTCGATTCCGATACAAATAACAATTCTCAAATCATACACAATCTCGACGAGCACAATGATGAAGAAGACATCCACCAGGAAGGCTACGAGAGTTCAACAAGCAACGAATCAATTTGCGAGTTTCGAGGAGCTCCAATCACAATAGAGTTAGAGCCTTCAGACTCCGAAGCTAATCCTGAAGAACTTGTCATTCCAATTCGAAGGAGACACCAACAAACTCAATGCTAAACTTAGAAGAAATCACGAAGTCAACTTAAGAAGTGGAAGAGTTCTACCTCCGAGAATGGGTCCAAAGGACAAAGGAAAGCGGTGGTTGTTCAAGAAGAACCAAACCCGACGGAAGAAATACCCATTCGAGAAGAAAACGAGGCACATGAAAACAAAGTGGACTACAACGTGCTAGCCCATCTTAGGAAACTACCAGCAAGCCGAGCATCTACGACGCTCTCATCTTATCAAAAGAGATGAGAGAAGCTCCGATCAAGGCCTTACTTGATCCGGAAATTTGCTTAGCTCAAATGGCCGGGAGAGTCCTTAGATGAGGTTTGCTCGTTAAAGGAACAACCGAGGTGTTACCTTCACGGACAATGATCTATTACTTGGGACGACGGACCACAACCGACCGTTGTACATTTCGATTACAATTGGGAAGTTTACGCTCTCCAGAGTATTGGTGGATCCGGGAGCATCAATGAATATAATGAATCTCCGAACGCTAGCATACTTAGAAATTGATGCTCGCGAGCTCGAGGCGGACAAAATGTTATTAAGAGGATTCAACCAGAAAGGAGAAAGAGCCCTCGGATCAATAACACTGCTAATGAAGACCGGTGACTTAGCAAAGACAACCGCGAAATTTCACATAATTGATTCAGAAACGTCGTTCAACGCTCTGCTGGGTCGACCGTGGATACATGAAAGCAGAATGGTACCATCATCTCTACATCAATGCATTAAATACTACGATGGAGGGGAACAGTGTATTAAAGGTGACTTACAACCGTTTTCCGTACATGAAATTGGAATCCATGAAGATGCAGCTTATTATGCACCTCCGAAGAAAACAATCTTCTCCAGAGATGCCATAACAAATGAAGCAAAGGAAATTTGGGACGACGAAGAACCCGAAGTTCTAGTCCAACAGTCACTCACCACTCCCTTACGGCGAGATGGTGAAGGTTTCTCCACAACTCGCATCCGAGGTCGAGGCCGGGGACGAGGTCGTGGCGAGACGTTAGGACGATTGGACGGAGGAAACCAGCCATCAATGTTGATCGGGAAGATAGTTCGAAGAAGAAAAAGAAATCAAACAAGAAGCAGCGACAATAAGTCGAAAGAAGCCGCAATTCGAATCCCTCTTGAAGATGAAAGAAACGAAGAATATAAATCGATGTACGAGAAGATTAACCACTATGTACATACTATGACCCTGACCCCGATCCATTCTAATAAGATCGAGGGTATGGAGGTCAAAGAGGTACGTAGCGGTGGTGCAAAGCCAATCAAATTCTACCGTGGTACTCCTTCCTCCAAAACTGAAAATGATGTACAATTTGAAAATGCTACTTCATCAGAATTAATGGAATTGCCTTTTGAGTGGTACTCTCCCTGTGTTCAAAATTTAATTCAGCGTGGTTTCTTACCTCGACAATGGACAAAAGGTCAATCACAACATTTTGAAAAATTATGGAATAACTCCGGTCGTCCACCCAATTCAAAACATGGTCTCGGATTCGGCACAGGTAGGATCGGTCGACGATACCGAATTTTGCATGGTTGTCACTTGCGAGTCTAATGAAAACTGCATGGAAGCCACAGAAGAACTTGAAGATTTACAAATTGGAAACGCTCCACCAGAGTTCGAAGAAGAGATTAAATCTATAACAGACGAGTTAACGGAAGTTAACTTAGGTACTAGCAAAGAACCTAGACCTACCTTTGTTAGCTCCTTACTCAATAAAGAAGACTCCGAAGAAATAATCAAGTTATTAATGGAATTTAAAGACTGTTTTGCTTGGAGCTACGATGAGATGCCAGGTTTAGCTCCAGAGGTCGCAGTCCATAAGCTAGAGGTGGATCCTGCTTCCGTTCCAGTCAGACAAGGTCCCAGAAGAATGCGCCTAGAAATCGAACAACAAGTCATAGCTGAAGTCAAAAAGCTAATAGACGCTAAATTTGTCCGTGAAGAACAATACCCGACGTGGTTAGCCAATGTGGTACCAGTCAGGAAGAAGAATGGTCGGATCGAATTTGTGTGGATTTCGGAGATTTAAACAAGGCATGTCCAAAAGATGAATTTCCTCTACCGATCCCGAATTAATGATCGACATCGCTTCAACACTTGAAATATTCTCATTCATGGATGGATCTTCGGGATACAACCGAGATAAAGATGGCTCCGAGAAGATGAAAAACTTACGACATTCGAACGCCGATCGGAGTATATTGCTACACGGTGATGTCATTCGGACCGAAAGACGCAGAGCAACCTACCGAGAGCGATGACAAGAATTTTTGATGATGTCATCCACAATCAAGTCGAATGCTACGTGGATGATGTGGTCATCAAAAGCAAAGTAAAGGAAAACCACTCGTATGATTTGAGAATTATTTTCGAACGATTAAGACAATTTAACCTTAAGATGAATCCCTTAAAATGCGCCTTCGGCGTCACCTCCGGAAATTCTTAGGATTCGTTGTCCGACATCGTGGAATTGAAATCGACCCGGAAAAGATTAAAGCTATCTTAGAAATGCCACCTCCGGAACCTTAAAACAACTACGATCTTTTCAAGGGAAGCCGGCATATCTTCGACGCTTTATCTCAAACTTGTCGGGTAGGTGTCGGCCTTTCTCGGCACTAGTTAAAAAGGACGCCAAATTTATTTGGGAAGAGAAATGCCGGAGGGCCTTCGAGGACATTAAACAATATTTAATGACACCTCCTGTCTTAGCAGCCCGGTCTCGGGTAGACCGCTAATACTTTATACCGCGACTTTAGACGACTCTCTCGGAGCCTCGTTAGCCTGTGTCAATGATGAGGGTAAAGAAAATGCTCTTTATTACCTAAGCCGTCGTTTATCGCCGACGGAAATAAGGTATCCCACAATTGAAAAGCACTGTTTGGCCTTGATCTTCGCCGCTCAAAAGCTCAGGCACTACATGCTTTCTCATAAGGTCAACCTGATCTCGAAATTTAATCCATTGCAATACTTGATGACCCGTCCAACGCTTTCCGGCAGACTTGCCAGATGGTCGATGATATTATTGCAATTCGATATAACTTTCGTGCCTATTCGTGCCGTAAAGGGACAAGTCCTAGCGGACTTCCTCGCGAGCACACCCTTTGCGGCGGAATCTCCTCTCGATGACGATTTGCCGGATGAACAAATAATGAACCTAGAAGACCCCGATGATCGACGTTGGCAATTATATTTCGACGGAGCATCTTCGACACACAAAAACGAAGAATCGCAAGTGATAGTGCCCGGTAAGGCGAGGATCGGACTAATCTTTATAACACCGGAGCGGGGATGTTAAGATACTCCTACCACTTGACGGAGCCGTGTACAAATAACGAAGCGAATACGAAGCCCTCATAACGAGACTCGGAATTAACTATTCAAATGGGTATAACGGACATCAACATCTACGGGGATTCGCAGTTAATCATTCAACGGATCGTCGGACAATACATAATTTTAAAACCAAGACTCGAGCAATACTTCCAAGTATGCCATACAAATTGTTGGAACAGATTTCGAATGTGACAATCTACAAAATTCCCAGAAAAGAAAACGCTTTAGCGGATGCGCTAGCCCGTCTCGCAAAAGAATTTTCCTGTTTACAAGATGAATCAGTGGAAGTGTCAGTTCACGGACGTCAGGTCCTATCACAACTCGACATAGACACAATACACAAATCAGAAAATGAAAAAGGATCAATCGCAGCAGTGACGGAAAACACGTAAGATTGGTGACGAACCATTAATAGACTACCTACAAACAGGAAAACTACCGGACGATAGGTCGTTAGCCCATCGGATCAAGAAAAGAACTCGTCCTACGCATTAATAAACAACACATTATACAGAAGGTCTTTTGATCAAATGTGGCTAAGGTGCCTAAGCGGGTCCGAGGCTCGTGAAATTGTTAAAGAAGTGCATTCAGGACTCTATGGCGCTCACCAGTCGGGTCCAAAGATGAAAATGAAAATTAAAAGACTAGGGTACTACTGGCCCTTGATGATGACCGACTGCATGAAAATCGCCAAGAGCTGTCACCAATGCCAAGTGCACGGAGTGGTTCTACACCAACCTCCAAATGTGCTACATCCGACAATTGCGTCGTGGTCATTTGAATGTTGGGGCACGGATATAGTGGGTCCAATAGAACCACCGTCTTCAAAAGGACATCGCTTCATTCTTGCGGCTACAGATTACTTTTCCAAGTGGGCGAGGCGGCTCCACTTGGAGAAGTAAAAGCACATCACGTGCTACAATTTTTCAAGAACCAAGTTGTCTACCGTTTCGGGGTGCCGCGCGAGATTATCTCGGATAATGGGTCGGCATTCGAAGCACGCAAATCAACAATTTTGTCGGGAGACACGGAATCGACCGGCGATATTCAACAATTTACTACCCAAGAGCGAACGGCCTGCGTCGAGGCTTTTAATAAAACTCTCGTTCAAATTTTAAAGAAGACTTTAGACGACAATAAGAGAAGTTGGCACGAGAAGTTATTAGAAGCCTTATGGGCCTACCGGACAACCTTCAGAACTCCTACTCAAGCTACACCTTACGCTATGGTGTATGGGTCCGAGGCAGTGTTACCCTTAGAGGTCCGAGCTTCCTTCACTCGGAATTGCAGTTGCAAACAAGATCACGACGAAAGAGAATGCCAAATTGCGACTAGAAGAATTGGAAAGCCCGGAAGGGAAAAGACTTGCAGCGCAACAGAATTTAGAACTATACCAAGCTAAGATGGTCCAAGCCCATGACAAAGCTGGTCCGCCCAAGAACCTTCAAAGTTGGTGACTTAGTTCTCGTTCTCAAAAGACCTATTCTTGCACACCGCAAGATAGGAGGAAAATTTGAACCCACTTGGGAGGGACCATTTGTAGTTGAAGCAGTCTACTCAGGAGGCTCCTACCAGCTAGTGAACTGCCAAGGAGAACGACATATGCTTCCGATCAATGGACGATACTTGAAAAAGTATTACGCTACCTGATGTTTCGAAGGAATGAATTTTCCATCCCTAGAAGCACGGGTGAAGTAATTACTTATGACTGGGTCCGAACCAAAAAAAAAATAATAAAATGTGCTAGAGTAAATAAAATCATGATAATAAAGTTTTCCTTGTTTTCTCTTCCATATCAAAATCTCTTTCCTGATCTTTTCCTACTTCATTCCTGTTGAATTTAAAAAATATAAAAATAAAAAAAAATTGTCTTTAATAAACATTTTCTTAATGTTCTTGTTCTTAGTACAGCCCCTGATCCTTTTCCTTGTCTTTTCGTAGGGAAATGTCGAACGGGCGGTTGGTCCTGAACTTTAGAAATGGCGTAAGCCTTGCACTCGATGAAAAGAGGGTGAAAGATGGAGCGATAATAGAGATTGACTCGGACTTCGCACCGGCAGGCACTGCAATACGAGGAAAGTGACCGGGTCCCGATTGATCGAGAGGAACCGCCTAGTCGGACGAGTAATGAAAGTGGGTGGCCCGAGCCACCAATCCAACGAATAAGAAAAGAAAAACAAACACCGAAGAGGACAAGAGAATCAAGTCCGTAGTCGCTACGACAGAGGGCGAGCTTGTCAGCGCCGCGCCCACAGAAATTCAGGAAGTACGAAGAGCTACTCTCACAGCAACTCAACGAAGAAACAAAAATCGCCGTATCCGCAAGATGTTAACTAAATTAGCAGCGGACCAGCACGACGAGGCAATTGCTACTGCCAGTACGTACACTTCAAGGACACCAGTTCACCGAGAACCGGGAGAAAGGAGGCCGACTCCGAGGATGACGAAGAAACCGGAGAAATCTCAAGAAGAACAGAAGAAAGAAGGCTACTACACCACCGGATGAAGCCACCCGTAATGCATGACCTTGTTGCGAAGCAACCCCGGAGGATGTCCCGACGGACATCATCCCCGAGGAGCCGAGGTATGCGGGAGAACGTGAAGGGATTGAGCCATATATCCCACGATACGTCACCGAGGCCTCGCCATTTGCAAATTATCCCGAATACGAGCTAGAAAGAATACGGAATATCCGAAGAAAACTTTTGAATACTTCGAGAGAATCGGAGGCGGGAGGATCAATATACTAGAAGGCCTCGAGTTACATACGGACGTGTTCTCGGAATACGAGCAACAACAAATCGTGGATCGCATCCAGGATTTGAAAAAGATGGGCCGAGCAGGTCGCTTAATAGAAAACACTTACTCAGAACCCCGGAGATGGATGCCAGGGAAGGGGAGAATTACAATACAATGTGGATGCTGCTACAACTTCGCAGAAGACAGGAAGGGAAACCCACCGAGGATACTCCGTCATGGCCAGGTGGATCCAATGCCATTAGTCATCAAAAGGATGGTAAAAAGAATGATAACATGGAGGGTACTGCCAGCAGATTGCATACCCAACAGTTGCAGCATTAACATTTACAAGAAGGGTGACTGCATTCCCCCGCACATAGATCATCACGACTTTGTCAGACCTTTCTGCACAGTTTCTTTTCTAAACGAGTGTAATATCATGTTCGGATCTGACCTCCGGATAGCGGGCCCAGGTGAGTTCCGAGGGCCAGTAAAGATACCATTACCGGTAGGTTCCGTCATGATACTGAAGGGCAACGGAGCAGATGTCGCTAAACATTGCATACCGGGAGTGTCGGTGAAGCGGATCTCGGTTACTTTCGGGAGGATGGACGACGAGAAAGCACCTTACCACTTCCGACCGGACCCGGAGCCGGAGAGCCTCCGACCGTACGAGTCGTGAGTTACATGGAAAATATCACACCTCCAACGTACATCCATACGGCATCCTCGCCAAGGATGGCTTGGAAGGTGATGTTATCGACCATGCACCTCACTATTCGGACATGGATTTTTGACGGATACCTTTTTTGGATGGATCGACAAAGATCATACATAGTCCGTTTTGAGTCTATATGGATTGTATGAGATGTATTCCGGATCGAGTTGTATGATGTATCTTCGACATGATTGGAATGAAAGTGATGATGTCACATTTTTGGCCTTCACCTCTTTTGTGCAAATTGATCGGAAACACCATTAAAGTTAAACGAACTTCGAACAAAGAACGAGAAAAGACAAAAAAAAATAAAAAAATAAAATAAAATAAAATAAAATAAAATAAATAAATAAAAATATAAATAATAAATGAGAATTATTTTTCCTTAAAAATCCAAACATAAAAATAACTTCAAAATCCACGTGAACGTTAAATAAAATTCACATGAACATTAAGTACACGGCTAAAAAAAAATTTTTGAAAGTTAAAGGACAAACAAAATGAAAATGAATCTCAAATCGGATCCCACTCTAAATTCATTTTTTCAAACATTTCAAATCAACTCCAAATCGAAATTTATCTCAAGAAGCTTTGAAATTCTCTTTCGGGACAACTCTTCCTCACAAGAGACCCATACTTCAATTTCAGAACCCTAAACCTTTTTTTCGTCACATCGAAATCATTTCGACTTTTGTGGCCTACCTTTCTTCCTGTATGGAGATCGACTAGGTCTATTGACACAGAGCCACGAGCTTTATCTGATTTGGTTCTGATGGCATGAGACTGGCTCCCTCTTCACACAAATAAACTTCCAAGATTGGAATCCATTTCCAATTCTCATTAAACCTTCGAGATTGGAATCCATTTCCAATTCTCATTAAACCTTCGAGATTGGAATACATTTCCAATTCTCATTAAACCTTCGAGATTGGAACCAGTTTCCAATTCTCATTAAACCTTCGAGATTGGAACCAGTCTCCAATTCTCATTAAACCTTCGAGATTGGAACCGGTTTCAATTCTCATTAAACCTTTGAGATTGGAACCGGTTTCCATTTCTCTTTAGACCTTTGAGATTGGAATCGGTTTCAATTCTCATTAAACCTTCGAGATTGGAACCAGTTTCCATTTCTCTTTAGACCTTTGAGATTGGAATCAGTTTCCATTTCTCTTTAGACCTTTGAGATTGGAACCAGTTTCCATTTCTCTTTAGACCTTCGAGACTGGAACCGGTTTCCAGTTCTCTTTAGACCTTCGAGATTGGAACCAGTTTCCATTTCTCTTTAAACCTTCGAGACTGGAACCAGATTCCAGTTCTCTTTAAACCTTCGAGACTGGAACCAGATTCCAGTTCTCTTTAAACCTTCGGGACTAGAACCCGATTCCAGTTCTCTTTAAACTTTCGAGATCAGTACCTAAATTCTGATTCTCATCCCCTTCAATCAACACTTAAACTCCGATTCTCATTCCGAGGCTGGTACCTAGATTCCAGTTTTCTTTGCAATCCCGAGGTTGGAACCTAGGTTTCAATTCTCATTTCAAATCCAAATTTTCTCAAATTGATTTTAAACCAAACTTCAATTTAAATTAAAACTCAAAATCTAAACTTACACATCACGACTTGAACATGAAACAAAACGAAAATCTAAATCGAATTTCCCCCAGATCATGTGATTTGGGATTCACCTCCTTTTCCTTTCCCGCAGAGAGTTCGGGAATCTCCGGGTCTCGGAGATATACTTGACACTCCCAAGTGGAAATTCTTCTACTTTGCCTAAGTTTGTCACTTGGACATCCGTGTTGGTTTTGTTGATCTTTTCGGTCAACGCCAATACGCGCGGTGTGCTTGGTTAGCACACCACACCTATTGGGGGTCCATTTGTTGACCTCATTTTTGATGAGGTCTTCTCTCCTTCTTTTTAGTACTTAGGATCTAGCCTTAGGCTTTTCCTTTGACTATCCTAGAAGATTAGAATTGGGACCCACCACTTAGAAATTCAAACCACTTCTTAACTCCCTGCAAACTCCACAAAATTGATTGTAGACCCCTAATCACCTAGAGGGTTGACATTAAATGTGGAAGTTTAAAGGATGAGTTCCTATAGGATTCTTTGGCCTTAGGATTGTCCTGGGTGGCTCGGTGCAGTGAAGGGCTGACTTACACACACACTACACCTATACACTACACTTTCACACACCTCTTAAAAACACACCCATACCCAATTTGACCTCCCGACTCATGAAGGTGATTCACATGGATGGTCCTTAACCCCTAAGCCCTTGCGTAAGATGGTTAGGAACAACATAGTGGATGCCTCAAATGAGTCCCTTCATGGCTCATGTGGGCTTGATGTGGCTTCATGGCTCAACCAAAATGATTTCATTCCACTTACATTCACCCAATCTTCAATTTTCCAAATTTTCAATTTTTGACCCCGGACCATACACCTGCCTACCCTACCCAATACCGTCGAAACCCTCCAAAATTTGCAAAATCACCTAAATTACCCAAAATTCTCCAAAATCAATCCTAAACATTGCCTCACCAATCAAATTGATCATCCATACCCAAAAATACCAAAAATTCCAAAAATACCTCCCAATACCCTCCAAATACCCAAAATACCCCTCTTAGCCAAAAAATCCAAAAATTCAGAAAATTCCCAGAAAATTCCAGAAAATCCTAAATATTCTCAATTTCATTTTGTTCAACTACACCATGGGCCAATTTTGTCAATTTACCCCACTTTTGTCAAAATCCCCAATTTGACCCATTTTAACCCAAAATGAACCCAATGTCAAACCAAACCTACCCAATTGACCTAAATTCTGGTCCAATTCAATTCTAAACTTCAATTCAACATACCCAACACCAATCTAGACCAAATCCAAGTTCAATTTGATTGACATTTGGATCCAATTTCACTTTTGGCCTTAAAGCCCAATTTGGACCCATGACCCAAACTTAGCCCAAACTCACCCAATTCAACTCCAATTAACCCCAAATCTTTTCTAAACCTTCGTTAACATCCCCATAAACAAAACACTAACATGATTTGCCCAAAATTTAGACCCAAACCCCACTCAAATTCAACCCAAAATCAAAAGGCCCAATTTTGACCTAAACCTAAACCTAGCCCAAATAGACCCAAACCTCAAAATCAAAACCCAACCAAAGCCAAAACCTTTTTGAAACATTCCCATAAACATTTCCCAACATTAATTTTACATCAATTTCAACTTTAGCCCAACTTTGGCCCATGGTAGCCCATTTTGGCCCATCTTAGCCTCTTTACCAAAAAGCCCATATCCAACCCAATTCAAACCCAAGTCACCTCAAGTTTGTTTCAAATCATTCATGGTACATCCTTAAACCAATCCCAACATTTATTTGACATGGCCCTTTACAAAATTTTTTATCCAAAAGCCCATTTTCAAACATGAAGGCCCCCCTTTAGCCTTCCTAAAAGCTCATTCTTAAGATAATTTCAAAAGCCCAAGCCTATCCTAAAGCCCACATGAAATTTCTCCTTATCATCCCTTTAATTGAAATCATCCCTAAATCCTAAATTCATCATTGGATTATTCCAAAATTAAACCTCATGGCAACCCTCACCAAAATGCCAAAAGTCACAAAACCCATTTTCATGAAATTGACTAAACTTTTCCCTAAGCCACATGGAGCCATGCATGAGCCATTCACAAGCCATAGGAAGCCATGAAAGTTTGGCATGTGACCATGCCATTAATGGTAAAAGGAGGGGCTCCTTTCCTAACCTTTCATTAAGCCTTTTTAACCTTATCCATGACACACACTAAACCATGTTTAGCCACCTCATCATGGATAGAGACCACACCATCCTCTCTTGGCCGACCCAACCGATCCTCTCAGCCCAAAATCAGAGCCATGGGGAGGTGCACCCAACCCAAACCAATGGGTTGACCAAATTGAAGCCAAAATGACCCCTTCCCCATTCCATTTTAATTCAGCCACTTTACACATGGCAATTGCCAATTGCTTGCACCAAGTCCCAGCCCTGACCCACCTGACCTTGAGGGTGACCCATGCCTGGCCGGCCGGCCACCCAGTCACCGGAAAACACCATGCCCGAAACCTTGGGAGAGGCCAAGCTTTGAAATTCCATCCTGCTGAGCTGCCCCACTCCAAATGGCCATTGCAGCTGTTCTTCTCCTCACCTAAGCAGCTGATCCCAGCCCTCAACTCCCCCTGGGAGGCCCTCCAGCCTCTCCTATTTAAACCCCTCACCCTCTCGGCCAAAGGAGGTGCTGAACCAAACCTTAAGGAAACTCTGCCAAAATCACTCCAGATCACTCTCCACACATAGAGCACTTGATCCCCACTGAATTCCAGCCCCAATTCCCTCCAGCTGAGCCCAATTTTGAGCTCAAACTTCAGCCCAAAAACCAGGACACTTCTTCACAGTGAGTCAATCCCCAAATTGATTGGTCCTACACCTTAGCCCCATCTCCAGGCCACCCAGTTGCTCCAGCCTCCAAGCTTTGTGATCGGCTGTGGTCACTTTCATAGCTAGACAATTCACCAGGCCAAGGGACTTCATCTGGAGCTTGCTTGGACCCAATCGAAGGTGACACCACTCTCGGATCGAAGCTTCACTTCTGCGAGCAAAGGTATGAACTCCCTCTTCCGCCCGAGCTTCGAGTCGATTCTCCATTTTGATTGGCTTGATTTCATAGCATGTTCACCGTATGGATGTGTTCGCCTCTTCGAAGACGAATCCATAGAGCATAAGAACACGAAAATCCGTTGAGAATCGAGAGAGTTCTTAGGGTTAGAGTGTGGACGGTCACGGGATCGCACCAGTCGTAGACGATGACCAGGAACCGTCGGATCGCGCGTGTATTGGATGGACGGCTTGGATTGCGTCGGACCGGCAGATGGTACGTGAACCGCGGGGCCCCGGACAGCCGAGTCAGATGGCGGCGCCGAACCAGGGAGCGACGCGTGTCGATTCGGAGCCGCCGAGGTTGAGTCAGCGCCGCGTGGATAAGTGGATAAATAGGGTATTTTCTGATTTATTTAAATACCAGAACTTCAAAAATCCATATCTTTGTGTAGAAAAATCACAAAAATAAAATTAAAATACCCTCTTGCTCAGTGAACAGAGGAGAATAATGTGGAAAAGAAATTAATTAATTTTGTCTAGTATTTTATTTTTAATTAATTATTTACTCCTTGCATTGTTTTAATTCTCCATGCATTCATACAATTCACCATGGCATGAGACCATAGGGCTTTTGAAGCCTCTGAACTTGGGAACATTCCCTGAATTTTCCAAGGTCAGAGGCCATCTCTGTGAAAAGTTATTGATTTTTCAAATGCATGTTGCTGTTTTGAGTATTTTAATTCCAAAAATTAGCATGTTGTGAAATAAATTCTAGGAAAATTTGGTGATATTACTTATGACCAGAGAACCCTAGGAAAAATAAGACTTGAGTTAATTCACTCAGATTAACCCTAATTGGCCTAAATACCCAAAATTGAAATTTAATTCATTAGAGTTAACCATAGATCAAATTGACTTGAAATCAATTCTCCACTGACCTTTAGGATCAGAGGAACCCACCATAAAAGTTTGAGGTCAATTGGGTTTGGTTAACCCTATCAAATGGGTTGATTAAGCCATTTAGCCAAAATTAAACTTAAAAAATTCATAACTTTCAAAATACTTTTAAAAAATTCACCAAATTGGTTTTGGGGCTTTTTTGATATCAGGGGAATTTAAGAAAATTAAAATTGCAATTTTCTAAAAAAGTTGATTTTTTATCATTATTTTAATATTTTAATAATTAAAAAATAATAAAAATTACAAAAATAATAAAATTCGCCAAAATGTCACATTTTGAATTCTAACCACTTAGGAACAAACCCCATATTTTTCTTATGTCTCTAGGTTGAGATATTAAATTTTAAAGCCTTGGGGTAATTTTTAAAATTAAAAAATACATTTTCTAGCAGTTCCACTAAAATAATTCCAATAAATTAATGAAAAATCAGAAAATTGTAAAATTTGGTTCTCTGGAATCCTTGATAACAGAGAAAAGTTTAAAAATTATAAAATTCATTTTTCAACTTATATTCTATTTTTAAATTAATTAATACCCTAGAACTTAAAATAATTTTAATAAATAAAATATAATTCAAAAAATCACAAAAATTGGTCCAAGTGGTCCTCTGGTCATTAGAAATGTCCCATAATTTTCTTAAGGACAGAAACTTTCTCTTGGTCATATTATTAAATTTTCTTTGGAGATCCTTATTTTCCACCAAAAATAATTACATAAATAAATTAAATATAGAAAAATCACATTTTCTCCTCTAATGTCTTTATTGGTATATTAGTAAGGTCACATAAAAATTTCAAATTCATTTGAGCTCAATTTAGTGAGTTATGAAATTATTAAGCTTGAAGGGCAAAATGGTAATTAAAATTTTAATCCTTAATTAAAACTTTAGGCTTAATAAAATGAAAGGATAAAATATTTGATCTTAATCTGATTTGGATGATTGAAATTTAAATAATTAAAGGGTAGAAACCTATTAAACAATTCAACAATAATTGAAATGAACTTTAGTTAAATAATTAATTAAAATTGGAAGAATAGTAAAATTGGAATTATTGAAATAGGGATATTATTAGGAAGAGATTTATTCTTTAATTTAAGAATCCCTAAATTAATCATCTCAATAATATTTAATCCCTAATTAAAATGATAATCCAAGTTTAAGATTTAAAATGCTAAAAGACTTAATCATTAAATTAAGTTAAGGTTAAATTATTTAAAACAAACCCTTTTAAAATAAATAAAAAAATTAAAATAAAAAATTAAATTAAATTAAATTAAATTAAATTAAATTAAATTAAACTAAATTAAATTAAATTAAATTAAATTAAATTAAATAAAATTGAATTAAATTAAATTAAATTAAAATTAAAACAAATTAAATTAAATTAAATTAAATTAAATTAAGCTAAATTAATTTAAATTAAAACATATTGAATTAAATTAAATTAAATTAAATTAATTTAAATTAAGACATATTAAATTAAATTAAATTAAATTAAGCTAAATCATATTATATTAAATTAACTTAAAATTAAATGAAATTAAATTAAACCACATTAAATTAAATTAAGTTAAGTTAAATTGAATTAAATATAACATCACCTAAGTCATAAAAAATTCAAAATAAATCTAAAATAACTTGAACACTATTCCAAACTTAAATCATTAATTTGAACTTAAATTTGAATCACAAATCATTAAATATCATTTTGCCCTTAGGAGCTTTTACTATTATAACTCCTAAATGGAGTATCAAGTGAAATGTCACTTCACTCATAAGGATATTCAAACATCCTAATTCACTCGAGCAAGAAATAAAACTTAACTTAAACACTCGGATGATTAATTCACCTGCACAATAGAATTCATTTGGACTTAGGACAATTCCTGAAATGTAGAAAAGATGTTTAAGATTCGTCTTAAACACTTCCTCAATATGATGGAATGTCCTTAAGAACAAATTGAGCTTAGTTGTTCTTTGGTGAATGAAATCATCCTTAAAACCAAAATTGAAGACCTAGACGTCATAGGAATGACTAGCTATAGGATTAGGATTTTGGTAGAAAACCATAACCTTTACCTTAGCTTTACCTAGGAAATTGCTATAAATGCTTAAATGCTCTAAATTGTATTTTAAGTGCAGCTTGGAATGACGGGAAGACCCTCCAAGTACGCTTTTATTTTATTGCAATTTATCTTACCGCAATTCATTTACTCGTGTTGCACTTTACCTTTCTTGCATGATAAACAACAGTTGCATGAAAACCTACACCTTTATGACGTAAACCAAAACCGAAACCCATAACTAAATTAAAAGACACTACAAGATAAAATTCACCGCCACAACATTTCAAAATATAAGACAACTCAAAATTTAATCACAAACGTAACAACAAAACTACAACTACAACTAAATTAAAACGTCTCATTGAATGATCGGGAATACCTCGGATGATGTAACCCACGTGTTGCTAACGGGATTTCCACGGTCTAAATGAAAGTGCGGAACTCATTTAGTTGAGTTTAGCAAATTCATCCGGACTAAGTGAATTCGATGAAAATAACGGTGCGGGATGACGGAACCGTGGGATCTTAATCGGTTCGTTTAATCAACTCTAAGACCTGTTTTAATTAAAATATTAAAGACACATGGAAATTAAGACTTTCTCTAAAACCAAACACTTCTCTCATCTCCCGATTTATGACTTCTAAAACTAAACCTCTCGCAAGGAGCTCGGAGCATGGTGGGCGACGACGGCCATCGTCATCGCAAAACCCGAGTCTACTTCAACAAAACTTTCCTTAGAATTAAATAACCAAGTCGTAGGACTTCGAGGTAGTTTGCCTAGTGCAACATAAATCCTCAATTCTTCGTTAGGCATTTGCATGATCATATCATGTAAATTAAGCCCTAACTGGTCTTAGGATTTCCGAGGTAGTCGTCCGATACGACATAAACCCTCACATCTTCGAGGCTATTTGTATGATTTTATCATACAAATATAAGTCCTAATTAATTAAAATTGGCAAGATCAAAACATTAAATAAACATTAGGACTTTCCTAAATTCAAGCCGAAACAATAGGATAGTCGGGAAATTACCGAAGTTCGCTTCGAATCTGTAATTTCTCCTACCTTTCTTCCTTTGGATTCCCAAAATAAAATGTTCCAAATTTGATCCATTCCCTATTGAAATTCCAAAAAAAAAATGCAATCCCTTTAAAACTTAAACTTTGAAATTCTTGAGAGCAGAACCACTGATCATTATCGAGAGTTTTCTTAAATGATTCACTTCATTTAAGATGTAATTAACTATAGGGGCTTGCCCTTATAGGGAACTTTAAGAACCTGAGTAATATAAACCCCGCTTAATTCATTTATATTAAGCGGGGAACTTGTCGGCTTATAAAATTGGTTCGCGGACCAAACGGACGTCACAAATCTTCTAGTTTATTTAATCGAGCCCCATCATCAAGCAAGTGTGTCTATTCTCCGGGATAGATATACGGTTGTGGTGCGGTGCTCGTTTATATAAACTTTTCGGGATGTGAGATCAGTTTGATTTCATATCTTAAAATTTTCAAATTTAAAATTATTTTCAAAATAAAATACTACTTTTCAAATTATTTATTTAAATTAAATTAAAAAATTCGCCGACATGAATGTGTAATCAAGCTCGAATATTCCCCAAATTATTATATTATTTAAACTTTAGAACTTGTAGTACCTTTGTGAGTATATAAATTTGATTCTCCTTAGTATCTATCTTCTTCAACAGAACATTATCTTCACCAATCAATTCCTGAACAAAGTGATACCTCACATCAATGTGCTTGATATAAACATGATAAACTGAATTTGTATCCAAGAAAATCATATGCTGCTATCACAGAATATCATCAAAGACTTTTAATTAACTTCCAAGTCATCCAGTAGACATTGCATCCATATTACTTTCATTATCGCCTTCATGATTGTATTGTGCTCACCTTTTATATTAGACGAAATAATAATGAGCTGAAAAATCAATCCTTAACTGATTGGACCTTATACTAATGTGAATAATAGCTAGTCATTGACCCACGTCTATTCATTTCTACATTGTCTGAATCAGTATAGTCTACACACAAATCATTAATAGATGATTGCCTTTCATGGACCAAGCCGATATCAATTGCATCATTTTGATACCTCATTATACTCTTCACAAACCTGCCAAAGACTCTTTCCTTGATCATGCATGAACCTACTCACAACAAGAACAACTTGTGCAATGTCTAATTTGGTACAAATCATGACATATATCAGACTGTCTACTACATTAGTGTAAGGAATCAATCACATATCTTTCATCTTTTGATCATCTTTAGGGCACTAATCTAAGCTCAATTGAAAATGAGATACAATGGGTAGACTTGCTGCCTTGCTTGAGCCATCAACCCCAAACTTCTTTAACATCCTTCAAACATATGTTCCTTATGAAAGTCAAACCTTATCAATTGTCTAATCCCTGGGAGTTTTTCTGTGAGCTTTACTCAACTCCTTTTTAAAATATTTGGATAGTTATTTTGTCATCTTATCAACCTAAATCTGACTAATGATACAATCAATTTGCCATCAGCATCTGGAAGATGAGAGATGAACTCATAATTGGTCAACTTTTTAAAATTTCTGACTCCTTGTTTACTCATATCCTTTCATAAACTAATCAAACTTCATATGCCACTGTCATGGTGACTAGTTCAACCCATAGAAAGAATTTTCTAATCTGGAAACCAAGACTTTCGAGGCTTTAATATACAGACGGATGCAACATATTTATCTCCTCTTGCAATCCCTATGAATGAATACAGTCTTTACATCAGGCTGCTCCAAAATTAAATATATATTTGTTGGCATCGACTTTTAAGGTTGTGTGTAGGATGCCCACCTGAATGACTTGATATGGTCTACTGCTCATTCGTATCATCCCACAGCTCAAAACCCCCATTTGAGACTTCCTGACATGTGTTTCGGGCATAAAGTTAGGGTTCATAATGATTCGACCTTTCTTGGGATAGTCCACTATTAGACAGATTGATCAGGACTTGGGATATATTTGATGTCAATTTTGGTGATTAGAGATCACTCTGCACCCATTTGAAGCCTCTCATGGTCAAGAGAAGTCACGGAGGCCTCCTACATGCACTGTGAAAAAAATATGGTTTAAAGCGCCCTACTCGCACTGTGGTTCGCGTCGACTGTTGGCAACAAATCCCTGGTAAATGACCAGTAAAAAATACACACTTTTGAAGCTACTAGAAAATATTTCAGCCTTACTTAGTCCACCATAGCTTACAGATCGAAGAAACCCTTCGTTGGATGATCTAAGTGAAAATTGGGGTTTTCGGGCCATAATGGTGCCAAGGTGCCAGCCCCACGCGCATAGGCGCCGTTAATAACCTCTAGAGCCTCCAAACAAAGCCCTAGGAAAGTAAACACCTATGTGCCAAAGAAACACCGCAAAATGACCACTTTTCGAGCCTTGATAAAGTAAGCACCAGACTCTGACGCCTAAGCAGAGGCTTGACACCATACTGGGAACCTAGGTTTCAGAATTACAGAGCCTAGATGCTAGTTCAGTTCTAGAAAATGATTTTTCTCGTATTTGGATCCATTTTGACCTCATAGCACCCCCCAGGCAGCTGAAAATGTTGATCTCCTTGGGCTATGTGGGAATTTTCCTCGGACATGTAAAAAGAGGCTCTTGATACCTCTTTTCAGGGCTTCTAAGTGGCATCATGAAGCCATATTTTTCCAAAATAGAGGGGATGGGAGGGGGGGGGGGGAGAATTTGAGGGAGCTCTTATGCTTTGGCTAGGCTCATTTTCCCTCACCTCCACTCATTTTTTAGACTTGGGCTGTTGGTGAGAGCTAGAGAGTGCTAGAGTGAGAACTCCAACTTCTTCCACAAGGAGCTTATGGTTTTCTTGGATATTAGATATTGAAGCAAGAAAAAAGAAGCAAGAAAAAGGAGGAGGGCTCTTCATCTCCCTCAAGGAGAAGCTAAGGGGGCTGGTCATCTTCCAACTTCTTCTTCTTCTCCACCTTTCTTATCCTTCACCGATGACTTCATCCATCTCTGATGAACTTTTCTAGAAGCACGACTAGGAAAACTTCATCCTAGCTTGGGGAAGGAGGACTCCAAAGAGCTCACAATTTCTCTAGCGATATGAGAGTCATCCAATATTGGCGAAGGTGAAATTCGATGATTTTTGTGGTCTCTTCGGCGAGGAGAGCTTCTCCACCTCCCGGGGAAAGAACCCGGCTTCTTCATCTCTACTTTATAATTAATACATTGATCAATATCCCCTTTTTCTAATCATGAGACCTATGCAAGGTGTATAGAACACAAAACCTAACTATAACAACAATTACTAAGAAAACTAAATTGCCCTATGATGACTTAGTTTGGATATGGTAAGATTTTTATGCTTAATATATTTTTTTTTCTTATGAAATTCTATATTTAGCTTAATACTTAGTTTATTGATCAATTTCTTATAATTTAAGTTTGGAGATAATTTAGGTGCAATCTACTGAATTATGATATATTGAAATCAATTTTAATGCATCCAATTAATTTTTTTGATTTATTTTATTCTTGATTTACAAGACATCTTTATTATATCTAAAAGCTTTTTTATTTGATTTGTGTTCTTAAGAAAATTAACACGTCTTTATAAAGTTAATCTTTCTTAAAACTATTTAGTGCCTATTTTGCAAGTTTTTTTAGAGTTTGTCATGCACATAATATACTATTTGTATTGCTAATTTTTTTATAATTCCAAATGTTTATAAAATTTTGAGATATGAGAAGACTTATTTCAAATTGTGTTAAAAATAATTATTTTTAAACTAAAACTATAATATTATGGTAACCATTTATAAAAATCTTCATATACTTATTTTCTTATATATTGTTTCCCCAATGGCACACAGAGAGTGTGTGTGAGAGAGATAGAGAGAGAGAGTTTATATTTGGAGCTCTTATAGTCTATTTTATCCATGGGTCAATCGGAAAGTTATTTAGCTCAATATAGATTATTATTATGCTAATTCATATTTTAATTTTATTACTCTCATGTGAATTATGCCATTTTCTTTAATTAGACTTCATACAAATTAGTCAGATCTTTATAAAACTTTTGTATGTTTTTATCATATAACTTTTTGATTTATCACTAAGTTAATTATTCTCATCATGTTGATATATGCATGCTAAGTATTTATTAGATATATTCTCATCATATTTTGTTTAATGCATTTTAGTGGATATATAAACACAAATAAAAATTCAAGTAGATTAATAAAATATTTAAAATAATATTGTGAATACAACATATAAATAGTCATGACATTTATAATGATAAACTTGTGATGTGTAGACACACACACACACACACACACACACACACACACACACACACACACACACACACACACACACACACACACACACACACACATTGAATTTCTTAATATTTACAAGCTTTTGTATAAAAAATACATATACAAAAGGAGAAGCTACAAGTTGTTAGTTGATTGTATTTTCTGTGCATTTATGTAGAATATTAACAGTAAAGTGAAAAGGTAGACTAAATGTAAACACATATAAAGCTTTAACCACTTGAAAATGAATAATCTTTAATTAAATCATATAAATTACATAAGAATAATATTTTAAAGTTAGTGTTCATTATGTCACAAGGATTAAGTAAACTTAATGAATGCTAAGTATATTACTATTACCATTACATACACACTCTTTGTAAATACCAATTTCAATATGTTTGAAAAATAACAACTAAATTTTACTATCTCAAAGTCTTAACACTGCTAGGCAGACACACTCACTCTATAATTCCATTAACTTATTCTTAACATTATAAAGAAGCCAAATATATTTCTCATACAAATGAAATTTACTTAAAAAGATGATGATCGCTAGAAACAACACCAAACTAAACATTCATACCAATATTATTCCAGTTTAATATAATATAAGACCAGCATTTCTTTATCTTACACTTTGGCATCTGATCTTAAACTATCTCCTATAAATTTGCAGATATATAGATCCATAATATATATCTATGATCTCCCGTTTCTTATACCTTCCTCACCACCAACTCAAGCCATTCAAATAAGTTGATCTGAGGGCAGCTCCATGAATCCATCAACCTGCCCTGTACCATCATCAAACAACCACTTCTCCAAGAAAGTCAGTGATCGATTCTGCTCCACCTCTACCGCCGCCTCGGCAGCCACCGGAATCATCTCTGGGAACTTCACATCGCAGAACTCTTCATGACATATCATACCATCACTACTGTTCTTTATGTCAATTGCAGAAGATTGCATGCTGTTCTTCTCTGATGATCTCATCCACCCTTCAAGCAGCCTTGAGATGTTATCTGTGCTGGAAGCATAGGTTGACGAAGAGAAAGGATGCTGTTGCTGTAACTGAACTCCGGTGAACTCTGTGTTTACTGCTGCTGCTTCAATGGCGACAGGATTATGAGATCCTATTGTTTCTTGCAGCTTTATAAGCTTTTTCTTAAGGTGAGTGTTCCAGTAATTTTTGATATCATTGTCTGTTCTTTGAGGAAGATAGGAAGCTATGGCAGCCCACCTGCAGTGATAAGATATGAAACTGAAATGTAAAACCTTAAAAAAAACTCTTTCATAAGATACTTTCTAACAGACAAAGATTTAAAATTTGAAATTTGAAGATAGGATTTAACTAGTTATACTTGTTGCCAAGCATGGCTTGGAGATGGATTATAATTCCTTCTTCATGTGGAGTGAAGCTTCCACGCTTGATTCCTGGCCTTAGATAATTAGTCCACCTAAGTCTGCAGCTTTTACTGCACCTCAGCAGCCCTGCAAGTAGATTTGAAGCAGCAGTCATGTCACAAGAAGATGAAAACTGAAAAAAGACAATTTTGAACAGATGAAACTGTGATTAACATAAAGAGATAAAGTGAAACAAAAAAAGATGGGATTTTGATTAAACCTGTGTTAATAGGAACAGATCTCCAGTTTCCAGGGCCATGCTCTTGAATGTAAGACACAAGTATGAGGTCTTCTTCAGGAGTCCATGGTCCTTTCTTAATCCCAGGCTTGTCACAGCATGGTGGCCTCCCCATGGCTACCTTTAGCTTCTCCTTCTTCTTCAACCTCTACCTAGCTATCTCTCCCTCTCTGATATCTGATGACTACACAGATCTATTCTGTTGGGTTAAATTCTCAATCTTCTCTCTCTATGGCTCCTTCAACGTCTTTATTTTTGCCCCCTACAGGTGTCTAATGAAACATGTGAATATATATTTATATTGAAAGACTTGAATGGAGTTGGCTTTTTCACCTATCATCTACCTTGCTGACTCTTATTGCCTTTGCCTTGCAACCCTTTCTTTAATCACAAAGTCAGCCAGGCTTCTCTTTTGTTTTAGAAGAGATGTCACATGAATCAGTAGGGCTTTGGCCTAAAGCTCCAAGTTCTATATATACTGCTTTATTTTTTTCTTTTTTTTTTATATATATATATATAATTAATGATAAAGAAATAATATAAGGGAATCTGTAATCCACCAAAAAAAAATCTGTAATTAATGAAGATAAGTTTGTGTGCATCACTGTCCTCGAGCTGTAACCTGTAAATTAACTTCTCCAGTCCAGTGCTTATGTCAAAGATTAATAAAATCTATATTAAATATCCTTTGGGTTATGTATGTATTTATATATATATATATATATATATAAAATCTGTGATCTTTTTCAATGTACATAGTTCAAGTACTGGCAATTGTACAGTAATATATAAATATAAGTCCCTCCAATGAACACATGCATGCGTGCGGCACTATTTTTTATCATATATCAAACATTTATGAAGGGATGGTACACTATATTACAGTATATTTTTATTGTACAAAATTTGAGCGTACCATTCTTAAGTACCTCAGCCCTCAATGTAGTAATTTATGAAGGAATAAAGGATGTGAGGAAAAGTGTATACAAGTTGTAGATGATCATATATATGGATTTTATTTTAGAGTATTGCTTTCAAGCATCATATTAAAAGATCAGTGAGTTTAGAATACACTGAAATAACCTATTGCATAAGTAAAAAAATTTAAGATAATTTCTCTCATTATTTTGTTATTTAAGTGCACCTAAGAGCTTTAAAATAGATTAGTGTGTTTTTCAAGGAGGAATTTATGTGCGGCGATCGTATGTTTGGATGACTGTTCTGATAGGTTGTCATGTGATCCACGGCGGCATGACTGCATTCGGACTGTTGTTAGGACGTACAATACTCAGCTGCACGTATTTTTCTTTTCCAAGGAGCTTTCAGTCCCTCAATTGCTTTTTTCCTCACTTCCTTTTCTATTTTTGTATTTGTTGCTCAACTAATAGTGTGGAACTATATCAATTTTTGTTTGTATTTCAGCATTGATACGTTGTATTTCAATATTCATATAATTATAAAAACCTAATTATTGCAAAAACATGGCGTGTCATCATTTCTTTCAAGTCATCTCCTATATATAAGAGATACACGAGATACAGAACGGTTGTACATATCATCGATAGAGCTAGGTTAAATCTAGGGTGGGCAATTGTCCACTTAAGAATTTGAGATTTCATTACATAGAATATTTAATTTTGTTTTCTATAAACTTTAGGCAAAACAATAGATAAATTTTAGTATTTAATAATTTTGCCCACCCTTAAGATTGAAGTTAGTTCTTCTCTTTTGTACACTATAGGCTTATATAACTTGAGAACTTAATCTACAAATTATTCAAATAATCTTCTTTCTTCCTCTTGTCTAGTTTGAATTTTCAAAATCCAAATAGCGCTACAAGAATTTATGCTTTTCCGACGGCCGCAATCCATCGGTTATGATAAGAAAAACGATCGCTTTTAACGTTACCGACGTTTTTATGCTCTTAGGTAAAACACTTGTCAGTAATTCCTAAACTGACCGATATTCCGACGGTATAAATTTACCGACAGTTATTTGATAACTTAATCTCGTAGTTTTTTTTTTAGAAATTTCAAATCATCGGTAATCGTCTGTTCGTATAATCGACGGTTCTTCCATCGATAATTACGACGACAAACACGCCAGAAAAGTGTCGTACTCGTCGGTTTTTTTAGACGGGAAAAACTGTCGGTTCTACGTTGTTTTTTATATCCGACGGTTTAACATCAAAAAGGTGTCGCATCCGTCGGTTTATTGACGCAGATAAAACTATCGTTTAAGTGTCGTTTTTGCATCATTTTTTATAACCGGCATGTTAACTGTCGATAAAAATGCCGGTCTTTTTTACGTGACACATCTTGAGCCGTCGGTTATGAGTTGGTTAGGCGTCGGTAAAAATGCCCATCGATTAGCCATCTGTTTTGCCTACGGATAAGTTTGTAACCGTCGCAGGTTTATGTTTGATTGAAAAATAAATAAAGACAAATTAAGTTATTTGCAAAATGACACTTATTGCAAAGTCCTGAAACCAAAGATCTCGAATAGCCATCGGGATCTCCTTCCACGATAAGTATGATGAGTCATACTTGCTTCGAATGATATCCCAAATGACATGAATAGTCAGTGTGGGAAGACAGAACCTAAAATAACAATTTTTTAGTTTTATATTTAATCGAAAAAATAAAAAAGATCGCTGACAATATCTTTAAAAAAGAATTACGTGTTGCCGATATACTCGATGTAGTAGCTGCTGCCTGTTGACTCCTGCCCATAAGACAGTGTGGAACTCTGATGCACTCAACTCTGCAGCAGTTGGAGTGGAGGTAGGGGTGGCGATAGGGCTCGGGGTGGGGTGGGTGTAATAGTTGGGATGGGTGTGGGGGTGGTGAGGGAGGCGAGGGTGAGAGTGAGTATGGGGGTGAGGGTGGTGGCGGGGCGGGATCGGATGAGTAGGCGAGTGCGGAGGTTGGGTCGGGGCGGTGGCGTATGCATGCGGGGGCACAGGTAGGGGTTGGGGTGGTGACTGACACGCCTAAAAAATACTTAATTTTTCATATACATTCTATGCTAAATTTTAACAAAGTTATCTTTCTTCAACCTCAGGAAATTGTTCATTGAGCTCGGTGTTGCAACCAGCAGGCAATCTGCGAGCTTGGTAAAAGGGCTCAATTAATACAGAAAAGCTTAGAAGAAGAACTTTGAAAAAAATAAGCAAGCTCAACTCGAGGAACTCTCTTGGGGATATAAACCTAGTGATCCCGGTTGGAGAAACTCACGTGATGGTCAAAGAGCTTCGGAGGCACTCGTATGGTTATTTGAGCAGCAATCCAGAAAGTCTGTAACTTACCATCTTCAATGGTACGGCGAATGAGAACCATTGGTATGGTCAGAATCAGATCATTATGTGCATGTTCGATGGGCTCGACATATTAAACCCGTAAAGCCTATTAAGTATTTCGGCTTTCCTGCTACATATGAAAATAATTTTGAATGTACAGTATATACGTATCTATACATTTATAAAGAGAGAGAGAGAGAGTGAAGCCAATTGAATAAGTTTTTCAATATACATTCTTCAAGTACTGATATCTGAACAATATTGTATAAATATAAGTCCATACAACGAACACATGCAAGCGTGCGGCTCTAATTTTTTTAATATGTATGACATTTATAATGAGATGGTACTCTAAGATATTATATATTATTATTATTTTCAATGTACACAAATTTGTCTGTATCATTCTCTAATAGTCAGCCCTCAATGAGATAATCTGCAGCGAAGGAATTCAGAATATGATGAAAAGTAATATTTACAACTATTTGAGATTTAAAATGGAATTGCGAGTTTTCTAAGAGATTTTTCATCTCCATATCTGCAGAAAATTTAGAACAAATTAAGAGAAATCAAGCTCGTTTCACGAAAGATCGAATTGCAAATCATGGGACAGGTCGAGCCGAGCTTCTCTTTTATGATGTATTTTTTGTTGTACCAACTTACCAAAGTGATCAAGTCACTTCCGATCATTCGAACTGGCCCAATCTAATTGGAAATAGCATCTAATCATCAATAAATATATGTAACAATTTTTTAGGTTAAATCCACAATCCAAGGCAAAGGATGCCCATCACGTCACCGACATTGGAGTGTACACCAAGGAGAGGTGAGATCCTCATTGAAGCCTTCCCATTAGAAAGACAAGGAGAAGCTAGCCTATAGGGGGGAGGACACACTATTCCAGGGAGGAAAGAGAATATTCTCTATCAGATAAAAGGAGGATGAATACCCTGTAGGGTAAAGGGGGCCCACTGAATTTTAGTTCTCTCTCTCTCTCTCTCTCTCTCTCTCTCTCTCTCATTAGATACTCCTACCTTCCTTCGGAAACATTTGTGATCTTATATCGGATTGTGTGGTATCTGTTATATATGGCTCATATACTAGAAATTTGGAGTCTCTTGGAATGAAGAGGCATGTCTCCTGGAATAAAGAGGAGTGTCACTTCGAATGAAGAGGTGTGTCTCCTGGTGAAGAAAAATGTCTCTTGGAATTTAGTGGGTTGGGGGGAGCGAGGGCGTTTTTGTAAATTTATATGTGGGTTTTATCTATAAATAGATGTGTAACCCTATGTGTATGTGACCGAACTTTGTAACATCTCTGAAATAGTGAATTCGCCGTTATGCTCCCGATGATGTAGGCATCTTTGCCGAACCTCGTTAAATCTCTATGTTCTTCTTCTGGATTTGCATTTTGTTCGCCCCAAATTGTACAACAATTGGTATCAGAGTGAGATTCTAGAGCAGAGGAGATCGTCGTAGGAAGAACGAAGAATTTTGAGATTTGGCTCGGTTAGAGCGTCCGATTTAGTGCAAAAAGGTTGGAGGCAAAAAGCTTCGACGGATTGCGGCTGTCGGGAGACGAGCAGCGAAGGAGATTCACATAGGAGGCGAACTGCATTGACAAAGGAGGCTAGGGCGCAGGAAGGCTCGCGGGAACGAACATGTTTGAAGCAGTTCAGATATAGGGCTGCAGCAGTTCCGCGAGTTCTGCATCGTGGGCCAGAGTCTGCTCGACATCCAGGCTTGCGGTGGAAGTCGTCGTAATGGGAGGAGGTGAGGGGAATCAATGGAATGTTCATTTCCACTATAAAGAATATTCCTTCCTGTTGCGGGAGGTGTGTTGCGTGGCGGTTGCATAAGTGCAGCGGTATTTGCAGCGGAGTTCGACTCCGGCAGAGGCGAACAGGCGTCGAACGTGATATTTCATGGCATTCTGGAGATCATGACAGTAGTTCTATGAGTTCTACGACCAAATTTTGCGACAAGTGGAGTTCGCGAAGGAGGGTTTGTGGTAGTTTCGTGACATAGTAATCCTTGCGGTGTTAGGTTTGCGACGGAGCAGTTATTACAGAAGCAGTTCAAGGACGAAGCAGTTCCAGATCGCTGTTGGCGGAAGTGTGTCACGACAGGGCAGGCGATAGGGTCTGAATAGAGGAGTTCGGTCAGCGCGGTTCTCAAGTTCGTCGCAGGAGTAGTAGTTGCAACAAATGGAGTTCAGCTGAGGTATTCACGCAAGCAGAAAATGGCTTCGATCAACGTGTTTGCAATAGTTCGAACAAATTTTTTGCGCAAAAAGGAAAAGTGCTTTGTGTGAAAAATTTGATTCACGAATCACAGGAGAATTGCGGAAATATTGCTGGAATTGACAGATAAAATTTCAGGTTTTTTTGAATTTAGTTGTGGTGTATTTTTTATTTTGACAAAAGGTAGGAAAAATTCACTACATGATTAATTTCAACTGGCAATGCCTTGTGCAGAATTCGAGATATTGAAATTCGATGGAACCGAGAACTTTGGGTTGTGACAGACAAGAGTGGAAGATTTGTTGGTACAACAATGAATTTTTAAGGCATTGAGAGCTACGAAACCTGATAATATATATAATGTTGAGGAGTAAAGTTGTAGGTGGAGTTCACTCTTTTGGATCATATGATGAAAATGCAGCATGTATGATGACCAAGCCAGGTATTATCAAAAAGTTCTTGCATTATTTAAACTTGTTGAATGTTTGCAATTGTTAGATGGCATGGTTGCCAACCCTTTTTGGTGTATACGAAACTCCATGATATATTTATCCTAAGGGGTTGAATATTCGCCAAGGTGGAGATTTTTTAGGTATGACTCATATACCAGAAATTTGGAGTCTCTTGGAATGAAGAGGCGTGTCTCCTGGAATGAAGAGGAGTGTCTCTTGGAATGAAGAGGTGTGTCTCCTGGTGAAGAGGAGTTTCTCTTGGAATTTAGTGGGTTGGGGAGAGCGAGGGCGTGTTTGTAAATTTATCTGTGGGTTTTATCTATAAATAGATGTGTAACCCTATGGGTATGTGGCGGAACTTTGTAACTCCTCTGAAATAGTGACTTCGTCGTTCTGCTCCCGAGGACGTAGGCATCTTTACCGAACCTCATTAAATCTCTTCGTTTGGATTTACTTTTTGTTTGCCCTAAATTGCACAACAGTATCACGAACAATACAGGATCTTACATCTCAGAAAGATTCAACACTTATAGGTCATCTCTTATAGATGAATTACAAAAGAAATATGATGATTTCGCATGATATGTTATATCTTGATATGTGTTTTTTTTCCTTTCTCTTTTTTTTATTTTTAAATGAATCGTCATTTTGTCCATCGTCATATGCTTCCTTTTTTTTGAATAAGTCTCTCTTTCTGATCATGTGAATGATCGAGAGAATAGAGGAAACAGAAAAGATAGATATACTACAAAGATGACAAAAAAAGGAATGAAAGCATGAAGAGTCTACGTGCGATAAACCTCACAAGGATATCTCAAGTATGCACTCCCAAACAAGATCGGGTCGAGGCACCTTGGACTAAGAATACCTACATAGACTACCCATAACTAGAGATCCATGTATTTTTTCCTATTTTAGGGTCTGGAATGCTACCAAGGGAATGTATCCCACTTGGTTTATTACATCTTAGAGTTGCCCAAGAATACTCTGTCGGCATATTTTTAGGTTGAGTGTTTTATTTTTTAAAAGGGGTCGCCTACAGAAGTTGTCGGCGAATTTTTTATATTTTAAATTTAATTTAAATATATAGTTTAAAAGGTAACATTTGATTTTGAAAATAATTTTAAATTTGAAAATTTTAAGATATGAAATCAAACCGATCTCACATCCCAAATAGTTTATATAAACGAGCATCGCATCACAAACCGTGTATCTATCCCGAAGAATAGACACACTACCTTATGATGGGGCTCGATTAAATAAACTAGAAGATTTGTGACCGTTTGGTCTGCAAACCAATTTTATAAGCCGACAAGTTCCCCTGCTTAATATGAAAACATTAAACAGGGTTTATATTACCTGGGTTCTTTAAAATTCCTTATAAGGGCAAGCCCCATAGTTAATTACATCTTAAGTGACGGGAATCACCTAAGAAAACTCTCGATAATAATCAATAATTCTCGCTCTCAAGAATTTCGAAGTTTAAGTTTTCGAAGAATTGAATTTTTTGAATCTCGATAGGGAATGGATCGAGTTTGGAACATTTTATTTTGGGAATTCAAAGGAAGAAAAGTAGGAGAAATTACGGATTCGAAGCGAACTTCGGTAATCTCCCAACTATCCTATTGTTTGGCTTGGATTTAGGAAAGTCCTAATGTTCATTTAATGTTTTAATCTTGCCGATTTTAGTTAATTAGGGCTTATATTTATATGATAGAATCATACAAATAACTGGAAGATATGAGGGTTTATGTCGTATCGGACGACTACCTCGGAATCCTAAGACCGGTTAGGGCTTAATTTGCAATACAAATGCCTAACGAAGAGTTGAGGATTTATGTTGCACTAAGCGAACTACCTCGAAGTCCTATGGCTTTGTTGTTTAATTCTAGGAAAGTTTCTTTGAAGTGGGTTCAAGTTTTGCGACGACGATGGCCGTCGTCGCCCACCATGCTCCGAGCTCCTTGTTGTTGCGGAGGTTTAGTTTTAGAAGTCATAAATCGGGAGATGAGAGAAGTGTTTGGTTTAAAGAAAGTCTTAATTTCCATGTGTTTTTAACATTTTAATTAAAACGAGATCTTAAAGTTGATTAAACGAACCGATTAAGATCCCACGGTTCAGTCATCCCGGCACCGTTATTTTCATCGAATTCACTTAGTCCGGATGAATTTGCTAAACTCGACTAAATGAGTTCCGCACTTTCATTTGAACCGTGGAAATCCCGTTAGCAACACGTGGGTTACATCATCCGAGGTATTCCCGATCATTCAATAAGACGTTTTAATTTAGTTGTAGTTGTAGCTTTGTTGTTCTGTTTGTGATTAAATTTTGAGTTGTCTTATATTTTGAAATGTTGTGGCGGTGAATTTTATCTTGCAATGACTTTTAACTTAGTTTTGGTTTCAGTTTTAGGGACTATCCTAAAGGTGTGGGTTTTCATGCAACAGTTGTTTTATCATGCGAGAAAAATAAAGTGCATTTGCAATAAAGTAAATTGCAAGAAAGTAAATTGCAGGAAAGTAAATTGCGATAAAATAAAAGCGTACCTGGAGGGTCTTCCCGTCATCCCAAGCTGCACTTAAAACACAGTTAGAATATTTAAGCAAGTTCCTAGGTAAAGCTAAGGTAAGGGTTAGGGTTTTCTACCAAATTCCTAATCCTATAGCTAGTCATTTCCTATGACGTCTGAGGTTCCTTGTGTTTTTAGTTTGAAGACGATTTTCTTCATCGAAGAACAATTAAGTTCGATTGTTCTTATAAATATCCTATCATATTGAGGAAGTGCTTAAGAAGAATCCTAAACATCTTTTCAATATTTTAGGATTGTTTTAAGTCCAAGAGAATTTAATTATGTAAATGAATCGATCGTCCGAGGTTTTCAAGTTTTGTTAACTTCGCTCGAGTGAACTAGGATATTTGAATGTCCTATAAGTGAAGTAACATTTCATTTAATACTCCATTTAGGAGTTACTGATAGTAAAAGCTCCTAAAGGCAAAATGATATTTAATGATTTGTGATTCAAATTTAAGTTCAAATTAATGATTTAAGTTTGGAATAGTGTTCAAGTTATCTTAGATTTATTTTTGAATTCTTCATGTCTTTATATTTAATTTAATTTAATTTAATTTAACTTAATTTAATGTGATGTGGTTTAATTTAATTTAATTTAACTTAAGTTTATTTAATGTAATATGATTTAGTTTAATTTAATTTAATTTAATTTAATTTAATTTAATTTACTTTTTAATTTAATTTAATTTAATTTAATTTAATTTAATTTAATTTAATTTAATTTAATTTAATATAATTTAATTTAATTTAATTTAATTCAATTTAGTTTGGTTTGATGTTACATTAAATTAATTTGATTTAATTTAATTTTTTAATTTAATTTGATTTAATTTAATTTAATTTAAATTAATTTATTTAATTTAATTTAATTTAATTTAATTCTTAATTTAATTTAATTTTTTAATTTAATTTTTAATTTGATTTAATTTTTAATTTAATTTTTAATTTGATTTAATTTAATTTAATTTAATTTTTAATTTAATTTAATTTAATTTAATTCATTTTAATTTTAATTAAAGAGTTCAATTATTTAATTTTAGTTTAATGATTAAGTCTTTCAATGTTTTAAATTTGAATTATCATTTTAATTAAGAATTAAACATTAATGAAATGATTAATTTAGGGATTTTTTAAATTAAAGAATAAATCTCTTCCTAATAATATCCCTATTTTAATAATTCCAATTTTATTATTCTTCCAAATTTAATCAATTATTTAATTAAAGTTTAATCATTTTAAATTGCTTAATGGGTTTCTACCCTTCAATTATTAAATTTCAATCATCCAAATCAGATTAGGATCAAATATTCTACTTGTTAATTTTTTATTAAACCTAAAGTTTTAATTAAGGATTAAAAAAAAAATTAATTACCACTTTACCCTTTAAGCTTAATAATTTCATAACTCACTAAATTGAACTCAAATGAACTTGAAATTTTTATGTGACTTCACTCATATGTCACTAAAGACATGAGAGGAGAAAATGTGATTTTTCTGTATTTAATTTATTTATATAATTATTTTTGGTAGAAAATAGAGATTTCCAAGGAAAATTTAATAACATGACCAAGGAAAATTTTCTATCCTTAAGAAAATTATGGGACATTGCTAATGACCAGAGGACCACTTGGACCAAATTTTGTGATTTTTTGAATTATATTTTATTTATTAGAATTATTTTAAGTTCTGGAGTATTAATTAATTTAAAAATAAAATAAATGTTGAAAAATGAATTTTATGTTTTTCAAAAATCTCTCTGATATCAAGGAAACCATAGAAGTAAATTTTGCAATTTTCTAATTTTTCTATGATTTATTATAATTATTTTAGTGAAAATGCTAGAAAATGCATTTTTTAATTTTAAAATTACCCTAGAACTTTAAAAATTAATATCTCACCAAATAGGCCTAAGAAAAATATGGGGTTTGTTCCTAAGTGATTAAAATTCAAAATGTGACATTTTGGTGAATTTTATTATTTTTGTGATTTTTATTATTTTTTAATTATTAAAAATATTAAAATAATATTAAAAATCAACTTTTTTAGAAAATTGAAATTTTAATTTTCTTAAATTCCCCTGATATCAGAGAGGCTCTAAAACCAATTTGGTGAATTTTTGAAAGGTATTTTGAAAGTTATGAATTTTTAAAGTTTAAAATGACTAAATGGCTTAATCAACCCAATTAATAGGGCTAACCAAGTCCAATTGACTTCAAACTTTTATGGTGGGTTCCTCCTAAAGGTCAGTGGAGAATTGATTTCAAGTCAATTTGATCTATTGTTAACTCTAATTAATTAGAGACCTATTTTGAGTGTTTAAGCCAATTAGGGTTGTCTAAAATGAACTAACTCAAAACCTATTTTTCCTAGGGTTCTCTGGTCATAAGGAACATCACCAAATTTTCCTAGAATTTATTTCACAACATGCTATTTATTGGAATTAAAATACTCAAAACAGTGACATGAATTTGAAAAATCAATAACTCTTCATAGGGATGGCCTCCGACTTTGGAAAATTCGGGGAATGTTCCCAAATTCGGAGGCTTCAAAAGCCCTATGGTCTCATGCCATGGTGAATTGTATACATGCATGGAGAATTAAATGTATGCATAGAGTAAATAAATTATAAAAAATAAGATACTTGATGAAATTAAATGATTTCTTTTCTACATTATTCTCCTCTCGTTCATCTGAGCAAGAGGGTATTTTTATTTTATTTTTATGATTTTCCTACACAAAGTTATGAATTTTTGAAGTTTAGGGAATTAAATAAATAGAAAATACCCCTAATTTTCTACTTATCCACGCGGCGCCGGCGAAACATCGGCAGCTCCGAAAGGTACGTGTCGCGGCGCGATTGGGCGCCGCCATCCGAGTCGGCCGTCCCGGGGCCCGCCGTATCGTTCCGTCTCCTCATCCGGCGCGATCCCGGCCGTCCGTGCGCGCGTGTATTAAATGGACGGCATCCGTTCATCGTCCCCAAATGTCCTCACCCGAGAGCCGTCCACACTAAATCCCTAATATCTCACTCGATACTCGATGGATTTTCATGATCTTATGCTCTATGGATTCGTCTTGAAGAGACGAACACATCTATACGGTTACCATGCATTGAAATTAAAGCATTTGAAATGGAGAATCTCCGGAGGCTCGGGATGAAGAATTAGTTCATACCTTTGCTCCGAGAGGTGAAGCCTCGATCGGAGATGTTTGGCACGTTCGTTGGAGGCTGCAGGAGGCTAGGGATGAAGCACAGGGATGTGGTGAATTGCTCAGGTGTAGTTTCCACCAAGGCCGATCACAACCTTTGGAGTCTGGAACAACTGGGTGGCCTGGAGAGGGGGCTTTCACTGGAAAACTTCTTCTCTTGGCCTGGTGAAGGTGTAGGTGAGTTTAATTTGATTTTGGTGAAGGATTCAGGAATGTCTCGTTCGGCTCGAGAATCGAGCTTCAAAATTGAGCTCGATCGATGGGTATTGGAGCGAGGAGAACAGTGGGGATCAATTGCTCTAAGTTTAGAGGGGAGTGAGGAGTGATTTTGGCGAGTTTTGGTATGGTACGGTTCAAGCACCTCCTCATGGCCGAGAGGTGGGGAGTTTAAATAGGCGAGGTTGGAGGGCCTCCCGGGGGAGTTGAGGGCTGGGATCGACTGCTCATGGCAAGTGAAGAACAGTCGCAATGGCCACCGGGCATGGGGCGGCTCGACGGTGAGAATTCCAAGCTTGGATTGACTTGGACCTCTCGGCCATGGAGTTTTCCGGCGGCCGGGGTGGCTGGCCGGCAGGCAGGGTCACCCTCGGGGTCGAGTGGGTCGAGAGTCGGGTGTTTGTGCAAGCAATTGGCAAATGCCAAGTGTAAAGGCTTTGATCCAAAGTAGAATGGGGCATGGCTAGTTTTTGGGTCTAAATGGGTCAACTCACCCATTTGGGCTTGGTGCACCCTTCAAGGTGGCTTTGGGTGTTGTGGGGGATCAAAGGGATCAGTTGGTTTGGCATGGAGAAGTCTCCATCCAAATATATTTGGATTAAATTTAGGTTTAGGTGAATCATGATTAAGGCTAATGAGCTTTAGGGATTAAGGAAAGGGGCCCTCCTTCCTACCCAATATGGTATGGTGACATGTAAAGAGACTCTCATGGCTTCCATGTGGCTCATGCATGGCTTCATGGCTCACCTTTGGCTTGGGAAAAGTCAAGTCAATTTCATGTAAATGGATTTAAGAAAAATTTTGATATTTTGATGTGAATTTGTATGGGGCTTGATTTGGAATTGTTTGATGATGGAATTATAACTTAGGGAATGGCTTTGATTAAATGGATGGCAAATGGAAATGTCATGTGGGCTTTAGGGCCAAATTTGGGCTTTTGTATTTGGTGGAAATGGGCTTTTAGGAAGGTTTAGGGAAGTGGGCTTTTAGGTTTGAAAATGAATTTATGGATAGAAATTTTGTAAAGAGGTTGGGCCAAATAATTGTTGAGTTTGGTTTAGGGATGTGTCATGAGTGGTTTGGAGTCAATTTGGTGTGATTTGGACTTGAATTGGTTTGAATTTGGGTTTAATTGGTAAGTGGGCCTATGTAGGTCAAATTGGGCTAACTTGGGCCAATGTTGGGCTAGAGTTGAAATTGATGTAAAATTAATGTTGGGAAATGTTTATGGGAGTGTTTCAAAGAGGTTTTGGCTTTGATGGGTTTTGATTTTGGGGTTTGGGCTCATTTGGGTTAGGTTTGGGTTTAGGTCAAAAATAGGCCTTTTAGCTTTGGGTTGAATTTGAGTGGGGTTTGGATCAAAATCTTGGGCAAATCATGTTAGTGTTTTGTTTATGGGGATGTTAAGGAAGGTTTAGAAAAGATTTGGGGTTAATTGGAGTTGAATTGGGTGAGTTTGGGCTAAGTTTGGGTCATAGGTCCAAATTGGGCTTTAAGGCCAAAAGTGAAATTGGATCCAAATTTCAATCAAATTGGGCTTGGATTTGGTCTAAATTGGTGTTGGGGATGTTGAATTGAAGTTTAGAATTGAATTGGACCAGAATTTGGGTCAATTGGGTAGGTTAGGTTTTGACATTGGGTTCACTTAGGGTTAAAATGTGTCAAATTGGGGGTTTTGACAAAAGTAGGGTAAATTGACAAAATTGGCCCATGGTGTAGTTGAACAAAATGAAATTGGGAACATTTGGGATTTTCTGGAATTTTCTGGGAATTTTCTGAATTTTTGGATTTTTGGCTAGGAGGGGTATTTTGGGTATTTGGAGGGTATTGGGAGGTATTTTTGGAATTTTTGATATTTTTGGGTATGGATGATCAATTTGAGTGATGTGGAAATGTTTGGGAATGATTTTGGAGAATTTTGGGTGATTTGGAAATTTTTGAGAAATTTGGGCTATTCGGGGCTTTGGGTAGGTTAGCGGGTGTAGGGTCCGGGGTCAAAAATTGAAAATTTGGAAAATTGAAGATTGGGTGGATGTAAGTGGAATGAAATCATTTTTGTTGAGCCATGAAGCCATATCAAGCCCACATGAGCCATGAAGGGACTCATTTGAGGCATTCACTATGTTGTTCCTAACCCTCTAGCCGAGGGCTTAGGGGTTAAGGACCATCCATGTGAATCACCTACATGAGTCGGAGGTCAAGTCGGGTATGGGTGTGTTTTTAGGAAGTGTGTGAAAGTGTAGTGTGTAGGTGTAGTGTGTGTGCAAGTCGACCCTTCACCGGACCGGGCCACCTGAGGCGATCCTAAGGCCAAAGAGTCCTATAGGAACTCATCCTTTAAACTTCCACATTTGATTTCAACCCTCTAGGTGATTAGGGGTCTACAGTCGAGTTTGTGGAGTTTGCGGGGAGTTTAGAAGTGGTTTGAATTTCTAAAAGGTGGGTCCCAATTCTAATCCTCTAAGATAGTCAAAGGAAAAGCCTAAGGCTAGATCCTAAGCACTAAAAGAAGAAGAGAAGACCTCATAAAAAATGAGGTCAACATACTCTTGATGTAAAGGAGTTTTGCTTACATCAGTAGTGACAACTAGCACAGGGCTATCAAAGGACAATTATTTCACATGGGAATATTCATATGCTTTTAAAGATCCTGCTAAGCCACAGGGTGGAGAGTGAGTCTCTTGTTGTCCCCACATGGGTCAAGGACTCATTGACATACCAAGCCTGTGAAATAACTGAATCATCCCGATGGTGAATCCCAATATGTTAAAGCATATCCGGTCCATAAGGGCAGATGACAATTTGTCATATCCCAAACAGGAAACAGCTCATTGCCACCACGAGGGGAGATTCCCACAAAGGATCACTAGTTACTGCATCCGGACCGCGTATTAGGGACCGCGATTTATCCAGGAGAGCCGAGGCCCCCAAAGAGACGTCTAGTCTCCGGGCCTTGGTTCCGAAGGAGAAGTTGCGGAGTCCTAAGGTCGCTGGACCGGTGCCTCAACAGAGATCAAAAAATCGTCTCCCCACAAAGGATTCCAAGTCTGATGCTCCAATCATTAGTGTTCCGGCCACGCCGAAATCAGTGTTGATGGAAGGTGTACAACAACAGTCCTCAGTCGATCTCAAGATCATTAAAGGGAAGTTAATTGAGGAAAGATTAGAGAAGCTCAGGGCAGACATCGCTGAACTGTCAAAAGAACAAAGTGGAAGCATCAATGATGAAAAACACGATTTGTCATTTCATATGGATGAAGATTTTGCAGAGATCTTTATGGTTGAGACTAGAGCCTCTGCGTCATCGCGTGGTGCTCCTTTGTCTACCGAGGAGAACACCGAGGATGAGTCACAGAGGGCCATCCGACAGAGGGATGAGCTTATCATCCGCATGGAAAAAAGGATGGAGGAGATGGCGGCCGTTATAGCCTCGTTTCAGAGTCGACCTCAATCTCCGAGAGCAGCCTCTCCAGAGATAAACCGGCCAGAGATCATTCATGTCGCAGATGAAATGAATGGTTCAACCCAAAACACTATACCGGAAAAGGACATCAAACAGATAGTTGAACAACAAGTAAAGGAGGCCTTAGCCCAATCTAAAGGAGGAGCATTGATTCCAAAGGGTAGACCATATCCAGCAGGAATTCGATGCAGTGCCCTACCCGAAGGGCTTTGTGCCACCTACCTTCAAAACGTTTGATGGAACAGGAAATCCCCGTCAGCATGTTGCACACTTCCGGGCAAGTTGCTGCAACGCGGGGGGTAGCGAAGCACTCTTATTCCGTCAGTTTGTGAGCAGTCTCTCCGGGGTTGCATTCGATTGGTATGCAGAATTACCGAATGGGTCAATAAAGACATTCACAGAACTGGAGAACATGTTCGTTAAGAGGTTTGCTGGAGCTCAGCATCATATCACCATGGGTGATCTTGTATTAGAAAGACAGAAGCCGGCAGAAACTCTAGTGGAGTACATTCTACGGTGGAGGAATCTAAGTATGAAATGCGAGCCACAATTGCAGGAACGACATGCGATTGAGATCTTACTCAAGAGCATTCATGGTCCAGTAGCTTTTCTACTCAAAGGATTTACAATCAAAACCTTTGAAAAGCTACTTAGTAAAGCTGCGAGTCTGCAAGAGGAGGCTAAGCAACTCGGATTTCTGGAGAAAGCTGACAAGCCAAAGCCAGTAAAGACATTCGAGAAGAGATCTGGAACAGTGGCAGCAGTCGACAAAGGCAAACAACCAATGCAGATTCAGGTTGAACAGCCTCGACAAACATATCAGCGTCCGCAACACACCCAACAGTTTGGCCAGCAAGACAACCAGCAGTACCATCAGCCACAGTACCAGCAAGGAACTTACCGCACAGACAGAGGGCAGGGTCCAACCATGGCTGACAGACTGAACAGAGTTTACTCCTTCAAGGATGAGGCAGTGGGAAAGATGTTCAAAAACTTGATCAAGAAGCCCGAGTTCAGGTTACCAGAACTAAAGAAACCAGATGAGGTCGATAAGACGGATCACCCCACGTACTGCCCATACCACAGAATGCTCGGGCACACAATAGAGGATTGCTTCAGTTTCAAAGGTTGGCTTGAAAGGAACTACAGGCTCGGGAATATCACAATTCCAAAGGAATATTTGAAAGAACCTGAAAAAGGTTCGGTCAATGTGATTTCGACTGGGCCCATAGTTTCGATCGACCCCTATGTAACAGAAGCTGGATGGAACACAAGCTGGACTAGATCATCTCAGAAATTTTGGATCGGATACGTGCGGCCTCGGCACAAGCCTCCGCTCAAAGCTTACGATCCACTCGGCCAAGACTCGTCGAGCACACGGGGAAGTCATCACCACAGGAGATAAATGATGGAAGTGTCAAAGATGTAAAGAATGATAGCGCGAAGGGTAGACTAGGGGCTGCTTTTTCACGATCAGTTGTTTCAGATTCGGGGGAGAAATTCCTCGAACCATTCACCTTGTACGATTTCTTTGTCCCTCCAGGGTCACGTAATGCAAAGAATTCTGATTTTGGCTACGTTTTTACTGTTTCTGGTGATTGCATAACTAACAACCAATCTAATACGAATTTCAATTTCATCGACGATCCTCAAATCGTACAAAATCCTGATGAACTTATTAACATGACTAAAGAAGATATTAACAACACAGGGTACGACAGTTCGGATAGTGAAGCGCCCGTTTTTGAGTTTCAAGGAACGCCAGTTACGATTGAATTAGAATTGTCAGATTCGGAGACAACACTGGAAGAGCCAGCCAGCACTCCAGAAGACAAGCCTCTGGGTCCAACCCAAATGGCAGAAGAAATAACGGAGGTGTATTTGAGAAGAGGAAAGGTGTTACCCCCAACAACGGGTCCAGCAGTAAAGGAAAAACATACACCTACCTCTACAGAACCAACCCCACTAACGGAAGAGACACATGTTCAAGAGGAATCGGGGAGCTCGAATAACAAAGTGGAGTATAACGTTCTAGCCCATCTACGAAAGTTGCCAGCTAAACTAAGCATTCTCGACGCACTGATAATGTCAAAAGAGATGAGAGAGGCTCTGGTTAAGGCTTTGCTCGACCCAGAGATTTACTTAGCCCAGTTAGCCAGCAGCTCAGTAGACGAAAAAAAAAAAATAAATAAAGAAGAAAAAAAAAAGAAAAAAAAATTTTGTTAAAAGAAGTAAAAAAGGAGAGACATGACTCAACAGGGATAGTTAAAAGAAGAGAGGAGTAATCCCCATAAGGTAGAGGTAGTCATGTTGGGATTCTATACCCTTCATTCAAGCCTCTAGGACCCTAAGTCTACTTGGTCATGAATGTAAACGACCCAACATGTCTAGAGATACCCGATCAACAATATGTGAATTCCATCATCCGCAGGAACCTTGGTAACCCCAAGGTCGAAAGAACAAAAATATCCTATGACTATCGGTGGGACTTATACCCGTCAAAATGCCAAGGATGCCACTAGAAAGAAAGAGAGGGGGATGTTCAGCTACAAAGCTGGAAACAGTCCCAGCAATAGGACTTACTCTCCGTCTAGGTCAGAGAAACCACTAACTCTCTAAGTGCACTAGACACCACCTAAGTAGAAATCTATGCTAGGTTGGTCGGGTTAGAGAAGCACAGAGACTTCTTCTCAGAACATGCAGAATCATGCAATTATCTCTTCAAGTCCTAATGTGGAGGACCAATTTGTATTGCTTGAGATATGGCCATGCATACAACTGTTGACCTCATTTTTGATGAGGTCTTCTCTTCTTCTCTTTAGTACTTAGGATCTAGCCTTAGGCTTTTCCTTTGACTATCTTAGAGGACTAGAATTGGGACCCACCTTTTAGAAATTCAAACCACTTCTAAACTCCCTGCAAACTCCACAAACTTGACTATAGACCCCTAATCACCTAGAGGGTTGAAATCGAATGTGGAAGTTTAAAGGATGAGTTCCTATAGGACTCTTTGGCCTTAGGGCCCCTGCAGGTGGCTCGGTCCGGTGAAAGGCTGACTTACACATACACTACACCTATGCACTACACTTTCACACACCTCCTAAAGCACACTCATACCCAACTTAACTTCCCGACTCATGTAGGTGATTCACATGGATGGTCCTTAACCCCAAGCCCGGCTAAGAGGGTTAGGAACAACATAGTGAATGCCTCAAATGAGTCCCTTCATGGCTCATGTGGGCTTGATATGGCTTCATGGCTCAACAAAAATGATTTCATTTCACTTATATTCACCAAATCTTCAATTTTCCAAATTTTCAATTTTTGACCCCAGGACCCTACACCTACCAACCCTACCAAAGCGCCGAATAGCCCAAATTTCTCAAAAATTTCCAAATCACCCAAATTTCTCCAAAATCAATCTCAAACATTTCCACATCACTTAAATTGATCATCCATAGCCAAAAATACCAAAAATTCCAAGAATACCCCCAATACCTTCCAAATACCCAAAATACCCCTTTTGACCCAAAAATCCAAAAATTCAGAAAATTCCCAGAAAATTCCAGAAAATCCCAAATATTCCTAATTTCATTTTGTCCAACTACACCATGGGCCAATTTTGTCAATTTACCCCACTTTTGTCAAAACCCCCAATTTGACTCATTTTAACCCAAAGTAAACCCAATGTCAAACCAAATCTACCCAATTGACCCCAATTTTGGTCCAATTCAATTCTAAACTTCAATTCAACATCCCCAACACCAATCTAGACCCAATCCAAGCCCAATTTGAGTGGCATTGGGATCCAATTTCACTTTTGGCCTTAAAGCCCAATTTGGACCCATGACCCAAACCTAACCCAAACTCACCCATTTCAACTCCAATTAACCCCAAGTCTTTTCCAAACCTTCCTTAACATCCCCATGAACAAAACACTAACATGATTTGCCCAAAACTTTGATCCAAACCCCACTCAAATTCAACCCAAAGCTAAAAGGCCCATTTTGACCTAAACCCAAACCTAGCCCAAATGAGCCCAAACCCCAAAATCAAAACCCAACCAAAGCCAAAACCTCTTTGAAACACTCCCATAAACATTTCCCAACATTAATTTCACATCAACTTCAACTCTAGCCCAACTTTGGCCCATGGTAGCCCATTTTGGCCCACTTTAGCCCACTTACCAATTAAACCCAAATTCAAACCAATTCAAACCCAAATCACTTCAAACTTGTCTCAAACCACTCATGAAGCATCCCTAAACCAAACTCAACAATTATTTGGCCCAAGCCTTTACCAAAATTTCATCCCAAAAATCCATTTTAAAATTCAAAAGCCCACTTTCCTAAACCATTTAAAAGCCCATCTAAAACCATTTCAATGAGCCCAAAATTGATTCTAAAGCCCATATGACATTTTCATTTGTCATCCATTTGATGAAAATCATTCCCTAAGTTTCAATTCCATCATCAAATAAATCTAAATCAAGCACCATGCCAAATTGCCCAAAAATACCAAAATATTCCTAAAATCCATTTTCATGAAATTGACGAAGCTTTCCCCAAGCCAAAGGTGAGCCATGAAGCCATGCATGAGCCACATGTGAGCCATGAAAGCCTTGGACACTTCACCATACCCAAAATGGCAAGAGGAGGAGACCCTTTAATGATTCTCTTAAGAGTAATTAACCACTCCCATGTCTCCCCTAACTCTTGCTTAAGCTTAATTGTACTTGGATTGTGACTTGACCCCACTAATCAAGCTGATCCAAGTGACTTTCCCTTCAGCCCAAATTGGCCTTGGAGGGTGAACCTAACCCAAAACCAAGGGTTGACCCATTTAGACCCAAAACTAGCCCTTTCCCATTCCACTTTGATTCAAACCCTTTACACATGGCCAATGCTTAATTGATTGCACAAGCCTCCAGCCACGACCCACTGACCTTGAGGGTGACCCATGCACTGGCCGGCCGGCCACCCGGTCGCCGGAAAACGCCATGCCCGAGACCTTGGGAGTGAGCCAACATTGAAATTCTCCTTCGTTGAGCTGCCCCATGCCTAGTGGTCACCATGGTCGTTCTTCTCCTCACCGGAGCGGCTGATCCCAAGCCCTAACTCCCCACAGGAGGCCCTCCGGCCATGCCTATTTAAACACCACCCCCTCACGGCCATGAGAAGAGAGTTGCAAAAACCTTGCCAAAACTCGCCAAAATTGTTCCGAGACCCCTCCTCATACACGAGCACTTGATCCCAGGTGAGATCCCCCTGCCATTTCTTCTCTGCGAGCTCGATTTCGAGTTGAAATCCGAGCCCAAAACCGGGACACTCCTCCACGGTGAGCCAATCCCCAAATTGATTGTCTCTACACCTTCACCGGACCGAGGAAGGTGTCCACCGATAAAAGCCCCATCTCCGGGCCACCCGGTTGCTCCGGACTCCAAGCTTTGTGATCGAGTCGTGGTCGAAGTCCAACCTAGACAATTCACCGGACCGGGAGACTTCATGCGGAGCTTGCTGGGATCCGGTCGAAGGTGCAACAACTCTCGGATCGAAGCTTCACTTCTCGCGAGCAAAGGTATGAACTCATTCTTCTTCCCGAGCTTACGAGAGATTCTCCATTTCATTTGAGTAAATTTCAATGCATGTTTACCGTATGGATGTGTTCGTCTCTTCGAGACGAATCCATAGAAGCATAAGAACACGAAAATCCATTGAGAATCGAGTGAGAAATTAGGGTTAGAGGGTTGACGGTCACGGGTGCACACCGGTCGTAGACGATGACCGAGGAGCCGTTGGATCGCGCGTGTATCGAGCGGACGGATCGGATTGCGCCGGACCGCAGAACGTTACGTGAGCTGCGGGTCCGGGACGGGCGACTCGGATGGCGGCGCCCAATCACGGCGCGACACGTACCGCTTCGGAGAGGCTAAGGATGCGGCGGCGCCGCGTGGATAAGTAGAAAATTAGGGGTATTTTCTATTTATTTAATTCCTAAACTTGGAAAATTCATAACTTTGTGTAGAAAAATCGGAAAAATAAAAGAAAAATATCCTCTTGCTCGGTGAACGAGAGGAGAATAATGTGGAAAAGAAATCATTTAATTTCATCAAGTATTTTATTTTTAATAATTTATTTACTCTCTGCATACATTTAATTCTCCATGCATTCATACAATTCACCATGGCATGAGACCATAGGGCTTTTGAAGCCTCCGAATTTGAGAACATTCCCTGAATTTTCCAAAGTCGGAGGCCATCCTATGAAAAGTTATTGATTTTTCAAATGCATGTTGCTATTTTGAGTATTTTAATTCCAAAAATTAGCATGTTGTGAAATAAATTCTAGGAAAATTTGGTGATGTTCCTTATGACCAAAGAACCACTAGGAAAAATAGGATTTGAGTTAATTTACTTAGATTAACCCTAATTGGCTTAAATCCCCAAAATAGATCTCTAATTAATTAGAGTTAACCATAGATCAAATTGACTTGAAATCAATTGTCCACTGACCTTTAGGGTCAGAGGAACCCATCATAAAAATTTGAGGTCGATTGGACTTGGTTAGCCCCACTAATTGGGTTGATTAAGCCAGCTTAGTCATTTTAAACTTTAAAAATTCATAACTTTCAAAATATCTTTCAAAGATTCACCAAATTGGTTTTGGAGTCTCTCTGATATCAGGGGAGTTTAAGAAAATTAAAATTTCAATTTTCTAAAAAAGTTGATTTTTAATATTATTTTAATATTTTTAATAATTAAAAAATAATAAAAATCACAAAAATAATAAAATTCACTAAAATGTTATATTTTGAATTTTAATCACTTGGGAACAAGTCCCATATTTTTCCTAGGTCTATTTAGTGAGATATTAATTTTTAAAGCTCTAGGGTAATTTTAAAATTAAAAAAAATATATTTTCTAGCATTTTCACCAAAATAATTATAATAAATCAAAGAAAAATCAAAAAATTGCAAAGTTTGGTTCTCTGGAATCCTTGATATCAGAGAGAATTTTAAAAATTATAAAATTTATTTTTCAACATTTATTTTATTTTTAAATTAATTAATACTCCAGAATTTAAAATAATTCTAATAAATAAAATATAATTCAAAAAATTACAAAATTTGGTCCAAGTGGTCCTCTGGTCATTAGGAATTTCCCCTAATTTTCTTAAGGACAGAAACTTTCCCTTGGTCATGTTATTGAATTTTCCTTGGAAATTTCTCTTTTCTACAAAAAATAATTATATAAATAAATTAAATACAGAAAAAATCACATTTTCTCCTCTCATGTCTTTATTGACATATGAGTGAAGTCACATAAAAATTTCAAGTTCATTTGAGTTCAATTTAGTGAGTTATGAAATTATTAGGCTTAAAGGGCAAAATGGTAATTAAAATTTTAATCCTTAATTAAGACTTTAGGTTTAATAAAAAAAATTAACAAGTAAAATATTTGATCCTAATCTGATTTGGATGATTGAAATTTAATAATTAAAGGGTAGAAACCCATTAAGCAATTTAAAATGATTAAACTTTAATTAAATAATTAATTGAATTTGGAAGAATAATAAATTTGGAATTATTAAAATAGGGATATTATTAGGAAGAGATTTATTCTTTAATTTAAAAATCCCTAAATTAATCATCTCATTAATACTCAACTCTTAATTAAAATGATAACTCAAATTTAAAATATTAAAAGACTTAATCATTAAATTAAAATTAAATCATTAAACTCTTTCGAAAAATTTCAATTAAATTAAATTAAATTAAATTAAAATTAAATTGAATTAAATTAAATTAAATTAATTAAATAAATTAAATTAAATTAAATAAATTAAATTAAATTAAATTAAATTAAATTAAAATTAAATTAAATTAAATTAAGAAATTAAATCAAATAAATTGAATTGAATTAAATTAAATCAAATCAAACTAAATTAAACTGAATTAAATTAAATTAAAATAAATTAAATTAAATTAAATTAAGTTAAATTAAATAACCTCACTTAAGACATGAAGAAATAAATCTAAAATAACTTGAACACTATTCAGAACTTAAATCATTAATTTGAACTTAAATTTGAATCACAAATCATTAAATATCATTTTGCCTTTAGGAGCCTTAGTTATCATAACTCCTAAATAGAACATTAAAATGAAATGTTACTTCACTTATAGGACATTCAAATGTCCAGTTCCTCTGAGCGAGTTAACAAAACTTGAAAACCTCGGACGATTGATTCATTTACACGATTAAATTCATTTGGACTTAAAACAATCCTAGAAATATTGAAAAGATGTTTAAGATTCTTCTTAAGCACTTCCTCGATATGATAGGATATTTACAAGAACAATTGAACTTAATTGTTCTTTGATGAAGAAAATCGTCTTCGAACTAAAAACACGAAGAACACTAGACGTCATAGGAAACATTAGTTATAGGATTAGGAATTTGGTAGAAAACCATAAACCTTTCCCTTAGCTTTACCTAGGAACTTGCTTAAATATTCTAAGCGTATTTTAAGTGCGGCTTGGAATGACGGGAAGATCCTCCAGGTACGCTTTTATTTTATTGCGATTTATTTTATTGTAATTTATTTAATTGCATCGTATTTATTTTTCTTGCATGATAAACAACGAGTTGCATGAAAACCCACACCTTTAGGACGAAACCAAAGCTGAAACCCATAACTAAATTAAAAGACACTACAAGATAAAATTCACCTCCACGACATTTCAAAATATAAGACAACTCGAAATTTAATCACAAACAAAACACAAAACTACAATTACAACTAAATTAAAACGTCTCGTTGAATGATCGGGAATACCTCGGATGATGTAACCCACGTGTTGCTTAACGGGATTTCCCACGGTCTAAATGAAAGTGCGGAACTCATTTAGTTGAGTTTAGCAAATTCATCTGGACTAAGTGAATTCGATGAAAATAACGGTGCCGGGATGACGGAACCGTGGGATCTTAATCGGTTCTGTTTAATCAACTTTAAGATCTGTTTTAATTAAAACATAGAAGAACACTTGGAAATTAAGACTTCTCTAAACCAGAATACTTCTCTCATCTCTTGATTTATGATTTCTAAAACTAAACCTCTGCAACAACAAGGAGCTCGGAGCATGGTGGGCAGCACGGCCATCGTCGTCAGCAAAACTTGAACCTACATCAACAAAACTTTCTTAGAATTAAATAACAAAGCCATAGGACTTCGAGGTAGTTTGCACTAGTGCAACATAAATCCTCAACTCTTCGTTAGGCATTTGCATTGCAAATTAAGCCCTAACCGGTCTTAAGATTCCGAGGTAGTCGTCGATACGATATAAACCCTCATATCTTCTAGGCGATTTGTATGATTCTATCATATAAATATAAGCCCTAATTAACTAAATTGGCGAGATTAAAACATTAAATAAACATTAGGACTTTCCTAAATTCAAGCCGAACAATAGGATAATCGGGAGATTACCGAAGTCAGCTTCGAATCCGTGATCTCTCCTACTTTTCTTCCTTTGAATTCCCAAAATAAAAATGTTCCAAATTTGATCCATTCCCTATTGAAATTCCAAAATTCAACCCCTTGAAAACTTAAACTTTGAAATTCTTGAGAGCGAGAATTATTGATTATTATCGAGAGTTTTCTTAGGTGATTCCCGTCACTTAAGATGTAATTAACTATAGGGGCTTGCCCTTATAGGGAACTTTAAGAACCCGAGTAATATAAACCTCGTTTAATAGTTTCATATTAAGCGGGGAATTTGTCGGCTTATAAAATTGGTTCGCAGACCAAACGGATGTCACAAACCTTTCTAGTTTATTTAATCGAGCCCCATTATCGAAGCGGTGTGTCTATTCTTCGGGATAGATACACGGTTTGTGGTGCGGCGCTCGTTTATATAAACTATTCGGGATGTGAGATCGGTTTGATTTCATATCTTAAAATTTTCAAATTCAAAATTATTTTCAAAATCAAATACTACTTTTCAAATTATTTATTTAAATTAAATTAAAATTCGCCGACAATTTTTGTAGGCGACTCTCTTTCGAAAATACAACACATAACTTAAAAATATGCCGACAACTTTACGGCGACTCCGTGAGGAAAAGTTCCTCTCTCCATTCTAATCGAATAGTTACGCTTTCAAAAATCGGTAGTGTATCCATGTCCCTAATGGATCAAGCTACCCTTCTTTCCGTTGGAATACTGTGTTCATTTCTACCTTGAACAAGTATAACCAACATTCTCTCGGATTTAGGAGCCATCTGTTTAGACACCCCTAGACGAGAGAGGTTCGAGATCCTTTTACCTCATTTACGAGGTGGGGTGGACCCCGATAGGTGTTAGTTTAGGAGTGATCCTTCGGGTCGAGAAGTCTTGCTTAAGACTCTCTTTTCCTTTCCGACTCCGATTCGGATTCTTTACCTTCTCTACACCTTTGAACACTCCAGTTCTAAATAAACAAACCCTTTAATAAGTGATTCCTTTTTATAAATACATGAACATGAATGAGTTCGGACTCTTTTCAATTCCTTTCTTTTCGTCCTAAAGAAAAGAAGCATAGCTTGGGACGACAACCGAGAATCTACCTGCAGAAATGGAAGCCCCGAAGCTGATTTTCTCCTTCACCGATGGACTGGACCTCGGCGTCCATAAGGATGAGTTGCCGACAATGGAATCATCCGATTTGGACGAGGATTTGAAAACACGAACGTCGAGGTCACCAACGTCTCCCTCTTTGCAGCGATGAACAAGGTATACGAAGGCGAAGAACCGTGCTCGAGTTCAACCTTAGGTCGACCCAAGAATTCCCTCCTCTGCGAAGGATCCCGACTAAGAGGATTACCGATGTCCACGGGAGGAGCTGTTCTTTCTACCCCACCTGGTCTAGTTGTTTCGCACTTCTGCCCGACTTTCGCCAAATCAAAGGGGAAAGAAATCCAAGATTATGATGGACTCGTTACGAGTGGAGGGTACGGATCTTCTGTAAGACCTTACGTTTTCGAGATCGGGTCCGGTTCGAAATTCGTCACTAACGAAGACCCGGAGAAGAAACGGAAATAGAAGGATCGCTAAAGAAGCCGAGGCTGCTGAAATTGCTTTCTAGAGGAAATTCCGAAGCTGCGGAATATACACCGCTACTGAATACATACCACTCTTGGGAGGAAGCGAGTTTCATCCCCTCTCCGCCGCGGAAGATGAAGAAAACATTCGCAAGATTGCTTGCCAAATTACCACGGCCCGCATATTATAACGATAGCCGCAAGAAAAGAACTAGAACTACGCCGTTTGCTCGACTGCAAACTTTGGTAGAAAAGTTAGCAAAGAAGGAAAAGCGCCCCGTATCGAAATTCTACGGAGGATAGGTCGGGTGCCGGTCGAATCCGTCTTGGGCCCCGAGTAGAACCCGCCATCATGACGGAAAAGCCAAGTAAAAGAATGAAGGCTAGTCCGCCTGTTGTCGTCTCGGGATTACAGATTAGGGAGGATACCACCTTCCGACATTTGGCCGAACGGACCATGCGGTCCTAGACCTTCTGGCGCCGGAAGGATGGTATGGCGTCCCACTGCCGGGCGATTGAGATTGAAACGACGGCTCGAGAAAGAAAGTCTCGCCGGGAGACTTGAATCTGAAGAAAGTGCTACCGCGATGAAGGGGACTCGTGAGAAGGAGACCCGGCAGCTATCGCACGACAACCACGAAGACACACAAAAAGCCCCGCTAGAAGATGCCATGGAAAAGTTGAGAACCGATATCCGACGCTTGGCAAAAGAAAGAGAAGAAAAGTTCGGAGACGAGATTGATTCATCGGAATTTATGGACGACGAATACGCGAGAAATCAACATGGTTGAGACACGAGCTTCATCGGCTTCGCAAGGTGCTCCTGCGGCCGCGAAAGAGAGGAGCCGGAGCGATGAGAAGGCGGCTTCAGAAAAAGATGATACGATCGCTCGAATGGCAAAAAGGATGGAAGAGATGGCCGTAGCTGCGGCCACTCTCCGGAGTCAAGTACAACCACATAGAGAAACACCCCGGAGGTTATTCACATTGTAGACGGAGGAAAGGAGATTACGTCCGTTAATGGGGATGATCGGTGAAAAAGGATACAACACGAAGTATGATTCTCGAAAAGGATATCAAGAACTTGGTGGAACGGCGGAGTGCGAGAAGCCTTAGCACAATCGAAAGAGCGGGACATCCATTCGGACGGGTAGACCTTACCCGAAGAATTCGACGCCGTCCGATACCGAAAGGCTTCGTACCACCTCTGTTTAAGACCTTCGATGGAGCAGGAACCCTCGACGGCATGTAGCACACTTTCGTGCCGGTTGTTGCAATGCCGGCGGGAGCGATGCATTACTCTTCCGACGAGTTCGTCGGCGATCTGTCGGGAATCGCCTTCGGCGGGTATGCGGGATTACCAAACGGTTCGGTAAAGACATTCTCGAGCTAGAGAACCTCTTCATCGAGCGATTCGCCGGAGCTCGGCACCACATCACTATAGGTGATTTAGTGGTAGAGAAGCGAAGCCGAATGAAACTTTGGTGGATTACATACTCCGATGGAGGAACTTAAGTATGAAGTGTGAACCACAAGCTGCAAGAACGAGCATGCGATCGGCATTTTGCTAAAAAGCATCCATGGCCCGATAGCACTTCTCCTCGAGGATTTACTATTAAGACTTTCGAGAAGTTGTTAAGCAAGGCCGGAAGCTTGCAAGAAGAGGCGAAGCAATTAAGTTTCACCGACAAGACGGACAAACAAAAGCCTGTAAAGACTTTTGAAAAGAAATCCGGGATCGTTGCGGCGGTTGACAAAGGCAAGCAGCCGATGCAAATACCACGCGAACGGCCGCAACAACCACAACGGAATCACCGACAACCCCGGCCCGGCTATCGGTCATCTCCGCGATATGAACAACCACCTCGTCCGCAACGTACATTAAGAGAGCTTTTGAGCGAGAAAATATCCGTTCAAGAATGAAGCGATGCCGAAAATGTTCCGCGATCGATGAAGACTCCGGATTTCCGAGTTGCCGGAGCTCTAAAAGACCGAGAAGAGGTCAACAAGAAGGGTGATCCCAACTTTTGCCCTTACCACCAAATGCTTGGACACAAAATAGAAGATTGCATTACCTTCAAAAGTTGGCTCGATGACAACTGCGGAAAGGGAATATAACGATCCCGAAGGAGTACATGAAGGAACCCCGGAAAGGAGGTTCCGTCGATGTTATCTCGGCTGATCCCATCATTCCGATAGATCCCATACAGCCGACGATGGATGGACTACCGCTTGGACGAGGTTTTCGAAAAGATTTTAGACGACATCCGGACCGCTTCGGTACGAGCTTCAATTCGAGTTTGAAACACTGTTAAGCCGGTCTTATCACTTGCGATAGAAGAACCACCTCGACGAGGAGACGATTGAAGAAAAGAAGAAAATTGACGAAGAAGAGAAGGCGAGGCACCTAAGGCTAGACTAGGGGCTGCTTATCCTAGGATAGTTGTTTCCGATTCGGGGGAGAAATCCCTCGAACCCTTGACTACGTATGATTATCTGCTCACTTCGGTGGGATCATATAATGATAAGGGTGATGGCGTTGGCTACGTTTTGATCATTTCTAACGATTACGTAACTAACGATAATCCGGATATCGATTTCGATACCAACGACAATTCTCGAATCATACACGATCTCGACAAGCAAAATAACGAAGAAGACATCCATCGAGGAGGCTACGAGAGTTCAACGAAGCAACGAATCTATCTGCGAGTTTCGAGGAGCTCCGGTCGCGATAGAGTTAGAGCCTTCGGACTACGAAGCTAATCCGGAAGAGCACTGTCATTCCGATTCAAGAAAAGACACGGCAAGCTCGACAATAGATTCGGAGGAAATTACGAAGTCAACTTAAGGAGTGGAAAAGTTCTACCTCCGAGAATGGGTCCAAAAGACGAAGGGAAGCGGTGGTTGTTCGGGAAGAACCAACCCGGCGGAAGAAATACCCATTCGAGAAGAAGCGAGAGACACATGAAAACAAAGTGGACTACAACGTGCTAGCCCATCTTAGGAAGCTACCGGCCAAGCGAGCATCTACGACGCTCTCATCTTATCGAAGGAGATGAGAGAAGCTCGATCGAGGCCTTACTTGATCCGAGAAATTTGCTTAGCTCGAATGGCCGGAGAGTCCTTAGATGAGGTTTGCTCGTTAAAGGAACAACGAGGTGTTACCTTCGCGGACGATGACCTACTACTTGGAACGACGGATCACGACCGACCGTTGTACATTTCGGTTACTAATCGGAAGATTTACACTCTCCGGAGTATTGGTGGATCCGGGAGCATCGATCGATATAATGAATCTTCGAACGCTAGCATACTTGGAAATTGATGCCCGCGAGCTCGAGGCGGACAAAATGTTATTAAGAGGATTCGATCGAAAGGAGAAAGAGCCCTCGGCTCGATAACGCTATCGATGAAGACCGGTGACTTAGCAAAGACAACCGCGAAATTTCACATAATTGATTCGAAACGTCGTTCAACGCTCTCTTGGGCCGACCATGGATACATGAAAACGGGATGGTACCATCATCTCTACATCGGTGCATCGAAGTACTACGATGGAGGGGAACGAGTGCATCAAAGGTGACTTACAACCATTCTCCGTACATGAAATTGGAATCCACGAGGATGCGGCTTATTATGCACCGCCGAAGAAAACGATCTTCTCCGGAGATACTATAACAAATGAAGCAAAGAAAGTTCGGGACAACGAAGAACACGAAGTTCTAGTCCAACGATCACTCACCACTCCCTTACGGCGAGATGGTGAAGGTTTCTCCACAACTCGCATCCGAGGTCGAGGCCGGGGACGAGGTCGTGGTAGAGACATTAGGACGATTGGACGAGAGAAACCAACCATCAATGTCGATTGGGAATATAGTTACGAAGAAGAAAGAGAAATCAAACAAGAAGCGACGACAATAAGTCGAAAGAAGCCGCAATTCAAAATCCACTATTGAAGATGAAAGAAACGAAGAATATAAATCGATGTACGAGAAGATTAACCACTATGTACATACTTATGACCACGACCCCGATCCATTCTAATAAGATCGAGGGTATGGAGGTCGAAGAGATACGTAGCGGTGGTGCAAAACCAATCAAATTCTACCGTGGTGCTTCTTCCTCCAAAAGCTGAAAATAATGTACAATTTGAAGATGTTACTTCATCGGAATTAATGGAATTGCCTTTTGAGTGGTACTCTCCCTGTGTTCGAAATTTAATTCGGCGTGGTTTCTTACCTCGACGAGTGGACGAAAGGTCGATCACAACGTTTTGAAAATTTATGGAATAACTCCGGTCGTCACCTGACTCGAAAGCATGGTCTCGGATTCGGCACGGTAGGATCGGTTGATGATGCTTGAATTTTGCTTGGTTATCACTGCGAATCTAATGAAAGCTGCATGGAAACTATGGACGAACTCGAAGATTTACAAATTGGAGACGCTCCACGAGATTCGAAGAAGAAATCAAATCTACGATAGATGAGTTAATAGAAGTTAACTTAGGTACTAGCGAAGAGCTCAGACCTACCTTTGTTAGCTCTTTACTCGATAAAGAAGACTCCGAAGAAATAATCAAGTTATTAATGGAATTCGAAGATCGTTTTGCTTGGAGCTACGATGAGATGCCGAGTTTAGCTCCGAGAGGTCGCGATCCATAAACTAGGAGTGGACCCTACTTCGATTCCGATCGGACGAGGTCCCGGAAGAATGCGTCTAGAAATCGAACAACAAGTCATAGGCTGAAGTTAAAAAGTTAATAGACGCTAAATTTGTCCGTGAAGAACAATACCCGACTTGGTTAGCCAACGTGGTACCGGTCGGGAAGAAGAATGGTCGGATCGGAATTTGTGTGGACTTCGAGAGATTTAAACAAGGCATGTCCAAAAGATGAATTTCCTCTACCGATCCCGGAATTAATGATCGACATTGCTTCAACACACGAAATATTCTCATTCATGGATGGATCTTCGAGGATACAACCAAATAAAAATGGCTCCGAGAAGATGAAAAGCTTACGGCATTCGGAACGCCGATCGGAGTATTTTGCTACACGGTGATGCCATTCGGATTGAAGAACGCGGGAGCGACCTACCAAAGAGCAATGACAAGAATTTTTGATGATCTCATCCACAATCGAGTCGAATGCTACGTGGACGATGTGGTCATCGAAAGCAAAGTAAAGGACAACCATTTGTATGATTTGAGAATTGTTTTCGAACGATTAAGACAATTTAACCTTAAGATGAATCCCTTAAAATGCGCCTTCGGCGTCACCTCCGGGAAATTCTTAGGATTCGTTGTCCGACATCGTGGAATTGAAATCGATCCGGAAAAGATAAAAGCTATCTTAGAAATGCCGCCTCCCAAAACCTTAAAACAACTACGATCTTTTCAAGGGAAGCTGGCATATCTTCGACGCTTTATCTCGAACCTGTCAGGTAGGTGTCAGCCTTTCTCGGCACTAGTTAAAAAGGACGCCAAATTTATTTGGGAAGAGAAATGCCAGAGGGCCTTCGAGGACATTAAACAATATTTAATGACACCTCCTGTCTTAGCGACCCGAGTCTCGGGTAGACCGCTAATACTTTATACCGCGGCTTTAGACGACTCTCTCGGAGCCCTATTAGCCCGGAGTCGACGATGAGGGTAAAGAAAATGCTCTTTATTACTTAAGTCGTCGTTCTACTGCCGACGGAAATAAGGTATCCCGCAATTGAAAAGCATTGTTTGGCCCCGATCTTCGCCGCTCAAAAGCTCGGGCATTACATGCTTTCTCATAAGGTCGACCTAATCTCGAAGTTTAATCCGTTGCGATACTTGATGACTCGTCCAACGCTTTCCGAGCGGACTTGCCGGATGGTCGATGATATTATTGCAATTCGATATAACTTTCGTGCCTCTTCGTGCCGTAAAGGGACAAGTCTTAGCGGACTTCCTTGCGGCACACCCTTTGCGGCGAATCTCCTCTCGATGACGACTTGCCGGATGAACAAATAATGAATCTAGAAGACCTTGATGATCGACGTTGGGAATTATATTTCGACGGAGCATCTTCGGCACATAAAGACGAAGAATCGCAAGTGATAGTGCCGGTAAGGCGGGAATCGGGCTAATCTTTATAACACGGAGCGGGGGATGTTAAGATACTCCTACCACTTGACGGAACCATGTACGAACAACGAAGCGGAATACGAAGCCCTCATAACGGGATCTGGAATTAACCATTCGAATGGGGATAACGGACATCGACATCTACGGAGATTCACGGTTAATCATTCGACGGATCGCCGGACAATACGGAATTTTAAAACCAAGACTCGAGCAATACTTCCGGTATGCCATACGAGTCGTTGGAACGGATTCCAAATGTGACGATCTACAAAATTCCCGGAAAGAAAACGCTCCAGCGGATGCGCTAGCTCGTCTCGCAAAAGAATTTGCACTGTTTGCAAGATAAATCGATGGAAGTGTCGGTTCACGGACGTCGGGTCCTATCACGGCTTGACATAGACACGATACACAAATCGGAAAAGGAAGAAGAATCGGTTGCGACGGTGACGGAAAACACGGAAGATTGGCGACGGCCATTGATGGATTACCTGCAAACGGGGAAAACTACCGGATGATGGGTCGTTAGCTCATCGGATCGAAAAGAACTCGTCCTACGCATTAGTAAACAACACATTATACGGAAGGTCTTTTGATCGAATGTGGCTAAGGTGCCTAAGTGGGTCCGAAGCTCGTGAAATTGTTAAAGAGGTACATTCGGGACTGCGTGGCGCTCACCGGTCGGGTCCGAAGATGAAAATGAAAATTAAAAGATTAGGGTACTACGGCCCTCGATGATGACCGACTGCATGAAAATCGCCGAGAGGCGTCACCGGTGCCGAGTGCACGGAGTGGTTCTACACCAACCTCCAAATGTGCTACATCCAGACAATTGCGTCGTGGCCATTTGAATGTTGGGGCACGGATATAGTGGGTCCGATAGAACCGCCGTCGTCGAAAGGACATCGCTTCATTCTTGCGGCTACGGATTACTTTTCCAAGTGGGCAGAGGCGGTTCCACTTAGAGAAGTGAAAGCACATCACGTGCTACAATTTTTCGAGAACCGAGTTGTTTACCGTTTCGGAGTGCCGCGCGGAATCATCTCGGATAATGGGTCGGCATTCGGAAGCACACAAATCAACAATTTTGTCGGGAGACATGGAATCGGCGGCGATATTCAACAATTTACTACCCAAGAGCAAACGGCCTTGTCGAGGCTTTTAATAAAACTCTCGTTCAAATTTTAAAGAAAACCTTGGACGATAATAAGAGAAATTGGCACGAGAAGTTGTTAGAAGCCTTATGGGCCTACGGGACAACCTTCGAACCCCTACGCAAGCTACACCTTACGCTCCGGTGTATGGGTCCGAGGCGATGTTACCTTTAGAGGTTCGGCTCCCTTCACTCGGAATTGCGAGTTGCAAACAAAATCACAACAGAAGAGAACGCCAAATTACGACTCGAAGAATTAGAGTGCCTGGAAGGGAAAAGACTTGCAGTGCAACAGAATTTAGAATTATACCAAGCTAAAATGATTCAGGCTCATGATAAAGCGAGTCGCCCAAGAACCTTGAAAGTTGGTGATTTAGTTCTCGTTCTCGAAAGACCTATTCTTGCACACGCAAGATAGGAGGAAAATTTGAACCCACTTGGGAAGGACCGTTTGTAGTTGAAGCGAGTATACTCGGGAGGTTCCTACCGGCTAGTGAATTGCCGGGGAGAACGACATATGCTTCCGATCGATGGACGATACTTGAAAAAGTATTACGCTACACGATGTTTCGAAGGAATGAACTTTCCATCCCTAGAAGCACGGGTGAAGTGATTATTTATGGTGAGTCCGAACCCAAAAATAACAAAAATGTGCTAAAATAAATAAAATCACGATAATAAAATTTTCCTTGTTTCCTTTTCCAAATCAAAATCTCTTACCCGATCTTATCCCACTTCATTCTGTTAAATTTGAAAATATAAAAATAATAATAAAACAAGATGTCTTTAATAAACATTTTCTTGATGTTCTTGTTCTTAGTACGACTCACGATCCTTTTCCTTGTCTTTTCGCGGGGAAATGTCGAGCGGGCGGTTGGTCTTGAACTTTAAGAACGGCGTAAGCCTTGCACTTGATGAAAAGAGGGTGAAAGATGGAGCGATAATCGAGATTGACTCGGATTTCGCACCGGCGAGGCCTACGATACGAGGAAAGTGGCCGGGTCCCGGTTGACCGAGAAGAAGCTGCCGGACATACGGTGATGAAAGTGGGTGGCCCAAGTCACCGATCCGACGACAGAGAAGAAAGACAAACCTTGAAGAAGATAAGAAAATGAAGTACGTAGTCGCTACGGCGGAGGGCGAGCTTGTCGGCGCCGCGCCCACGAGAGATTCAGAAGTTCGGAGAGCTACTCTCACGACAACGCAACGAAGAAATAAGAATCGCCGTATCCGTAAGATGTTGACAAAACTAGGCTGCGGATCGGCACGACGAGGCGATTGCTAATGTCGGTGCATACACTTCGAGGACACCGGTTCACCGGGAACCGGAAGAAAGGAGGCCGGCTCCTAGGATGACGGAGAGAACCGAGAAGAATCCCACGAAGACCCGGAAGAAAGAAGGCTACCACGCAACCGGATAGAACCACCGGTGATGCATGACCTTGTTGCGGAAGCAACCCCGGGGGATGTCCGACGGACATCATCCACGAGGAGCCGAGGTATGCGGGAGAACGTGAAGGGATCGAACCTTATATCCCACAATACGTCACCGGGCCTCGCCATCTGCGAGATCATTCCGGAATACGAGTCGGAGAGAATGCAAAATGTTGAAAAGAAAACCTTTGAATACTTCGAAAGGATTAGAGGCGGAAGAATCAATATGCTTGGAGGGCCTCGAATTACATACGGACGTATTCTCGGAGTATGAGCGAGCGGCAAATCGTGGATTGCATCCGGGATTTGAAAAAGCTGAGCCGAGCGAGGCCGCTGAGGAAAACACATACTCGAGCCCGGAGATGGATGCCGGGGAAAGGAAGAATCACAATACAATGTGGATGCTTTTACAACTTTGCCGAGGACGGGGAAGGGAAACCCGCGGGAATACTCCGTCATGGGCGAGTGGACCCGATGCCATTAGTCATCAAGAGAATGGTAAAGAGATTGATAACATGGAGGGTACGCCAGCGGACCGCATACCCAATCGTTGCATCATCAACATCTACGAACGGGGTGATTGTATACCCCCGCACATTGATCACCATGACTTTGTCGGACCTTTCGCACGGTCTCTTTTACGAGCGAGTGTAACATCATGTTCGGATCGACCTCCGGATAGCGAGGCCCGAGTGAGTTCCGAGGGCCGGTGAAGATACCACTACGGTAGGTTCCGTCATGATGCGAAGGGTAACGGAGCGGATATCGCCAAGCATTGCATACCAGGAGTACCAGTGAAGCGGATCTCAGTTACGTTCAGGAGGATGGACGACAGAAAGACACCTTACCATTTCCAGCCAGACCCGGAGCTAGAAAGCCTCCGACCTTACGAGCTGTGAGTTACATGGAAAATATCACACCTCCAATGTTCATCCATACGGCATCCTTGCCAAGGATGGCTTGGAAGGTGATGTTGTTGACCATGTATCTCACTATTCAGACATGGACTTTTGACAGATGCTTCTTTAGATGGATCAACAAAGATCATACACAGTCCGTTTTGAGTTTACATGGATTGTATGAAATATATTCCGAGATCGAGATGTATGATGTATCTTCACATGATTGGAATGAAAGTGACCATGTCACATTTTTGGCCTTCACCTCTTTTGTGCAAATTGATTGGGAAACGCCAGTTAAAGTTAAATGAACTTCGAACAAAGAACGAGAAAAGAAAAAAAAAAAGATAAAAGAAAACTTTTTTTTTTTTTAAAAAAAATCTAAAAATGACGAACACCAAATTCACATGAACATTAAATAAACAACAAAATAAAATTTGAATCATTAAAGGATAAACAAAATCAACAAGAATGTTAAATCGAATTCTCAATCAAATTTCGAATCCAATCTCGATCGAACTTCAAATTTCATCTTCCAAATTTCAAATCAAATCTTAAATCAAATTTCAACCGAGTTCGAACTCATCCTTTCAAATTTCAAATTCGATCTTCCGGATCTTAAACCAAATCTTTATCGAATTTCAAATTCGATCTTTCCAATTTCAAATCTCGGTCAAATTTCGAATCTCAAATTCGATCTTTCCAGATCTCACATCAAACCTTACATCAAATTCAAATCTTTGGGTCGAGGATTTTACATCCAAGACTGCACTGCTTTAGGATTCTCTTCCTATTGCACTGAAATACATCAATTCAAACCTTTGGGTCGAGGATCTTACATCCAAGCTGCCTTGCTAGGATTCTTTTCCTACTGCCTTTGAAATACATCGAATTCAAACTCTTGGGTCGAGGATTTTACATCCAAGACTGCCTTGCTAGGATTCTTTTCCTGCTGCCTTGAAATACATCAAATTCAAACTTTTGGGTCGAGGATTTTACATCCAAGACTCCTTGCTTTAAGATTCTCTTCTCTACTGCTACTGAAATACATCAATTCGAACTTTTGGGTCGAGGATTTTACATCCGAGACTGCACTTGCTTTAGGATTCTCTTCCTATTGCCTTGAAATACATCAATTCGAACTCTTGGGTCGAGGATTTTACATCCAAGTACCTTACTTTTAGGATTCTTTTCCTACTGCCTTTGAAATACATCAAATTCGAACTTTTGGGTCGAGGATTTTACATCCAAGTACGCTTTGCTAGGATTCTCTTCCTACTTGCACTTGAAATACATCGAATTCGAACTCTTGGGTCGAGGATTTTACATCCAAGACTGCTTGCTTTAGGATTCTTTTCTCTATCGCATTGAAATACATCAAATTCGAACTTTTGGGTCGAGGATTTTACATCAAGACTGCCTTTGCTTAGGATTCTCTTCCTCTTGCCTTTGAAATACATCGAATTCAAACTCTTGGGTCGAGGATTTTACATCCAAGACCTACTTGCTTTAGGATTCTCTTCCTATTGCCTCTGAAATACATCAATTCAAACCTTTGGGTCGAGGATTTTACATCCAAGTACCTACTTGCTTTAGGATTCTCTTCCTATTGCCTTGAAATACATCAATTCGAACTCTTGGGTCGAGGATTTTACATCCAAGACTGCCTTGCTTTAGGATTCTCTTCCTATTGCACTTGAAATACATCGAATCCAAACTCTTGGGTCGAGGATTTTACATCCGAAGACTGCCTTGCTTCTAGGATTCTCTTCCTATTGCACTGAAATACATCAAATTCAAACTCCTGAGGTCGAGGATTTTACATCCAAGACTGCACTGCTTTAGGATTCTTTTCCTATTGCACTGAAATACATCAAATCAAACTCTTGAGGTTACGGATTTTACATCCAATACCGCATTATTCTGAGGTCTTTCCTCATTGCAATGACTCAATCCAATCGATTCGATCTTCTTTTGGGATTGAAGATGTTACATCTAAAACTTCAAAAATTCCAATTTTCATTTCAAATCAAATTCCTTCAAATTAATCTTGACAAACTTCAATCTAAATTGAAACTCCAATTGAAATCTAAACTCACGCATCGTGACTTGAACATGAAATAAAATAAAATCTAAATCGAAATTCTCCCGAGATCATGTGATTTGGGATTCACCTCCTTTTCCTTTCCCAGGCGAGAGTTCGAGAATCTCCGGTTCCGGAGATATACTTGACACTCCTCGGCGGAAATTCTTCTACTTCGTCCTAAGTTTGTTACTTGGACATCCGTGTTGGTTTTGTTGATCGCTTCGGTCGACACCAATACGTGCGGTGTGCTCCGTCGGCTCACCACACCTATTGGGGGTCCATTTGTTGACCTCATTTTTGATGAGGTCTTCTCTTCTTCTCTTTAGTACTTAGGATCTAGCCTTAGGCTTTTCCTTTGACTATCTTAGAGGACTAGAATTGGGACCCACCTTTTAGAAATTCAAACCACTTCTAAACTCCCTGCAAACTCCACAAACTTGACTATAGACCCCTAATCACCTAGAGGGTTGAAATCGAATGTGGAAGTTTAAAGGATGAGTTCTATAGGACTCTTTGGCCTTAGGGCCCTACAGGTGGCTACAGTGCAGTGAAAGGTCGACTTACACATACACTACACCTATGCACTACACTTTCACACACCTCCTAAAGCACACTCATACCCAACTTAACTTCACGACTCATGTAGGTGATTCACATGGATGGTCCTTAACCCCTAAGCCCTGGCTAAGAGGGTTAGGAACAACATAGTGAATGCCTCAAATGAGTCCCTTCATGGCTCATGTGGGCTTGATATGGCTTCATGGCTCAACAAAAATGATTTCATTTCACTTATATTCACCAAATCTTCAATTTTCCAAATTTTCAATTTTTGACCCCGGGACCCTACACCTACCAACCCTACCAAAGCCACGAATAGCTCGAATTTTTCAAAAATTTCCAAATCACCCAAATTTCTCCAAAATCAATCTCAAACATTTCCACATCACTTAAATTGATCATCCATAGCCAAAAATACCAAAAATTCCAAGAATACCCCCCAATACCTTCCAAATACCCAAAATACCCCTTTTGACCCAAAAATCCAAAAATTCAGAAAATTCCCAGAAAATTCCAGAAAATCCCAAATATTCCCAATTTCATTTTGTACAACTACACCATGGGCCAATTTTGTCAATTTACCCCACTTTTGTCAAAACCCCCAATTTGACTCATTTTAACCCAAAGTAAACCCAATGTCAAACCAAATCTACCCAATTGACCCCAATTTTGGTCCAATTCAATTCTAAACTTCAATTCAACATCCCCAACACCAATCTAGACCCAATCCAAGCCCAATTTGAGTGGCATTGGGATCCAATTTCACTTTTGGCCTTAAAGCCCAATTTGGACCCATGACCCAAACCTAACCCAAACTCACCCATTTCAACTCCAATTAACCCCAAGTCTTTTCCAAACCTTCCTTAACATCCCCATGAACAAAACACTAACATGATTTGCCCAAAACTTTGATCCAAACCCCACTCAAATTCAACCCAAAGCTAAAAGGCCCATTTTGACCTAAACCCAAACCTAGCCCAAATGAGCCCAAACCCCAAAATCAAAACCCAACCAAAGCCAAAACCTCTTTGAAACACTCCCATAAACATTTCCCAACATTAATTTCACATCAACTTCAACTCTAGCCCAACTTTGGCCCATGGTAGCCCATTTTGGCCCACTTTAGCCCACTTACCAATTAAACCCAAATTCAAACCAATTCAAACCCAAATCACTTCAAACTTGTCTCAAACCACTCATGAAGCATCCCTAAACCAAACTCAACAATTATTTGGCCCAAGCCTTTACCAAAATCTCATCCCAAAAATCCATTTTAAAATTCAAAAGCCCACTTTCCTAAACCATTTAAAAGCCCATCTAAAACCATTTCAATGAGCCCAAAATTGATTCTAAAGCCCATATGACATTTTCATTTGTCATCCATTTGATGAAAATCATTCCTAAGTTTCAATTCCATCATCAAATAAATCTAAATCAAGCACCATGCCAAATTGCCCAAAAATACCAAAATATTCCTAAAATCCATTTTCATGAAATTGACCGAACCTTTCCCCAAGCCAAAGGTGAGCCATGAAGCCATGCATGAGCCACATGTGAGCCATGAAAGCCTTGGACACTTCACCATACCCAAAATGGCAAGAGGAGGAGACCCTTTAATGATTCTCTTAAGAGTAATTAACCACTCCCATGTCTCCCCAACTCTTGCTTAAGCTTAATTGTACTTGGATTGTGACTTGACCCCACTAATCAAGCTGATCCAAGTGACTTTCCCTTCAGCCCAAATTGGCCTTGGAGGGTGAACCTAACCCAAAACCAAGGGTTGACCCATTTAGACCCAAAACTAGCCCTTTCCCATTCCACTTTGATTCGAACCCTTTACACATGGCCAATGCTTAATTGATCTGCACAAGCCTCCGACCACGACCCACCTGACCTTGAGGGTGACCCATGCACGGCCGGCCGGCCACCCGATCGCCGGAAAACGCCATGCCCGAGACCTTGGGAGTGAGCCGACATTGAAATTCTCCCTTGCTTGAGCTGCCCCAGTGCCTAGTGGTCACCATGGTTGTTCTTCTCCTCACCGAGCAGCGGTGATCCCAAGCCCTAACTCCCCACAGGAGGCCCTCCGACCATGCCTATTTAAACACCACCCCCTCGCGGCCATGAGAAGAGAGTTGCAAAAACCTTGCCAAAACTGCGCCAAAATTGTTCCGGACCCCTCCTCATACACGAGCACTTGATCCCAGGTGAGATCCCCCTGCCATTTCTTCTCTGCGAGCTCGATTTCGAGTTGAAATCCAAGCCCAAAACCAGGACACTCCTCCACGGTGAGCCAATCCCCAAATTGATTGTCTCTACACCTTCACCGGACCAAGGGAAGGTGTCCACCGATAAAAGCCCCATCTCCGGGCCACCCGGTTGCTCCGGACTCCAAGCTTTGTGATCGAGCTGTGGTCGAAGTCCAACCTAGACAATTCACCGGACCAGGAGACTTCATGCGGAGCTTGCTAGGATCCGGTCGAAGGTGCAACAACTCTCGGATCGAAGCTTCACTTCTCGAGCAAAGGTATGAACTCATTCTTCTTCCCGAGCTTACGAGAGATTCTCCATTTCATTTGAGTAAATTTCAATGCATGTTTACCGTATGGATGTGTTCGTCTCTTGAAGACGAATCCATAGAAGCATAAGAACACGAAAATCCATTGAGAATCGAGTGAGAAATTAGGGTTAGAGGGTTGACGGTCACGGGTGCACACCAGTCGTAGACGATGACCAGGAGCCGTTGGATCGCGCGTGTATCGAGCGGACGGATCAGATTGCGCCGGACCAGAGAACGTTACGTGAGCTCGCGGGTCCGGGACGGGCGACTCGGATGGCGGCGCCCAATCACGGCGCGACACGTACCGCTTCGGAGAGGCTAAGGATGCGGCGGCGCCGCGTGGATAAGTAGAAAATTAGGGGTATTTTCTATTTATTTAATTCCCTAAACTTGGAAAATTCATAACTTTGTGTAGAAAAATCAGAAAAATAAAAGAAAAATATCCTCTTGCTCGGTGAACGGAGGAGAATAATGTGGAAAAGAAATCATTTAATTTCATCAAGTATTTTATTTTTAATAATTTATTTACTCTCTGCATACATTTAATTCTCCATGCATTCATACAATTCACCATGGCATGAGACCATAGGGCTTTTGAAGCCTCCGAATTTGAGAACATTCCACGAATTTTCCAAAGTCGGAGGCCATCCCTATGAAAAGTTATTGATTTTTCAAATGCATGTTGCTATTTTGAGTATTTTAATTCCAAAAATTAGCATGTTGTGAAATAAATTCTAGGAAAATTTGGTGATGTTCCTTATGACCGAAGAACCCTAGGAAAAATAGGATTTGAGTTAATTTACTTAGATTAACCCTAATTGGCTTAAATCCCCAAAATAGATCTCTAATTAATTAGAGTTAACCATAGATCAAATTGACTTGAAATCAATTGTCCACTGACCTTTAGGGTCAGAGGAACCCATCATAAAAATTTGAGGTCAATTGGACTTGGTTAGCCCCACTAATTGGGTTGATTAAGCCACTTAGTCATTTTAAACTTTAAAAATTCATAACTTTCAAAATATCTTTCAAAGATTCACCAAATTGGTTTTGGAGTCTCTCTGATATCAGGGGAGTTTAAGAAAATTAAAATTTCAATTTTCTAAAAAAGTTGATTTTTAATATTATTTTAATATTTTTAATAATTAAAAAATAATAAAAATCACAAAAATAATAAAATTCACTAAAATGTTATATTTTGAATTTTAATCACTTGGGAACAAGTCCCATATTTTTCCTAGGTCTATTTAGTGAGATATTAATTTTTAAAGCTCTAGGGTAATTTTAAAATTAAAAAAATATATTTTCTAGCATTTTCACCAAAATAATTATAATAAATCAAAGAAAAATCAAAAAATTGCAAAGTTTGGTTCTCTGGAATCCTTGATATCAGAGAGAATTTTAAAAATTATAAAATTTATTTTTCAACATTTATTTTATTTTTAAATTAATTAATACTCCAGAATTTAAAATAATTCTAATAAATAAAATATAATTCAAAAAATTACAAAATTTGGTCCAAGTGGTCCTCTGGTCATTAGGAATGTCCCCTAATTTTCTTAAGGACAGAAACTTTCCCTTGGTCATGTTATTGAATTTTCCTTGGAAATTTCTCTTTTCTACAAAAAATAATTATATAAATAAATTAAATACAGAAAAAATCACATTTTCTCCTCTCATGTCTTTATTGACATATGAGTGAAGTCACATAAAAATTTCAAGTTCATTTGAGTTCAATTTAGTGAGTTATGAAATTATTAGGCTTAAAGGGCAAAATGGTAATTAAAATTTTAATCCTTAATTAAGACTTTAGGTTTAATAAAAAAATTAACAAGTAAAATATTTGATCCTAATCTGATTTGGATGATTGAAATTTAATAATTAAAGGGTAGAAACCCATTAAGCAATTTAAAATGATTAAACTTTAATTAAATAATTAATTGAATTTGGAAGAATAATAAATTTGGAATTATTAAAATAGGGATATTATTAGGAAGAGATTTATTCTTTAATTTAAAAATCCCTAAATTAATCATCTCATTAATACTCAACTCTTAATTAAAATGATAACTCAAATTTAAAATATTAAAAGACTTAATCATTAAATTAAAATTAAATCATTAAACTCTTTCAAAAAATTTCAATTAAATTAAATTAAATTAAATTAAAATTAAATTGAATTAAATTAAATTAAATTAATTAAATAAATTAAATTAAATTAAATAAATTAAATTAAATTAAATTAAATTAAATTAAAATTAAATTAAATTAAATTAAGAAATTAAATCAAATAAATTGAATTGAATTAAATTAAATCAAATCAAACTAAATTAAACTGAATTAAATTAAATTAAAATAAATTAAATTAAATTAAATTAAGTTAAATTAAATAACCCCACTTAAGACATGAAGAAATAAATCTAAAATAACTTGAACACTATTCCAAACTTAAATCATTAATTTGAACTTAAATTTGAATCACAAATCATTAAATATCATTTTGCCTTTAGGAGCCTTAGTTATCATAACTCCTAAATAGAACATTAAAATGAAATGTTACTTCACTTATAGGACATTCAAATGTCCTAGTTCACTGAGCAAGTTAACAAAACTTGAAAACCTCGGACGATTGATTCATTTACACAATTAAATTCATTTGGACTTAAAACAATCCTAGAAATATTGAAAAGATGTTTAAGATTCTTCTTAAGCACTTCCTCAATATGATAGGATATTTACAAGAACAATTGAACTTAATTGTTCTTTGATGAAGAAAATCGTCTTCAAACCAAAAACACAAAGAACCTAGACGTCATAGGAAGCATTAGCTATAGGATTAGGAATTTGGTAGAAAACCATAAACCTTTCCCTTAGCTTTACCTAGGAACTTGCTTAAATATTCTAATCGTATTTTAAGTGCAGCTTGGAATGACGGGAAGATCCTCCAGGTACGCTTTTATTTTATTGCAATTTATTTTATTGTAATTTATTTAATTGCATCGTATTTATTTTTCTTGCATGATAAACAACAGTTGCATGAAAACCCACACCTTTAGGACAGAAACCAAAACTGAAACCCATAACTAAATTAAAAGACACTACAAGATAAAATTCACCTCCACAACATTTCAAAATATAAGACAACTCAAAATTTAATCACAAACAAAACACAAAACTACAATTACAACTAAATTAAAACGTCTCGTTGAATGATCGGGAATACCTCGGATGATGTAACCCACGTGTTGCTAACGGGATTTCCCACGGTCTAAATGAAAGTGCGGAACTCATTTAGTTGAGTTTAGCAAATTCATCTGGACTAAGTGAATTCGATGAAAATAACGGTGCGGGATGACGGAACCGTGGGATCTTAATCGGTTCGTTTAATCAACTTTAAGATCCGTTTTAATTAAAACATAGAAGAACACTTGGAAATTAAGACTTCTCTAAACCGGAACACTTCTCTCATCTCTTGATTTATGATTTCTAAAACTAAACCTCCGCAACAACAAGGAGCTCGGAGCATGGTGGGCGGCACGGCCATCGTCGTCGACAAAACTTGAACCTACATCAACAAAACTTTCTTAGAATTAAATAACAAAGCCATAGGACTTCGAGGTAGTTTGCCTAGTGCAACATAAATCCTCAACTCTTCGTTAGGCATTTGCATTGCAAATTAAGCCCTAACCGGTCTTAAGATTCCGAGGTAGTCGTCCGATACGATATAAACCCTCATATCTTCTAGGCAATTTGTATGATTCTATCATATAAATATAAGCCCTAATTAACTAAATTGGCAAGATTAAAACATTAAATAAACATTAGGACTTTCCTAAATTCAAGCCAAACAATAGGATAATCGGGAGATTACCGAAGTCCGCTTCGAATCCGTGATCTCTCCTACTTTTCTTCCTTTGAATTCCCAAAATAAAAATGTTCCAAATTTGATCCATTCCACTATTGAAATTCCAAAATTCAACCCCTTGAAAACTTAAACTTTGAAATTCTTGAGAGCGAGAATTATTGATTATTATCGAGAGTTTTCTTAGGTGATTCCCGTCACTTAAGATGTAATTAACTATAGGGGCTTGCCCTTATAGGGAACTTTAAGAACCTGGGTAATATAAACCTCGTTTAATAGTTTCATATTAAGCGGGGAATTTGTCGGCTTATAAAATTGGTTCGCGGACCAAACGGATGTCACAAACCTTTCTAGTTTATTTAATCGAGCCCCATTATCAAGCGAGTGTGTCTATTCTTCGGGATAGATACACGGTTTGTGGTGCGGCGCTCGTTTATATAAACTATTCGGGATGTGAGATCGGTTTGATTTCATATCTTAAAATTTTCAAATTCAAAATTATTTTCAAAATCAAATACTACTTTTCAAATTATTTATTTAAATTAAATTAAAATTCGCCGACAATTTTTGTAGGCGACTCTCTTTTCAAAAATACAACACATAACCTAAAAATATGCCGACAACAACCCATTTTAAAATTGGCCTGAAGATCATGCAGAAAAGTAAAAGCATGTTTTAGAAGTCCTAAATCTCACATGGCCCCCTGCAAAAGACTGCCCTAATACACTATTGCAAGTATAAAAAGTACACACAAGCATACCAAAAGCACAAAGTGGCGCTTGATTAGGGCAAACACATTAGCACAAAATAACCGCTAAGTTGCTGAAAAAGGCTACCCATCAACTTCACCCTTTGCATAGCACATCATCTAACATAAGTGTCCTAACACAATATCTAAATGAGTTCAGAGGTTATGTTTGAAGGCTGACATATGTTTTTACGGGGTCACCGAACTCGTCCTAAGGATCTAAGGACTCTAATAAGTGTAACTAGATGCAAGCTTTGTAAAAGTTCAATTTTTTTTAACAAAAGGTGACCTTACATCTGGTCTAAGGCAGGGATACAAATAGTTTTAAAACATGCTTTGAAAAATATGATGTATAAAGTAATAAAACTATATAAAATTTCTATACCATTAAAATAGGCCGAGTAGAAGGAAAAAACCTAAGTAGCACCTATTAGAGGCTTTAGTCACAGTGCGATAGCTAGTATTGCCTACCGAGACATCCACACCAGCAATACTAGCTATGCGTCGTGACTAATAGGGAGTCACTCAGCTAACAAGCCAGCTTCGTCGTTGAAACGATTGGAGATGCACATGAGGATGCAAAGTGGTCCAGTGTACAGTGGCTACCTCATAGAAACTAAAGCTATCACGAGATAATAAGTATTAATCACAATTATATGGTGACATATACTAGTGTTGAATATGTTGATGGTGCAAAGATGCACATGTAATACAAATAACACAAGAGGTATTGAGTTTGGTCATTTAGGGTATAGGAAACCACTGAGGGGAATTATACCTTGCCCTAATAACGATCAAACATACATGCAAATGGCAAACACATATAGGGTACAATGCACTATGCAAGCAAGCAAACAGACATATGACTTATGCAAAGGAACATACTCGTGATAGTGTAAGGTGTTGTCACGAGATAACAAACATTATTCACTAGTATATGGTGGCGTATACTAACTACGAATGCACCGACACTGCAGTAGTGTGCATGCAAAACATACAACACAAGTGATGATGAATATGTCGATGAGGTAGTGACCCGGAGAGTGGGTGTGTCATAAAGGCAGTGACCCAAAGGGGTGGATGTGCTGAGGAGGTAGTGGGTACGAAATTGCTGGCACAAATGCAGGGTTGCAACCACCACGAATGTTGGGATTTTGTGCTAGAAATGAAATGTATATGCCTTTTATTCTAGGAATGATAGGGGAATTGCAAAGTTCCATAACATATGGGGTTTAATTGGCCAATCAATAAGTGCATGTCCATGCTGACAATGTCGGCCGACCAACTTGCCTAGCGTGGGTGACCGAAACCCATGATGACATCACAAATTTGGTCTATCTATATCGTTCGACCAAATTATCTGTCTGATAACGAGAGATCATTGAGCGGGACGATACCGGGTAGCCGGTCAAACCCACCTCATGTTGGCAACCAAAACGAGCAACGACATAAGAAACTCTACTGCTATGACCGGCTAAGAAAGAAAAATGCAAAGGGTTTAAGGATTTTCACCTATATGGTGGTTGAACGAATCGTTTCTTCTAGTAGGATGAAGCTCTCCTAACAGTAGGAAGGATACCCACCCAAGTCCTTTCCTAAAGCAACAAAAAAGCACTCCTTGCATGAGAAGTTTTGAAGTCCGTCAGGGTTCTCATTCACCAACAGAGGATGTGCTCTCCTCATCAAAGAGAACATGAGTTCACTGGAATTTTGCTTCCACCATAGCTATGAAGTAGCTCCTCGTCGAAATATCACCGGAGATGAAGAAGACAACTGAAGAAATGAAAGAAAATGAAGGGGATCAAGGAGAATGGCTTTCCTCACCATCTATTTGAAGAAGATTAAGAATCCCCCAAGAAAAACCATTAAAAGTTCATCCCAAGCTCTCCTCTTCTTGCTCAGGTCTCTCCCTCCAATGGTGTCCGATTAGTTTAAGTTAGTTCTTCCGAATGGCTTTCCTCACCTTCTAATTGAAGAAGATTAAGAATCCCCCAAGAAAAGCCATTAAAAGTTCATCCCAAGCTCTCCTCTTCTTGCTCAGGTCTCTCCCTCCAATGGTGTCCGATTAGTTTAAGTTAGTTCTTCCTAATGGCTTATTCAGCCATAAAGTGTTTGTCCAAGGGTCTAAGGCCACTTTCCCTATTTAGCATGGACCCAAAATATCTTGCATTCCATATTTAGGTGAAAAACCATACCATATGGGAGGGACCAACAGTCTCGGTCCGAGGACTGGAAGTCAATTTTCACGAAATGGGTTCAGGCGGTGTGGTCATGTCGAACGCGGGCATGTTCACACCACTGTTCACATTGTCACGAACGAGGGCCTGACGTGGTCATGCCTGAGGCTCGGTGTAATTACACTATAGGCTCTGTTTGGTTGGCATGGTCACATTATGTTTGGGCGTTGTCATGTTGGCAGCATGCCATTTGGGGCCTTCTGGAAGCTTTGGCGTGGCCACGCCTGATTTAGGTGTGGTCTTAACGTAGGTTGGATGTTGCCATGCTGAATCAGGCGTGGTCATGCCTGTCCTCAGTAAACTCTAGCTTCTATAAAAGCTCGCCGAGGGGGTTCAGGCCTCGAGAAACCTCCGAGGATCGAATGTGAGCATGTCATGATCATTGGACCTCCATAAGGGCTGGAGATGCGTTTTAGAAGGGCCCGAAAAGATGAACCGTATACGTGTCTCAGAATGAAGCGGCTTCAACATGAGATTTGTCTATCCAGACCTTAGGGTTAAGATCCTAAGACGGTGCAGAGCACTCTTGTCGACGGTCTGCATCACTAAAATATCTGTATTACCAAAGTACAACTTGTGTTATAGGGACGAGCGCCGATGTAAAGGATACTAGAGGCTATGCAGGTCTGATAGCAATCAACTCGGAGCATTGCCAAGACGACGTAGATCCCAATTGTTGTGTTGTGTTTCTTAGCGAAGATGTCTTGTGTGTGTTGCATTAAAAATGGATGTCAATAATATTTTAATTTAAGAATTATCCGCTTCTTCTCACCTTGAAAATTGTCTAGCTTCTTTTTTCAAGATCTAAGCACTACGAAATCCAGCCTAACACTCGTCTCAAGCTGAACTTTGGCTTCATATTTCTATAATTTGAATGCACTACTCTCAAGGGCTGAACCAACAATATTTTTTTGTTTGCGCAAAATCATCATATTCTAATTTTCTCAAGTATAGTGCAAAAAATATATCATGAGGGGCAAAATTATTAAATTGCCTCAACTACATCAAGAAAAATATTAAATTTTACTATTTATATAGAAAAATTACAAATTCTTTGGAGGCAATTGTGCCCACCATGGACATAACCAAGTTCAACCCATGTTGATTGATCACAGAAAAATACATAAAGAAATTCATATCTATTTTTGATGAAATTGCACTTTAAAGAGAGGTATTTTCTTTATTTTATTGCAGGAATGAAGATTTATTAGTGATAGAAGCAAAAAGCATGAAATGGAGCAAATTTGGATCAAAAAGGAGAAAATTCATGCAAATTTAACTACTTCGCCGACGGCGAGATCGAGGCCGCCGACGGCGAGATCGTGAGGAGAAATTTCTGAAGGAATTATAACTACCTCGCCGACAACGAGCCCGAGCCCTCCAACGAGCGAGATCGCGCGGTTTGAAGACCTTCTAGAAGCCCCGCTGACGGCGAGGTCGTTTCCCGCCGACGGCGAGCTAGTTCAAAATGCATATACATTGAACCTGGACACTTTTTAAAGAGGTGTTTAAGCACCCCTTGGACCTTTGCCTACCCCTATAAATAGAGGCCGAATTCTAGAGTCTTGTGTGTGTCTTTTGAGTCTTCTGTGTGTCTACTTCTAGTGTCTTAAGTGTAATTTGTGTGAGTTTAATTTAGTTTGAGTGTGTTTAGTGAGTTCATTAGTTTAATTGAGTGCTATTTAGTTACTGTACTAGAAGGAAAAGTCAAAGGAACTTCAAGGAGTCTGCTTGGGAAGGAAATTAAGATAACTATCTTTGTTTATTGTTGTTAACTTTAAATGAAATCCATGATTTGTTTTATTCCCATGCATTCGAGTAGTTTTCTAGTCTTTCTCCTTGTTTATGAAAATTATGCGGATTGATGAAATTAAATAAAAGCACCTAATATAATATAAATAAATTGTGATAATTTTTACTTAAAACTTAATTTACTTTCAATCCGACCGATTGAGTAGTTAAAATATGTTGAATTATCAACTATAGTAAAAATTACATCCAATATTCGGGAAGTCAAAAGCCTTGGAAGGCGGGTGCAAATAAATAGGAAATATTAATTATCGGGCGTAGAATTGGATATTTTAGTGTGACGGACTAAAATACTCAATTCGATCCTCTTGTTTGAGAGCTGAAGTGTAGATGTTAGCCCTCGAGTGAGGGGAACGTGGGAGCTACGAAGTGGCGACCGGTATCCTCGCAGCTTATCCATGATTCGATAATCAAACATAGGATTAGTCGATGTTCTTTGCACTCTGACCAAAGGGTAAAGAACGAGAATGCTCTTATTTGTCACAATACAATTTAAAAATTCTATTTAAATTCATCATTTCACTTAATTTTCTAAAAACAAGGAGAAGGATACTTTTTCTGAATTAATTAAATCAACTTATTTCAAGCATTAGTTTACTTTAGTTTATTATAGTTACTTTGAATTTACGTTCACTTTATTAGTAAGTAATTTCTTTAAATTTAGCGATAACAATTACGTTAAAAACTTCCCGTGGGATCGATAACGAGGACTCCACTAGAGCCTCGTATTACTTGATACGATACGTATACTTGCGTAGAATACACATTATACATTAAATCATATATATATATTTAAAGCTGGATCAAGTTTTTGGTTCCGTTACTATAAACATAAATTACATACATATTAAAAGTGGGTCAAGTTTTTGGCGCCGTTGCCGGGGAAGTAAAGAAATTATTTACTAAAGTAACGGACTATTTTTAAAATTGTATGCGAAAATTTGGAAACGAAAATTTAATACCTTACGATTCAGAATTAGAGCGTACAATTAAAAGAATTAGAAAACAAAAAAGAGAAATTATAAATTTAACACAAATGACAAATATACCTTAAAATGAAAATATCAATCAACCAAGACCATTACGAGATTATGCCAACCCTACATTAGATGAAATTCATTTAACTATTCAAAACCGTGATGTAGCTGCTAATTCATTCGAACTTAAACCTGCAATTATCCAAATGGTACAAAACAATCAATTTAGTGGTTCACCTACTGAAGATCCTAATTTATATCTTGCTAGTTTTTTAGAACTATGTGCTACTTTCAAATATGAAGGAGTATCTAACGATCTTTATTGAGACTTAGACTTTTCCTTTTTCTTTAAGGGATAAGGCTAAAATGTGGTTAAATTCGTTAGACTCTGGATCTATTAAAACTTGGGGAGAATTATCACAAAAATTTTTATCCAAATATTTTCCACCATCTAAAACTGCTAAGCATAGAAATGATATAACTTCTTTTAGTCAGTTTAATGGAGAGTCGATATATGAATCTTGGGAGAGATTTAAAGAACTTCTTAGGAAATGCCCACATCATGCGTTACCGAGTTGGTTAATTATCCAAACTTTTTATAATGGATTAGTAGGATCTTTAAGATCAATCATCGATCGTTCTACTTGGAGGATCATTAATGTCAAAACCATTTGAGGAAGCCTATGCACTAATCGAAGAAATGACAACAAATAATTTTCAATGGCCTCGTGATAGAATGAATCCGAAAAAAATAGCTAGTATTCATGAAAATGATGCAATATCTATGTTAGCTTCACAAATTGCTGCTATATCTAAAAAATTAGATCATTTTGGAATGAATTACTCTCCAACTATAACAGAAGAAAATTCACCTGGACAACTTATAGAATCTCAATCTCAATATGAAACAATTAATGCAATTAACAATAGACCCAATAATCCTCATGCAAATTATTATAATCCTGGATGGAAAAATCATCCTAATTTTAATTGGAATAATAATACAACTGATCAACCATAGATGAATAATATGACACAACAATTAGGAAATCCATCTAATCAAGGAAATCCTAATTATAAACCTAATTATCCACCTGGATTTAATAATAATAACCCTCAATTTAAAGAAAAGAAATTATCTATAGAAGAATTAATATTAAATATGGGTCAACATTTACAAAATCAAAGAAATCAATTACAAATACAAGGAAATCAATTACAAAATCAAGGAACAACTATCAAAAATATTGAAACTCAACTTGGACATATCGCTACTGCACTTAATAATAGAATACCTGGAACATTTCCTAGTAATGTGGAAATAAATCCCAAAGACAAGGGAAATGAACAAATTAAAGCGATAGAATTACGAAGTGGAAAAGAATTAGAACCTCGAATTCAGAAAGAACTTGAAAGTCCAAAAGAGGAAGTGGAAATTGAAAAAGGAAAGAATCAATAAGATCCAAACTTAGAAAATCCTTTAATACCAATGAAAATTTCTGTTGAAAAACCTCCACCACCATTTCCTCAACGACTAATTCAACATAAAAAAGACAAACAATTTGTTAAATTCCTTGAAATTTTGAAGAAATAAACGATAAATATTCCTTTCGTAGAAGCTTTAGAACGGATGCTCAAACTATGTAAAATTCATGAAAGATATTCTAAATAAAAAAGAAAATTTACGATAATGAAATGGTTGCACTTAGTGAAGAGTGTAGTGCTTATTATTCGAAAAAACTTCCGAAAAATTAAAAGATCCTGGTAGTTTCACTATACCTCGCGCTATTGGAGAAAAATTCTATAGAAAAGCTTTGTGTGACTTAGGAGCAAGCATCAATCTAATGCCTCTATCAATTTTCAAGAGATTAGGATTGAGAGAAATTTCACCTACCTCAGTAACTCTTCAGTTAGCTGATCGTTGTGTTACATATCCTAAGAGAGTTATTGAAGATGTATTAGTAAAAGTGGATAAATTTATCTTCCTTGTAGATTTTATTGTTCTAGATATGGAAGAAGATAAAGAAATTCCTATCATTTTAGGAAGACCATTTTTAGCCACTGGAAAAGCTATGATTGATGTTCGAAAGGAGAATTAACTATGAGAGTAAATGACCAAAAGTAACTTTTAATATTGCTAAATCAATGAAATATCTGCTAGTTATAAAAAGATGATGAGTGTTTTCGAATGGAAGTACTTTATCATTTACAAAAAGAATATTTTAAAGATTATTATGAAGAAAAATTAGAAAAAGAAATATTGAATTAATTGAAAAATCTGAGATAAATGAAGAATTAGATTATATTCAAGAGAAATTTGAATTTTTGGATAACACAGAAAACACTGAAAAAAATATAGTTCCATCGATTATTAAACCTCCTGAACTTGAGTTAAAAATGTTACCTAATCATTTAAAATATGCTTACTTAGGTAATTCTTCAACTCTACCGGTTATTATTACATCCGAATTAAATGAATCTTAAGAACAAAAACTTTTAGATACGTTAAAAAAATATAAGAAAATTTTTGGTTGGACTTTAGCGAGATATTAAAGGAATTAGTCCTTCAATCCGTATGCACGAAATTATTTTAGATAATGAACATAAACCTAAAGCCGATCCACAAAGGAGATTAAATCCGATAATGAAAGAAGTAGTCGAGAAAGAAATTTTAAAATGGTTAGATAATGGTATTATATATCCTATTTCGACGAGTGCTTGGGTAAGCCCAATTCATCGTGTACCTAAAAAAGGAGGGGTGATTGTCAAAGCTAATGAAAATAATGATCTTATCCACTATAAGACAAGTTACTTGGATGGCGAATATGTATTGATTATAGAAAATTAAATACGACCACTAGAAAAGATCACTTCCCTTTACCATTTCTAGACCGAGATGTTAGATAGATTAGTCGGACATAAATATTTTTGTTTCTTAGATGGATATACCGGTTATCATCAAATACAAATTGCTCTCGAGGATCGAGATAAAACTACATTTACTAGTCCTTATGGAACTTTCGGTTTTCGAAGAATGCCTTTTGGATTATGTAATGCACCCGCGACATTCCGAAGATGTATGATGTCTATATTTAGTAAATTAATTGATAATGGAATAGAAGTATTTATGGATGATTTCTCTGTATTTGGAACAACATTTGACACATGCTTAAATCATCTTGAAAAAGTATTTGAAGTATGTGAGAAAATTAATTTAGTTCTTAATTGGGAGAAATGTCGATTTATGGTTACGGGCGGCATTGTATTAGGGCATAAAATTTCAGAAAAAGGCATGGAAGTAGACCACGCAAAAATTCAAGTAATAGCTAAATTACCACCTCCAACTACGGTAAAAGGGGTAAGAAGTTTTCTTGGACATGCTTGGATTTTACGGGCGTTATATTAAAGATTTTTCAAAAATTACTAAACCTCTATGCCAACTTCTTGAAAAGGACAAGAAATTTGAATTTACAGCTGAATGCCTAATTGCTTTCGAATTATTAAAAGATAAATTAATTACGGCACCTATAATAGTTTCACCTAGCCAGGAGAAACCATTTGAGCTTATGTGTGATGCTTAGTGATTATGCTTATAGGAGCGAGTTCTTGGCGAAAGATATGATAAGATTTTCAAAGTTATATATTATGCTTAGTAAAACTCTAAATGATGCTTGAGATAAATTATACGATTCTTGAAAGAGAATTATTAGCGATTGTATATGCTTTTAATAAATTTCGAGCATTATATAATAGGAACTAAATGCATTGTGCATATCGATCATTCTGCTATAAAATATTTAATGCAAAAAAAGATTCTAAACCAAGATTAATCGGATGGATATTATTAATGCAAGAATTTGATTTTGAGATAGTTAACAAAAAGGAACCGATAATCGAATTGCTGATCATTTATCGAGATTAGAAAATCATGAATTATCTAATATTGATAATGAAAATTTAGACGAGTTTTCACGATGAACAACTTTATAATATTAATGAGTTGAAAATATCTTGGTATGCTTGATATAGTAAATTATATTGTAAGTGACATTTTACCACCTATGTTAACTTTGCAACAACGAGAAAAAATTCATTCACGATACTAAATCATATTTTTGGGATGAACCATACTTATATAAGCAATGTAAGGATCTAATTATTAGAAGATGCGTGTCTTATGAAGAAATTGAACCAATTATTCAAAAATATCATGATTCTGATTTTGGAGGACATTTTGGGACAGATAAAACTGCATATAAAATTCTACAATCTGGATTCTACTTGGCCTACTCTATTTAGAGATGTATATAGATATATTAAAACCTACGATAAATGCCAAAGAGTAGGAAACATATCGAAAAAAATGAAATGCCTCGAATTTTATATTAGAAGTTAAAATTTTTTATGTTTGGGGATTAGATTTCATGGGACCTTTTATTCCGTCATTTGGAAACTTATATATATTAGTAGCTGTTGATTATGTTTCCAAATGGATTGAAGCACAAGCTTTATCTAGATGTGATGCTAAAAGTGTTTCAAAATTCCTAATGAAAAATATTTTTACTAGATTTGGAATGCCGAGAGTGATTATCACTGATGGAGGAACTCATTTTAGAAACAAATATATTCACAAACTAGTAGAAAAGTATAATATTATGCATAAGATATCGACTGCTTATCATCCACAAACAAGTGGATTAGCTGAAGTTTCTAATCGAGAGATTAAGCGTATATTAGAAAAGTCTGTAAATCCTAATAGATCGGACTGTTCTATAAGACTAGACACTGCATTATGGGCATACAGGACTGCTTATAAAACTTCGATTGGAATGACTCCTTATAGGCTTATATATAGAAAAACTTGCCACTTACCAGTTGAATTAGAACATAAAGGATATTAGGCGATTAAATAATTTAATTATAACATGAAAGAAGCTGGTGAGAAGAGGTTGTTGCAATTAAATGAATTGGAAGAATTAAGGAATGAATCATATGATAATGATAGGATTTATAAAGAAAGGATGAAATTATGGCATGATCGGAAGATTAATCAGAGAAATTTTGAACCATGACAAGAAGTTTTGCTTTATAATACTAGATTGAAATTATTTCCTGGGAAATTAAAATATCGATGGTTAGGACCTTTCACCATAACTCAAATATTTTCATATGGAACTATAGAAATTGAAGATCCAAAACAGGACATAGATTTAAAGTAAATGGACATAGATTAAAACCATATTTCGAAAATAGACGACCAAATTTTAAAGAGGTTTTAATGCTTAGTCAACCTGAACACTAACTGAATTAGGTCGGGCTGACGACGTTAAACCAAGCGCTTTATGGGAGACAACCCATAGTAGTTTTTTATTTTCAAATATCTACATATTAGTGAGTCTATATTATTAAAATAAATCTTACTACTCAAATTTTTATTAAAATCATCACAAAAATTGAACTTATTAGATGAGATCAGAAAATATTCGGACCAGAGCGAAAACGGGCGATTTTTACGAATATCGCCGACAGCGAGATCGAGCCCGCTGACAGCAAGATCGTGGACCATTACTCATTCAGTTTTATAACTAAGTCGCCGACGGCGAGGAACTTTCCACCGACGGCGAGGCAGTTAAATTTGGTTTGTTAAAGATTTTTCGTGCGGTTTTGGACGGATCTAAGCCATTCCTTCGTAAAAAATTATTCCAAATCCAATTTTACACCATTTTCTTCCTTAGGAACGACTAGAGACCAATCCATTCCATCCAAAATGGCCTCCAAATTCTTAGAAACCACAAAAACTGAAGTTTTCAACCGGAGAAAATTCGTCAGTTCGGAGACACGACGAATCTTCAACAAAGGCTTGATGAAGAAAAGACTTATCAAAGAAGAGGATTCGTCGATAGAGGAGTAGAGAATGCTACTACAAAAATCGACGAAATGATCGTACAACGGCATTGGGAGATATTTTGTTAAACAACTTCCGTTGTAGTTATACCAGTAGTTAAAGAGTTTTACTCTAATTTACATACGGTCAACGATGGAAATGTGTACGTCGGAGGAAGATGGGTAACATTTACTCCTGCAAGGGTAAATGAATTGTTTTCTATAGAAAATACCTTTGTTTGTCACTATTCCAACTTTGTGCCTTCGAGATACAATATGAACGAAATGCTATAGATACCGATCGATGAACCGGATGCTTGGGAGTTACGAGAAGACGGGTATGTCGGTTTTTCGCATCACTTCTAAACCTCGTCTCGAAGCACTCGACATTTCTTTATATCATCAAAATTATTACCTACCATGAGAGTAAATAAAGTTTCGAAAGGAATGCGCTATTTTAAACTATTGTATTCAAATTGGATTACCTATCGATGTTGGATCAATAATAGTAAAGTCTGCATTGGGATTAATTGTGCATGGGTCAGTGCATGGACTTGGACACCCATCTACTATATTTGCTTTATGCAGTCAATACCAAGTTTCTTATGAGGCTTGGGAAAAAGTACTTTTACCATGGAAACCACTGGATCCTACTGATATGTTTCCCACTTTGGATAACAATGATGAGATCACCGTTATTTCTGACAGAGCATCACAGAACAATCCTTTAGCAAGGCCCTTTACTGATAAGACTAATTTCATTCTGAAGAAGATTAAAGGATTGGAGAAAGAATTGCAAAATATAATGAATTCTATTGACAATATCTCTGATATGTTTGATCATATTGATTGGAGAATGAAGGAACACTTTGATCATACTGGACATCTGGAGGCCAGTTTTATTCATCTACTAAGACAGAAAGAATGGATTAATGAAGAATCTATCGTAGAATTCCCTTTCGAGGCCTTTCTACAATTTATTTGTGCACTACGTCGCATTGGAAATATCGGAGAAGATATTAGTTCGGACATCGAAGAGTGGGAAAGATTTCTATGTTTATGTTATATTTGTATATGTGTGTGTTTGATTTGGAGTTAAGTTTTATTATGAGTCGAACTTTGATTTGATCATCTCAGATTTGATGAGATTTTATGTAAATTGTTATGTCTCAGCATTTAGAGTGTTGTGGTTTGGATTGCGATGCTGAGTATTATGGATTTGAACAATTAAGTATGTGTGAAGTTGTTAGTGTGAAATTTGTAAGTTTCATGGATTTCATTTATGAAGTTATATTGTTTGTTTTGTGTGACTTTTTGTGAGTATAAGTACCTAATCTTTGTATTATTATTAAAATTAAGTGATCGGAAGATTGATTAAGGGCAATTCGAGGTTGAAAATGATTGACGAATTTCAAAAATTGAAAATTTTTGGGACCTCGCTGACGGCGAGAATTATCTCGCCGACAGCGAGAAAACCCGCTGACAGCGAGACCGAGCTCGCGGACGGCGGATTTTTCCCGAAACTTTTACCTTATGGAATTAATTAGCTCGCCGACGGCGAGAAAAACCTCGCTGACAGTGAGAACGTGAAAAGACCTATATTTGACCGGTTAACTGACACTATTCATCATCCCTTTCCTCAAATTTTCGAAAAAATCGACCTAGGGCTTGAGAGATCTTGGATTTGAAGCGATTTCAACACTTTTTGACACCAGATTTCATCTTCCCTTGGTAAGAGCTTCACTCCTATGCAAAAATTTTTGATTTTCACCATGAATTTCTTCTACATTGGGATATTTTGAAAATTTTTTAAATGTAAAGCAAATACTTGGAAGAATTTCATAGAAATTGATTTAAATGGATTTTAGTTGTTGTAGGAAGCCTTCTTAGTAATATTTTGGAGTTTAGTTAAAATTTTTGTAAATTTCACAGATCAAGAAATGGCTCCACGACAAAAGCGACGAATAAAATATGACGAAACTCGATTCATTAATGCGAGAGCACAAACACGATATTTTCAAAATATACAAGCAAGAAAATGCATTAAAGATCGAGTTTTCAAGAATCCAAGAGGAGAAGTAGAGCGAGTTATAAAGGAGCGAGTTATAAAGGAGCGAGGATGGGAAAACTTCTGTTTCGTTACCAACAGAGCAGCTGTAGAAGTTGTGAAGGAATTTTATACAAACTTAACACAGGCTGAAGATGCACCGGTTAGGGTTAGAGGATTTTTTGTAGATTTCAACGCTGCTAGAATAAACGCTTATTATGAAGTTTGAGACACCTACATGAGCGAATATGAAACTTTTGGAACTATGGAAGGACCATTGGAAGAGGTGATCGATTTTCTCACCGATGGGAAATGAGTCTCGAAGATAAAGCGACGAGAACGGGTAAACTTCCCTCTTTACTATGCTAAATGCAACATCTAAAGCTCGACATTATTTTATTTGTTCTACTTTGTTACTCTATCGACCCACAATTTTATATTATGATATTTTTAATTTAATTGCAACGACGCCAAAAACTTGACCCCGCTATATTATATGTATAGAATTGTAATTGTTTATGTTGTGGATGCTACGCAAGTATACGTATCGTATCGAGTAATACGGGGCTCTAGTGGAGTCCGGTTATCGATCCCACGGGGAAAGAGAAAATTAAATAACAACTAATTTAAAATAATAATAATAATAATTTTTAAATAGTATACGAAAATTTGGAATTCTAAATTTAAGCGCAATAAAGTAAACTAAGTATTCTAATTAGGTAACTTAACTAAGTAGAAAATTAATACGTATTGAAAGTGCAGGAAATTAAACTAATTGCTAAATAAGTCTTAACTATTAAGAAAAAATATCTTTCCCCTTGTTTAGAAATTTAAGTGATTGATGAATTTAAATAGATAATTTTAAGGTATTGTGACAAATAGGAGCATTCCTATTCTTTACCCTTTAGTCAAGGTGTAAAGAATATTGACTAATCCTATGTTTGATTACGAATCGCGGCTAGGTTCGGGAGGATACCGACCGACACTTCGGAGCTCCCACGTTCCCTCGCCCGAGGGCTAACATCTACACTTCAGCTCTCGAACAATAGGACCGAATTGAATATTTTAGTACGTCACACTAAAATGCTCGATTCTACGCCCGATGATATTATTTCCCTATTTATTTGCACCTTCCTTCCAAGGCTTTTGAATTCCCCGAATATCGGATGTAATTTTTACTATAGTTGTAAATCAACACATTTTAACAAATCAAATAGCCGGTTTGAAAAGTAAATTAAGTTTTAAGTAAAAATTATCACAATTTATTAATATATAAAAGTATCTCTATTTTAATTTCATCAAGTCACTTAATTTCATAAACAGGGAGAAAGACTAAATAAACTACTCAGAATGCATGGAAACTAAACTAAGTATGATTTCATTTAAAGTTAAAAACAATAAATACAAATACTTATCTTGATTTATCCCCAAGCAGACTCCTCGTAGTTCCTTTGACTCTTCCTTCCAGTACAGCACGACTCACTAATTACTCACTAAACTCACTAAAGACTCACTAATTGCACTAATTAAGATTCTAAATACTACTTAGAACACACAAAAGGCACACAAAAGACACAAAAGAGACAAAAACTGCACACTTAGGGGCTGAATTTCGGCCTCTATATAGAGAGGTAAGCAAAGGTCCAAGAGGTGTGTAAGCATCTCTTCAAAAGGTGTCCAGGTTCAATGTATCTGTACCATTTGAACTACCTCGCCGTCGGCGACGAACTACCTCGCTGTCGGCGAGGCTTCTAAAAGGTCTTTGAATCGTGCTATCTCGCTGTCGGCGGGCTCGGGCTCGCTGTCAGCGAGACAGTTATAAATCCTTCAGAATTTTCTTCCTCGTACCCTCGCTGACTGCGGGCTCGATCTCGCCGTCGGCGGCTCAGCACAAATTGCATTATTTTCTTCCTTTTTGCTCCAAATCCGCTCCTTTTTATAATTTTTGCTTTTATCACCTAAATTCTCCATTCCTACAACAAAATAAAGAAAATACATTTCTTTAAAGTGCAATTTCATCAAAAATAGGTATGAATTTCTTAATAAATTTTTCAGTGATCACCTACCTACCACCATAGTGAGGTAACGAGAGATAAAGCATTTCTGAATTTCTGTATTCAGAACCAGAAGAGTATTAATGTGGGAAATATTATATATAAAAACATATTAGCCACTGCTAGAAATGAAAGTGGAGGAGGACTAGGACATCCTGGTCTTATCTATGCACTTTGCTAATTATCTGGGGTAGAAGCAAGAGATGATGAGGAATGGATAGAGCCTATGAAACCCCTTACTCAGGCTAATATAAAGAAATATGAATCCCACGAAGGATGGAGATACGGGACGAGGGATTATGTACCTTCTTCAAGTAGAGATATGCCTCTACTAGTTATGAACCACCCCTCGGTACACCACTCCTACCCTTCAAGATCCGATGAATGAGTTAACCACGAGTAGAAAGAGTTTTGAGTTATTTGGAGAAAATATGGAAAGAAGATTTGAGCATATAGATCGAAAGAATCGGAGGCTCGGAGAGAAGACACGATTATGATAGCGAATATCTCCAGCGACATTCGAGTACGAGATTGCATACTATGAAGGCGAGCGTCGTTATAGGAGTGGTGATTTAGATGTTGTCTTTCACGAGTGCCCCGTTATACACGATACCGAGCATGCTCGGCCTTCTCGGCTGGAAATCGGGGAGACGACATAGCTTAGGATTTTGATGCGAAAGATTAGAATCTTTGTTTAGTTTGTTTGATTTGTTTAGATTTGTTGTTTTGCAAACTTTATTATTTACGTGTGTAATATTTTAGTACTTTCTGTGGACTTTGGACTTGATATGTTATTTGTTTGCTTGAGCAGTGATGTTAAATTTCTTATGTGTGTTAAATTAGTTGCAAATTTTTATATATATAGAATGTTAGTCTTTCTTTAATGTATTGTTTAAATTGTAAATGTATGTGTAGTAACAAATTAAGTTTTCTTTGTTATGTTTGATACTTATTTTAAAAATTTTCATCCTCGCACTTTCTTTTTAAATGTTATATATGGAAGAATACTAACGGTACGAGTTCGTAAGTAATGAAAAAGCTCGCAAAAATTTCAAAGAAAAGAAATACCTAAAGCTCAAAGGTATGATGAATTTTATTTATATACTTTCTCTTTTTTACTATGTAGTATAGATAGAAAAATTTAAGTTTGGGGGAAGGTAAAAATACAAATTTAATTATTAAAATTGTTCTCAAATTCTATTTTCAAAAATTATTATTAAATGATTTTCTATAGTAATTTTCAATTAAATAAATATGAGTTACTTTATTTAATTATTATATAAAGTTAAAGAAAATATTTCTAGTAATTCAATTAATCAATAGAATAAGATATTTGGTTAAAAGGAATAAGAATATAGTAAAGCTATTTAAAGTAAGGGAAACTATATTCTAAAAATTGGAAATTCTTAAGTATATAGATGAAAAAGAAAGGATAGAAACTCGATGAAGTAAAAGTTATGAAATATATATAAACGAAGAAATATTTTAAGTTTCAAATTTAAGAAGAGAAATTGAAGTTCAAAATTATTAACGAGTTATCCAGGATACGATATCCTCAGCTTGAAAAAGAAAAAGAAAAAGAAAAAAAAGAAAAAGAAAAAAAAAAGAAAAAAAAAAGAAAAAGAAAAAGAAAAAGAAAAGAAAAGAAAAGAAAAATATAAGTGATGAGAAGCTTAAGGAGATGCCTTATCAAAAATTGGCTTGATGGATTCGACGCTAAAGGGTAAAACTTAACTATAGTTCTAAACTTATATTTGTGGATTAGTATTTTACTTAAATAGAGTTTTCTTGAATTTCCTATCATCTAAATATCTTAAGTAATTTATTAATTTTTAATATAGTCATTCCTGAATTAAATAGAAAGCTAGAAATCTTGACACTAATAACTAAATAATCTTATCTCTATAAAATTAATTTAAATTACTTAGAAATATTTCTATTTAACTTTAATATAATGTTATTTAAAATTAATTCATATATTATTTGAGTTGAAAAATTCTATTATATAAATCATTATTTTTATTTAGTATTAAAATTACTTGAGGACAAGTAATAATTAAGTTTGGGGGATTTTGATCACAGAAAAATACATAAAGAAATTCATATCTATTTTTGATGAAATTGCACTTTAAAGAGAGGTATTTTCTTTATTTTATTGCAGGAATGAAGATTTATTAGTGATAGAAGCAAAAGCATGAAATGGAGCAAATTTGGATCAAAAGGAGAAAATTCATGCAAATTTAACTACTTCGCCGACGGCGAGATCGAGGCCGCCGACGGCGAGATCGTGAGGAGAAATTTCTGAAGGAATTATAACTACCTCGCCGACAGCGAGCCCGAGCCCGCCGACAGTGAGATCGCGCGGTTTGAAGACCTTTTAGAAGCCCCGCTGATGGCGTGGTCGTTTCCCGCCGACGGCGAGCTAGTTCAAAATGCATATACATTGAACCTGGACACTTTTTGAGGAGGTGTTTAAGCACCCCTTGGACCTTTGCCTACCCCTATAAATAGAGGCCAAATTCTAGAGTCTTGTGTGTGTCTTTTGAGTCTTCTGTGTATCTATTTCTAGTGTCTTAAGTGTAATTTGTGTGAGTTTAATTTAGTTTGAGTGTGTTTAGTGAGTTCATTAGTTTAATTGAGTGCTATTTAGTTGTTGTACTAGAAGGAAAAGTCGAAAGGAACTTGAGGAGTCTACTTGGAAAGGAAATTAAGATAAGTATATTTGTTTATTGTTGTTAACTTTAAATGAAATCCAATGCTTTGTTTTATTCCCATGCATTACGAGTAGTTTTCTTAGTCTTTCTCCTTGTTTATGAAAATTATGCGGATTGATGAAATTAAATAAAAGCACTTAATATAATATAAATAAATTGTGATAATTTTTACTTAAAACTTAATTTACTTTCAATATGGTCAATTGAGTAGTTAAAATATGTTGAATTATCAACTATAGTAAAAATTACATCCAATATTCAGGGAAGTCAAAGCGCTTGGAAGGCGGGTGCGAATAAATAGGGAAATATTAATTATCGGGCGTAGAATTGGATATTTTAGTGTGACGGACTAAAATACTCGATTCGATCCTACTTGTTTGAGAGTCGAAGTGTAGATGTTAGCCTCGAGTGAGGGGAACGTGGGAGCTACGAAGTGGCAGCCGGTATCCTCCGCACTGACCACGGATTCGATGTCAAACATAGGATTAGTCGATGTTCTTTGCACTGGACCAAAGGGTAAAGAACAGGGAATGCTCTTATTTGTCACAATACGATTTAAAAATTCATTTAAATTCATCATTTCACTTAATTTTTTAAAAACAAGGATAATGATACTTTTTCGAATTAATTAAATCAACTTATTTCGAGCATTAGTTTACTTTAGTTTATTATAATTACTTTGAATTTCTATTCACTTTATTAGTAAGTAATTCCTTTAAATTTAGTCGATAATAATTACGTTAAAAACTTTCCTGTGGGATCGATAACAGGGACTCCACTGAAGCCACTGTATTACTTGATATAATACGTATACTTGCGTAGAATCCACATTATACATTAAATCATATATATATATTTAAAGCGGGATCAAGTTTTTTGTTCCGTTACTATAAACATAAATTACATACATATTAAAAGTGGGTCATTGATCTATAAAGCTACATATTAATGAAACTTTTGTAGTGTTAATTAATAATTAACCCTATGATTATAAAGTATTCATACTTATATTCACTAGATGTAGGGCTGTCAAAATGGCTCGTTGTTCGCGAACAGCTCGTGTTCGGCTCGTTAAGAAGCTCGTGTTTGGCTCGTTTGCTAAGTTAACAAGCCTTAACGAGCCGAACACAAACAAAGATTTGTTCATTCGTGTTCGGCTCGTTTTGGCTCGAAATACTATTCCTCAATTATATATATATATATATATATATATATATATATATATATATATATATATATATATTAATGAGTAGTATTTTTAAAAAATTTAAAAGATTTATAATCAATTAAAATTATTAATTAAGTAAATATACTAAAAAAGTATTAAATTAGATTCAAAGGATGTTTTAAAATAAACTATAATTCCTAAATATTGCCTCAATCCTTAACATTTTATGGTTACGTGATTAGGATTGTCAAAACGACTCTTTGTTCGTGAACAGCTCGGGCTCGGCTCGTTAAGCAAACGAGTCGAACACGAACACAAGTGTTCGACTCGTTTACACCCCTAACTAGATGGGACCTTCTAATATGGGCCTACTACTACCCTATATCTTTTTTTATAAAAAAAAGAAAACATATACAAAATGATATATGTGCATAATATTCTTACTATTTATTTTTGAGATATTCCGTTATTATCAAGAATACTTTGTATTTATTTATTATTCACTCCAATTGACATAAAACAAATTTTTATATGATGTAAGTTACACACAAGGAACATATAAATCATAACTTCGTATACAAATATTCTGAATAACATGTTAACTCTTAATATACAACAATAATAACAACAACAAAACTTTTAACCCACTAAGTGGGTCGGCCACATGAATCCTTTTTCTCCGTTGAGTCCTATTTAGAGTCATATTTTCATTTAATTTTAATAAATTAAGAAGATTTTTAATACAATATGCTCAAGTCTTTCTAGGTCTACCTTGGCCTTTTTTAACATAAGTCGAATCTAAAACAACTAATCTTCTAATCAGACCATTAAATGGTTTAATTTTAATGTGACCAAACCATCTAAGACGTCTCTCTCTAATTTTGTCCGTTACGGGAGCTACACCAACTCTTAATATAATAATAACAATAATAATAATGTTCTCTCGCCTTTTATTAATTTATCTTAGAATGCATATATGAGCGTGTGTACCTATATTTATAATATTCTGGCTCAAAGGAGAAATTATTATATTGGGTAATCGCACGTCCGAGTAATGATCCAGATGTGTTGTCGTGCTATTCACAGTGTTATGACCGCATCCAAACAGCCATCCGGACGTGCAATCAGCCTCAAATATAATTTTCTCGACTCTAAAGATCAAAGCGAGATTGTTTTTTCTTTGCATGATACTCCTAATTCTTCATCATTATTAAATACAAACCTCCAATTCCTTTGTGAAATTTCAAAGCAGGATCAGTACATATAGTAGGAGGATGTGTACTTCTGATTTTGTACTCTAATTTTAGAGAGAAATATAGATTATGATATAAGATGGTATATTATATAATAGGCCTTTGTTCTATTATCATCATAATTATACGAGTACATTTATACGTCCGAAGCTTTGAAACTGATCATTTTTTACTGATTATAGCAAATATTAATTGCCAAAATAAGTTTATTTTATATTAATGTGATAGACTTTCCCACTCCAAATTAAATTATATTAATGTGATGTGAGGTGGTTATATGTACAATATGCAATTATCATGATAATTGAAGAGAATTTTGTTTTTGGGAGATTTACGGACGCGTGATAGAAAATTCGCGGTGGCAGAGTAATGGATTATCATATTAGTGTTGGGCAAGAATTCAGTACACACTCAGATGAAAGAAGAATAACTAGTAGTGACACCAGTAGTTTTGACGTCGTAAACCCGTAAAGGGAAAAATCTCAGGTGCCCGGCCTAGTTGGCAATGGTAGACAGTGGCAGAAGTGACGTTGGACTTCAGCACCTCCTCAAAGCGTCAAGCCCTTTCTCAAACCTCAAGCTATCTTTCCTTCTCATGAGAGGGTCGGGGCTCTATTTATAGAGTTATTGGCGGATTTCATGCAGAAATATGAATCTTTCTGATTGGACGGCCTTGATCAAACAGCATTTGACGGATATTTGAGTGCCTTAACGATGTCACAGTTGAGTAATCTTGGCTCATTGAATTCTTCCTTGTTGAGACGCTTGATTCAACTATGAACTTGTCAGATTTGGCATTTGTTTGGTCTTTCAGATGTGTCTAGAAAATTTTTAATAGCTATTTAATGGATTGATATGAGCTCGATTTAGTTCAGATCGGATCAATGTTAGTATCATTGGATCCGTCTCGCCGAGACAGTCGGTTTGACTATAAATTTGCTGAAATCGAAGCACTGGATGATTCTTAATCAAAGTTTGAATATTTCTTGCTCAAATGATTGCATCGAGATTCATGTCATAACTCGAGATTCGTTCTTAATTGTAGTACAAGTGGAGGCATTCTCTGCCACTACTTATGTTCGACTTTTCCCAGGCTGTTAGTCGAAGTGCATCTGTTTCATGACTGTAGCCAGTGTTGAAGCAAAGTTGAAAGGAGAATCAAGTAAGGATGTATGATCTATCATGGGTTGTATAGTCGAAGATGCTTGATGGTATTAACCTGTAATGGATAAAGTCATATGAAATCCATTGAGCATGGTTGACATATCCTAGATTGTTGGTCGAAGCTTTTACTTGATGACTCTAACATATTATGGAAGAGGTCGATGAAAATTCACCAAGGAATTTGACACCTCTGAGGCTATTAGTTGAAGCTTTTGCTTGACGTTTGTAGCCTATGATGGAAGAGGTCAAATCGAGTCCGCCTGGGATCCATTAAGCCCAGAATAAGGTGTTAGACACACTTTGCATTTCTCGAAACTGGGGCATAGGTCGTAAATGGTCGTATGTTTTCTTGAAAATATGGTTGCAGTCATACTAAAAAAAATGGTTAACAACTTATTAGTTGCTGCTTTTGAATTTTTTTGCCCCCAGTAGAGGCTTTTTCCACACGAACTTATAATGCAACCCATATATTGAGCTTTAACAATATCAATTTCTTGAACTGGTTGAAGAGGAGCTCTAATACAGTAAGGGAGCTCTAATGAAGTATTATTTACTATGAAGATTTCCCCCAGTCTATGAGTGATTTTCAAATACTTGTTATCTGAACAAAATGTGGGATGACTATCCTATCAAAGTCGTGCCTAGGACATTAATGTGAATGAACTTTTGAGAGTGTAGTGAAGGTTGCCCCCCAACCTAAAAAAAGTTGTGAATGATTGTGTTTGAGTAGGATGCGAGAAGACAACCCCAATATAATCGTGCTCGAGACATTGTCTTGAATGACCTTTTGAGACTGCAGTGAATGTGGCTCTCCACATTGAAGAATATTCCAGAGACGATCTTCAAGATGCAAAGGAGATTCATTCACCAGTTAGATGATGTATATCACTGAGATATGAAGTAGTCGCTCAGCGTCGTAGTGTTGAATATTGTGTCAAACGGTGCTCATTTCCAATAGATGATACTAAACTGATGCTTGTTAGAAGATTTGCGGTGATAGAGTAATGGATTATTGGCTTAGTATTGTACAATAGTTCAACACACACTCCGATGAAAGAAGAACAACCAATAGTGACACCATAAGTTTTTACATGGAAACCCCACAAAGGAAAAAACTACGGGCTCGGCCCATTTGGCAGTGGTCGATGGCGGTAAGAGTGATGCTGGGCTTCATCATCTTTTCAAAGCTTCAAGCTCTTTCTCAAACCTCAAGCACTCTTCCCTTCTCATGAGAGGGGTGGGGCTTTATTTATTGAGTTATGGTTACAATTATTGCAAGAATATGAATCACTCTAATCGAAAGACCCAGATATGTTCCGTTGATCAAACAATGTTTGATGGATATTTGAGTCCTATAACAATGTCAGAATTGAGCGATCTTGATCTCATTGGTTTCGTCTTGTTGAGACCTCAATTCAACTATAAACTTGTTAGATTCAAAATTCATCTGACATTCTAAATGTGTCCAATAACTTTCAAAAGTGATTTAATGGCTTGATCATGGCTCGATTTAGTTCATATTAGATCAATCTTTGGTACTTTGGATCCGTCTCGTCAAGCTGCGAGTTTGACTTTTCTTTGAAATTGGAGCAATAGATGATTCTTAATCAAAGTTTGAACATTTTTTTCTCAAATAATTGCCTCATGATTCGAGTCATGCCTTGAGATTTGTGTTGGATGTCGGAAATTTGATTATGGCGTATCATTTACATACATGACACACAATTATTATGTATTTGCATATTTAGCACCAAAAGCTTGATAATTTTTTCAGATTAAAACAATATGTGTATGCGCGTGTGCCAATATTTAATATAGTTATTTTATTAATTAATAGTCCATAAAATCTATAATATATACAAAATTGTAAGATTAGTGGAAACAAATATCATATAATATTATTTACAAGTGCTAAAAAAAACAAGTCAAAAAATCAATGACACTATAAGCACATGCACAAAAAAAAAAAAAAATCTATCAAATAAATGACGAATAAACCACACCTAATTTTAGCATGAAAATCCTCTCAAATAAAGTAAAAACTACGGACCCGTTGACCACTTAAATCTATATGATAATCAACTTAATTGGTACACAAAGTTCATCTCAAGAATACTACTAGAAAAATTGAAAAATCAACCATCACCAAATATGTGATAATATGTGATAAGTAAACATCAATTTCATTAAACACAAGGGTTTGGTAATCTCATCAAATTCAAGAAAAATGAAATTTTCCTACTTCAAATTTATTTCATGTTGCTACCCTGAAATCCTCTGATTCGAGAGAAGAATCCTTACCACTGAATGTCATGAAGGAGCCATCCTTCCCTGTGTTCGCGAACTACACCAAGTGAGAGCAGAAAAAAATTGAATGGAGAGCAGAGCAATCGGTTTAAACTAGCTTTTTCCTTTGTGTAGGAGGAACTCATAGCAATCGCCCTCTCCAATCACGTCAAGAAAAGAATCTCCATACCTGCAATTTCTCACCATAGTATAAGTTTCTCTTTTGGTAATGATTTTTATCGTCATATCAGAGCCATTCTCATTGGTATGTATCCTCTTAATTTGTAACATCTTTGTGTATAACATATCATGATTCTAATGATACCTCACATCAATTTGCATTGCACATGATTAGACTGTGGAATTCTTACTAACATGAATTCCACTCTAATTATCACAATATATGACAACCTTATCTTGCTTATGGCCCAATTCTTGTAAGAAAATTTTCATCCACAAGACTTGTTTGCAAGCTTCTGTGATCACAATATACTCAGCCTTAGAAGTTGATAATACCACACATTTTTGTAGTTTAGATTGCCCTGAAACTACTCCCCTCTGTAAAAGTAACAAAGTATCCCAAAGTGGACTTCCTCGAATCCACATCACTGGCCAACTTTTTTTTTTTTTTGTTTTTATATGGGTTTAGGGTCATGCATAACCATCTAAAATAAGATTTTTTTTTTCCAAGAAAAAAATAAATTTTTGGAAGAACCTTTGAGATACCTGAAAATCCACTTAAGAGCTACCCAATGCTTTTTTCTTTGATTGACAAGAAACCGACTGACAATGCCAACTGCATGAGTAATACATGGTTTTGTATATACCATGGTATACATCATGCTGCCCATGGTAGAAGCAGAAGGCACGCTCTTCATTTCTTTCTTCTTATTCTCACTTTTAGGGCATTATTTAGTGTTAAGTTTAAAAGACCTGCAAGTGAAGATATAACTGGCTTCACACTGCTTATATTGAATCTTTCAAGAACTTGCTTTATGTCTCCTGAGATAATCATAGCATGTTCTTATTGCTATCATGAATTATTCTCATTTTAAGTGTATTCTTTATCAGAAGCAAATCTTTCATTTGCAAATGATTTGTTGAGTTCTCTCTTGAGATTTTCAATCTTATTCATATCGTGACCAACAATCAACATATCATCGACCTATAGTAAGAGAATCATGAGATCATTATCAAAGAACTTCTTTACAAAAAACATAATGGTTATAGTAGTCATATTGTACCCCGTTTATTTCCATGAAAGCATCAAAATTTTGGGACCACTTTCTTAATACTTTCTCAATCCGTATATACTTTTTATAAATCTACAAACAATATATTTTTTTCTTTGTCTATGAAGCCCTCAGGATGCTCCATGTAAATATCCTCTATATCACCACAAAGAAAGTTTCTCTCTACATAAGATTGTTCCACCTCCAAATTCAAACTGGCTAATAATCTTAGTAGAACTCAGATTGAACTCATCTTCACCACCAGCGAGAAAATTTCATCGAAATTGACACCTTTGTTTGACTAAATTCCTTCACTAGCAACCTTGCTTTGTATTTTGGTTATGATCAATTCTTCCATGACTTCAGTTTGAATACCTTTTTTTTTTCCTTAAAGCATTCATGCTCATTGGTAGTTTCACCAAATTGTAAGTGTGGTTATCATGCATTGATCTCATCTCATCTTCCATGGCAATCAACTACTCTTCTTTCCTCTCATGTGACATTCTCAGTCGGTTTCTTTTCAATCCCCTTTAGTAAGAATCTCAAATTCGTTGGTAGAATGTCTCTCAGAATGTTGTCTCTCTCCGTTGGATTTTCTTAATAAAGATTCAATTGGTATCTCTTTTCGGATCTCATTAATTTGATCATCATCAGTTGAAAGTGTTTCATCCACATGTATAAGTCTATCATCTTTGTATGGGGGAAGTTGAACCTTGCTTATCGTTTGTTCTCTTGATACATAAGTTTATGACACCAAATTGCTATAAGTGTACATATCAAATTTAGGATGTTAGATATGTAAATATATAAAAATTATGTGGTATGTATGTAAATTTCTCCTTAAAAAAAGTAAAGGTTCTCAAGCCATTATATCCTAAGTAATAGAATTAAGGGAACTTTACATTTGTAGCAAACAATTCTCTATGTATTTATTTATCTCACATCTAAACTTTCAATTTTACATATATACTACATTTGTGTTTTTCTTCATGAAAATGTGAATTTGATTTTTAAAAAGAAGTAAAAATAATGTTACTTTAAATATTAAAATTTAGATGTCAGATATACAAATACATAAGAATTATCTGCAATGTATTTAATTGCCCCTATAATTAATTATTTTATTCAATAATACTTTTTAAAAAATAATAGATATGGGCCACTGAAGCCGTGCTGCCATGGGACTTGTTACAACTTCTTTTAAGCCCATTTTCTATCCATTTTGGCCCATTTCTTACGTATGGGCCAGAATATTTGTATTTGCTAAAATTTATGATAGGTAAATTTATGTCGCAAGAGGGTTTAACTTTGTTAATTTTGAGGAAGCGGTCCTTTCTTATTTTCAATATTATTATAATTTTAATTTTTGGATTTTTTTGGTGTAAATATTTTGATTTTTAGATTTTGACTCGCAAAAACAAATTTTGAGAAAAATATTAGTCGTGTATATAGGGCTGTCAAAACGGTTTATTGTTTGTGAACAGCTCATGTTCTGTTCTTTAAGAAGCTTGTGTTCGATTCGTTCACGAACACTTTTTTTGTGCTTGATATATAAACGAGACGAACATGAACAAAAATTTGTTCATTCGTGTTCGGCTGATTTTGGCTCGAAATACTACTCATCAATTTTATATACATTAATTTTAAGAAAATTAATTGACTACAATACTAGAAAAATTTATAATCAATTAAAAATTTTCATTAAAAAAATAGAATTAAAATAGATTAAATTATATTTAAATTATGTTTTAATATAAACAATAAGATTTAAAATTTGTCCCAACCATTAACATCCTATGACCGCATGATTAAGGTTGCAACTCTTTGATATTTTGTGTTCGAAATATAAACGAGTCGAACACGAACAGAGATAGTTTTTAACGAGCCAAACACGAGTTGAAATTAGACTCGCTCGTCTCGTGTTCGGCTCATTTACACCCCTATGTGTATCTTGGATATAAACTATCGTTTTAGTTTGAAAACAATATTACTTACTCTTACAAAAGCTTTGAAAATAAATTGATACAATTGTAATGAAATTTGGCATTAATCAAAAAATTTCTTACCAATAAAGAGATATTAAATACATTTGTGTTTGATAAAAAAAGAAAATATTTAGAGCTAAAAGTTAAAAAAATTAAATATTAATAATTAATTAATTAATTAGTTAATTATTATGATATTTGTGTGTATGTATGCATGCATGTATCTATTGAATATAATTAAAAGTGTATGGATGTGTATTAAATAAATGACTGAAATATTTTTTAATTAAACAAAAGCACTTAATTTTTTTATATAGAGTTTTGGACGTTAGAGTTTTGGACGTTTTGTTAAGAAAGGAAGAGGTAGACCTAGAAAAACTTGGGCTTGTTGCATAAAAAATGATCTTAATTTATTAGAATTAAACAAAAATTTGACACTAAATAGGATGCAATGGAGAAAAAGGATTCATGTAGCCGACCCCACTTAGTGGGATTAAGGCTTTGTTGTTGTTGTAGAGTTTTGGACGTTAAACTTTATTTTTGACCGCGGAATAAAATATTAAGTAGATTTCTACAATAATTATTGATTAAAAATTATCGTTGATAGCAATAAAAAACTCACAAATCTTACATTTTTAACACTAGTGTCATAAACATGTGGATGAAAAGTTCCAATAATATTGACTGATACATGGTAGGAGATTCATTGCGGTGGAGTAATGAAATATCATCTTAAACTTGCACGAGAATCCAACACATATAGATAATAAAAGTAATAGGTAGCAGCACTATAAATTTTTATATGGAAAATTGGAAAAAAGGAAAAAATAATGGGGCCTGGTACGAGTATGTTTGGTATGTGGCATTTCCGGTTGGTTGTTGTACTGGTGGTAAATAAACTCTATCTGGTTGTGTGGGCACGACTGTCGGGCCTTACATAAGAGTTGTGTCCGATTGGGTTACCTTGTCAGAATGGATGTATCGAGTCTGTGTGTCGAGAAACTAGGTCGTTGAGTCCGGTGGGTTTGATTTGGGTTACCGTGTCAGAGCAGTTCATCCTGTTGAAGCATATCCTAAGTTGGAGTGTGTTGTCGTGTCAGAACATTGTAAAACAGGGCACGTGGGCAGTGTCGACGACATTGTTGGATCTGTAGACCAAGGATCGCGATGCGATCGAACGACTGGGGACGAATCCACAGATTCTTCCTCTAGATGGCGAGATTCACGCCACTTCAACTATCCAAAGGAGTTGAATCAGATGATGAGGATCAAGCAGTGTGATCTAAGGGGATGGAAGAGGCGGTGTGACCTAATGTACTCGATCAAGCGGTGGATGAGGCAGTGAGGGATCCAGAGCCCATATCAAGTTCAAATTTTAGGTAAATTCATGCTTTTGAGTCTATAAAAAGGGGCCAAAGGTGAAGGTGAAGTAGGACATCAAATAGGTGCAGAAGGACCTGGATTCTCCCTAGTGTGTTCCTTAGGAGAATTTTAGGTCCTTTGGAATTTAAGGAGGAGAGGTAAAGACATACTTGAAGTCTCCTTGTTATGCATTCTAGATGAGAATTTCAAGTCTTTTGCAGCCTAACTTCAGGCAGAAAAGGTTTGGATTTCCCAGCTGCGCATTCTAGTGGGGATTTTTTAGCTTACAAGATACTGACACCTTGCCCCCTAAAAATCAAAGGAAGATTCAGATTCTCAAAGAGGCAAATTTAACTATAGCAGAGGTTGATTTGATACTATTTTGGTAGAAATATAACTTCTTGTATGATTTTATTATGAATATTAATGCTCTGATTGATCAAGTTTACTCCCCTCCCTCCAGATATATAGCCTTTTACGAGGTGACTTTACATGTCGGCTCGCGACTTTTATTAGTGACTGAATTGCTTTATATTATGAAAGCTATCAAAGTAAGTATCTCACAATTTACTTATAGGACAATGGCAATCTTCATCAGCTGTGATTGTCCTTCTTTGAAAAGACGAGTTGAAGTTAACGCCAGAGATTTTAGCATGGTTTGGGGTATTTTTTAGCGATACACATTGTCAGGTGTCTTTCAAGAGCAAGGAGTTGGATCTTTGCATGACCGATTTAGTTAGACACTGGTCCACAAGTTTTTTATTTGTGCGGAATGACTAAGAAGTTAGCAAAAAAAAAAGCAGGGGGGTGGGAACTGCAACAATTGCCCTCCTGATCAGTGAGGATGAATTACTATGAATGATCAGGTCCTGAAATATCAAAGAGATGTGATACAGTATGTGTTATGTTCATATGTTTGTGAGTAAAGAGATCTTATTCAAGGGTAGACTCTACTTTCATCTTGATATATCTTCTGCAGTCATGTTGAAGAAATTCGAGAAGAGGTGTCCTAAGCCAGCTTCTGTGGTGCCCCCAAAGTAGTCCCTAAAGAGCAGTGATCGCAAGATATTGCCTCAAAAAAAGCACAAGAAAAGCGAAGAGGCAAAGAAGCCTTTGTCCATTTCTTCAAGGGTCCATATACTAGAGAGTGTGTTCACTCATTTGTGCATCAGACTTCTAAAAGTTAAGGACTTCGCCAGCATCTTCCTTTTTTTCCTTTTTTATCTTCCTCTTTCACACAAATTTTTCGTATGTCACAATAGAATCACATATTTTTATTTTTTGGATGGATAAGATGACGGAGTTTCAGATGGGGTTAGATCTTTTTTGGAGGGAGTTGAATTCCGAGTTTGTTAGATCAAATTACTCGAAGGAGAATATAAGCACATATACTATTATGGGGCTGAGAGAGTAGTTGAGTTGAAATCTTAGCTGATAAAGTACAGGACAGAGTTGTCTACGATGGTGACTTCTTACTCACTGCAATGTCTGGACCTGGAGAGCACTCAGGAGGAGTTGGTGGAGGCACAAGGCAACCTTAGTCGTAGCAAAAGGAGTGTGAAGGTTATATGATCGAGGGTGTCAACCATAAAGGAGAAGGCCTAAAAACTGAGGCATGAAAAGAAAGTTAGTGTTGTTTGAATTGAGTTGAGAGCTATGGAGGACTTCTAGAATTTGATTGAGTTCAAGTCCATCGTTCTGGATAAAATTCAGAGGACTCGTGACCAGGTGCTTGATGTTGAGGTGGAACAACAATATAAATAATTTACTGTTGAAGGATTCATCTGGGTGTTCCTGAAACGAGCAAGTGTAGTACAACATCAAATCATGTCAGACATAGAGTAACTTACCCATATATAGCTTTTAGAAGACCCCCATTTAGATTCAGGTGGTGATGGTATCGAGGGCGAGCAAAAGAAGGTATTCTCCAACAACGAGGATATTGAGGATAACATCGATCTCACGTAGCACTATTTCTTTTTTCTTTTTATCTATGTCATGTTGTACAAGTCAGACTGGTGTATTCATTTCTTTTTAACCTTTTTTTTGGCTTGTTTATTGATGTTATGTTTTATGAGTTGAGATGATATTATTTGGTGATTTTTTATTATTGGTTATTAATCACCTGAGTATTTTACTTTCCTTTATGTATCCTTGTTATGATATTGATAAATTATATTTTTCTTTCATGTCATAGTGGATGCGAGCTATTGTTTATAATTTTTTATTCGCAAGAAGGTTATTGTGAAAACAACAGTGGCTTTTGAATTACCCAGGACTGTGCATCAGAGTATCATTCAATAATTTTAACTCGTATAAGAAAAACAAATTGAAGTCCACCGAGGACCTTCAACCTTCTGAGGTTGCTAGTCAAAGCATTGCTTGCTTAATAACTCACATGGATTTTAGATCTAATTGTTTGGAAGATTTGGAAATGGTTCTTTCAGGAAGGCCTTGGTTTATTGGTGGTAAGCCTTTTATTTTTAGGAGATGGACCCTTGATTTTAAACATGTTAAAGAGGACTTTAAAGAAGTAACTATATGAGTTAAATTTTCTAATTTACTCATTTTTTGCTAGAATGAATTGGTATCTCTGAGATAGCGAGTAAATTGGTTTACCCTTAGGATTTGATTCTCTAACTGCTAAAGGAACCTGTCTAACTTATGCTAGAGTATTCAAATTCATATTGAATCTACTTTACCTGAATCCATTACTATTATAGCGAAGAATAGAGAATTTATTTTGTTTGTTATTTTTGAATGGAAACCCTTGCCTTGCAAGAATTGTTCGACATTTGCTCATACTCCTTGTTATGAATACTTTTAATGTTGGGAATGTTATTAATCCTTTTATTTAGAGGAAGAAATAATCAAAGAAATGCTACTAATGTTAATTTGAGATATCAAAGTAAATTTGTTAGTACAAATAGGTTTATTGTTTTTTGTCCTGATTTAAACATTTCAGTTTCAAATATTTCAGTTTATAATGCTTGTTAAGTTAATAGTTCTATCTTACCTTCTCATATTGTTAATGGTGTTGATATTAATTCTTCTCTTGAGAGGGATAATATTTTGAAGATAATATTTTGAGCAATTTGTTGGAGAATATTGATGCTAATGTTATTGCTGATAATCTTGATATTGTTACTACTATTAATGATGAAAATGTCAATGACATCATTTCTCCTACTGATAATCACGTGGTTGATATTGTGGATAAGGAAATTGATGTTGAGGTTAATGAAATTGATGTTGCGGTTAATGAAAACAGTTCTGATTCGAATGATAATGCTAATGTTACTATTCATAATATTACTTGCAATGATTTAGTAGTTCTCAATAGATTTTCTCCTCTTAATGTGAATTTGAGCAATGTTAATACATCTGCTTCTATTTTAAATCCTATGGTTAACATTGCTAGTGGTATTTCGTCCTCTTCTACTCTTGTGTCTGCAGAAAAGTTATAAATAAATACATTTGTCTTTTTCCTCTTTTTTTCTCTTTTTCTTATGTTTTTTTTTCCCTAAATTAGTTTCTTGGATTGTTCGTGGGCTTACTAATGAGGCCCGTATTGTGGATTGTAAAAATCTATTAATGGATTTAAGCTTGATTTTATTTGCCACTTGGAGACAAAAATATCTTCTTCTACTATTTCTAACTTTATCATTTCTAATAATTTTACTCTTTTTTATAATGAATATTATGTTGAAAACTTCAATACTGCTGAGAATGGTAAAACTTAAATTAAATGGAATAAAGATATTTAAAATTTTAGCACTCTTAAATTACATCTTCACATTATTCATGGTTTAATTAATTTTTCCTCTAATATTAAGTTTTATGTCATTGTTGTTTTGCTGATAATAAAGCTTTTAACAGAAAAATGCTATGAGATTCTATTATTTCATTATCTGTTACCATTCAGAATCCTTTGTTACTTTTGTGTGATTTTAATTGCATCAGAACTATGTGTACCTCCAATTCTCTGTAAATTGGTAGATTTTCAATAATCGCATTTCTAATACTGCTCTCATTGAACTTCAAAATGTTGATTACTCTTTTAGATGGTATAATAATCAAATAAATAATCCAATGAGATGTGTATTAGGCAAAGCTTGTGGAAATTCATATTGGATTAATTCTTTACTGGACTCTTTTTTAAAAGTTTTAAACAATTACACTTTTGATCATCACCCTATTCTAATTTTGCTAGGTAAGACTTCTTTGTTACATTTCAGATTCATGTTTAAGAGTTATTGGACTCTTTGTCCTAATTTTATTCAGCTCATTTCTTCAGCTTGAAGTATAATTGTTAAAGGTGATTCTATTTTTTCACTTTGTAATGAGCTTTAAAATGTTAAACATTCTCTTAAGGTTTGGAATTGGAATTCCTATAATGCTTTTACTATTCACATCGTTGACCTTAAAGATAGACAAATCAATGTTCTTTCTCAACTTAAACTTCTCCTCTTTCTAAATAATTGCTTGTTCAATCTTTTGATATACAAAATAATATTTCTAATGCTAGTACTTGTAATTATAAATGGGTTAAGCAAAGTGTTAAATGTGATTAGTTATCTAAAGATGTGCATGATGTGAAATGCTTTTTTCGAAGAGATAAAGTTAAAGAAATTTAGTCAATGACAATTATATTAGTAAGCAGGATCATATTGCTGATGAAGCTATACATTTCTATACTAATTTGTTAAATGAGGATAATATTTCTTTTAATAGTTCTCTTTTTCTATAAATCAAAGAGTGTATGAGAATGATTATGATTTTATTATTCAATCTTTTTTTATGAGGATATTAAAAATGCTTTCTTTTCTATTTGTTCAAATAAAACTCATGGTCTTGACGGTTTTACTTCCAAATTATTTAAATATACTGGGCACATTATTGGAAAATATTGCATCTATGTCATTAAATACATTTTTTGAACTTTTGAATTTCCTAAAAGAGTTAATCATAGTGCTCTTGTTATCATATCTAAAAGATTTACTGCTTTTGCTTTTTCTGATTACATACATTTGTCCTTATATAATACTTTCTATAAAGTTGTTGCTTTACTTTTAGCTAGCAGACTTAAAGTTATTCTTCCTAAAATTATTAATCTTGCTCAGTCTGCTTATAATCAGGGTCATGATATTGTTGATAATATTATTTTAATGAAATAATTTATGACTTTAATTATGTTAATTCTTCTAGGCAATTCTATGCTAAAATTGATTTAACTAAAGCTTTTGATAAAGTGAATAGAAATTTTCTTTTTTGTAAAATGAAAAATATTGGGTATCCTTCTAATTTTATTAAGTTGGTTAAAGCTTGTACTAATATGTTCATTGTTCTGTTATTATAAATAGTGAGTTAAGAGGATATTTTCCTTCTGCTTCTGGACTTCGTCAAGGAGGTCCTCTTTCACTTTATCTATTTAGTATTATAATTGATTCTCTATCCGTCATGCTTGAGAATAATTTGAATTTTAATTGTTCTAATGCTTCTCATCTGATCTATGTTGATAATATTCTGATTTTTGGCCAAGCTGATATTCATTATATGAGAACCATTAATCAAAGTTTTGAAAGATTTAGTAAAGTAACTAAACTTCATATTAATACTTCTAAATCTGATATTACTATTTCTAAATTTGTGGATGTTTCTATTCAGAATGATATCGCCTCCTTATGTGGTTTTAACATTAAAACTTTTCCTTGGAAATATTTGGGAATTAATATTAAGCCTTTTAATTATTAATTTTTGATTGTCGTATTCTTATTGATAAAATTGACAATTGGTTGGCTGGGTGGAAAAAAAAAACTTTATCTTCAGCTGGTAAGTTACATCTTATTAAATTTAAGATCTGGATTTACTTATACTATTGGCTTCGTTCTACTATTATTCCTAAAGGTTTAAGAAGGAAAATCTCTTTCTTGATTGCCAATTTTTTATAAAGTAATAAAGAAGGTAAGAATCTTCATATTGTTGCTTGGTATAAATTTGTTATTCCTAAATACTATGGTGGCATTGATTTTCCTTCTTTGGATACTATTAATATCATGTGTAAAACTAAAATTATTTAGAAACACTATAATTATCATTCTATTCTTTCAAAGTTAGTGTTTTGATTGTTATAATTTCTTATGAAAATCTATTGTTTCTAAAATTTTCACCTTTTTGGAAGAAAGTTCTTAAAGTGGCTAATTGTATTAGATATTCTTTAACTTTCAAAATTAATTTGAATAGTTAATTATCTTTCTATTTTGATACATGGTTTAATGGGTTGACTTAAATTGAAAATTTTGGCAATATTATTTTTAATTACTGTAATCTTCCCTATGATGCTAAAATTTGTGATCTATTGAGGAATAATATTTGATATTATGAATTGTTTAGTCATGTTTCTGCTTTTTTCATTAATGATTTATGCAATATTCTGGTCTCTCAAGGTCTTATTTGTATTTGGAAGAATGAATATAAGTATAACCACTTACTTTTCACTTCTTATATGAAGCTTTACATAAAGTGGATTTGTTTCAGCTTATCTGGTTTAAAGGTTATGCCTCTGCTTGGAAGATTATTCTTAAAGGTCTAAAGACTTGTGATAATTTAAATCTTCCTGGTATCAATATAAATAATGTTTGTGTTCTTTGCTCTAATAATTTGGAGAATCATGATCATCTTTTCTTTGAATGCCCCTTTCACATTTTCTGATTAGTAAATGTGTTACTTTTGGTAATGTTTTTACCATTCATCCTAATTTTTTTCAGATTCTATTTCATTATAATAACCTCACTTCTAAAATTCTGAAAAGATTTCATCTTTTCTCTTTACAACTCACTGCTTATTTCATTTAGTATGAATGAAATAATAGAATTTTTCAAAATAATTTTACTCCTATTATTTATATTGTTCTGAATGTTCATTGAAATATTATTTTCAAAAGTAGGCATTGGAAATTTAAATAAAATCTACCTGATAATATTGTTGATTTTTATGGTATTATTATCTAATTATTATTTTTTTTTCCTTATGGGGTTTGGTTGTCTTGTTATTCCTTTGCCTTTAGTATTTTGTTTATATGTATTACATCCGATTTATTTGTATTCTTTATTGTTTTTAGTTTTTGGTTTTTATTTATTATATGAATTTTGGAGGTGCTTTTTGTTTTTTGGTTATTATATGATGATATCCATCATTCTTTTAAGTTTCAACAACTATATTGAATAATTTTTATTCATTAGTTTTTTTATTGATACATAATTCTATGGCGGTCCTTTGCATTAGTTGTTATTGTTTTATTTTTCTGGTGACAGTTGATGTCGCTGATGATTTGCTATATTTCTTTGCGGTGATTTTTTCTTGGTTGATCTCTAGTTTTATTGGGTTTTTTATGGTGGCTTGTTTTTCTTCCTTTTTATTTTTGTAGTTCGTTGAAGTGTTTGCTCTTTCTCGGTTAATAGCCTCTGAGGTTTTACAGTTGCTAATTATGGATATTAGTTGATTTGGTGGCTTCGATGTTTCTGATTTAGATCAAATATCTCTTATTATATTAGTTTTGATGCCATATGGTGGAGGGTTTATCTTTTCTTCCTTCTGGCTGTTATCATAATTGACTGGATCTTGGCATGTATTTGTTTTGCGGGTTGGATCACTTATTTCATTGCTCATTGGTGGATATCTTATTTTGCTTTTGGCATTTACTGAGTTATAACAGATATTTCCTTGATGGTTTTTCTATGATATTTTTATGACTTAGAACATATATCTCCTTGATTCTTTCCTTTTATGTTAGTATTTTTGAGCTATGATGATATCTTTCATTCAATTAAACTTCAACCACTCTTTTGAAAAATATTTATTCATTAGGATTTTGAAGGAAATTTAATACTTATGCATGTAATTTCGGAGTTTTTTTTTTCTTTTGTTGTTTATCTTATTTGTATTTTTGCTTTTTGAAGTCCTAATTCTGTTTGAAAATTTTTTTTTATTATCATTTATATTTCTTTTTCTGTGGATGCAATCTATTGTATCTTTTTCTTGTAGCTTTTTTAGGTGGATCATTGTTGTTGCTGGATATTACTTATCTGATTGCTGGTTGATATATTTCTTTTTCAGAGGTGGTAATGGTTGTCACTGATGTTGTAGTTTGTCAGATGCTCTGAGTTCTATTCTTTTAGAGAGGTTGTTCTCAGTTAGTCTTTTCTTTACTTTGTGTTTAGCTACTGGAACCTTGTTGAAAGCCTGAAATTTTGTGTTTTCCAACTTAGATGTGTGTGTGTGTGTGTGTGTGTGTATATATTTAGATGTTAAATACAAGAATATATAAGAATTATTCGATGCCTATGTAATGCCCCAAAACTAACATGATAATGTTTCAAATTTAATCCCATGTCAAAAATTTGTTCCCAAAATTTTATAAAACAAGTCAACAAACCTCACCATCCGCAAGCGATGAAGGTCTGCCCCTTAATTCCAACCCGCTTTCTTTTCCACGACTTCAATCTCTTCCTCTCCGCCAACTGCATCAAACCCATCACGAATAATGGCTGTGATCTCCTCCGGTTAGCCATCGATCTCTCCCCGATCGCCTTCCCCGACGATGCGCCGCCGCCGTACGCAGACGGCGGCGATGGACGGAAGTATTCTCGACTCCCTTGGACAGGAGATCGTTGGCGTGATGTCGCCCGTCTCCATCTGCATGCTCCTCGTCGTCCTCCTCGTCTCTTGCCTCTCCCCGCCACCATCTTCAATCGATTCCTCTACCTCCACTCCTGTCACTGCCGCTACTTTAGTTTATCTCGAATCCCCCTCAGATCCCCCCGCTAAAAAACTGGCCGGCGCCCTCCTCAACGCAGCAGTCTTCGTAGTGCTTATCGCCGTCGTTACTTTCCTTCTTGTAATCCTCTACTACTACAACTTCACCGGTTTCCTCAAAGGCTACATGCGCTTCTCCGCCTTCTTCGTTCTAGCCTCCATGGGCGGCTCGATCCTCCTGTCCTTACTCCGCCGTTTCTCCCTCCCCATTGACGCCCCGTCGGCGTTCCTCCTATTGCTCAATTTTTCCGTCATCGGCGTGCTTTCTGTCTTCTCGCCCGCAGTACCCATCGTTGTGCGCCAATCTTATATGGTCGCTCTCGCCATCATCGTCGCCGCTTGGTTCACCAAACTCCCTGAATGGACCACCTGGACCCTTCTCCTCGCGCTCGCTGCCTACGATCTCGCCGCCGTGCTCTGTCCCCGTGGCCCGCTGCGCATCCTTGTCGATCTCGCATCGTCTCGTGACGAGGAGCTACCTGCCCTCGTCTACGAAGCCCGTCCGACGACCTCCAATCAATTAGCGTCCTCCTCCCCCTTCCCCGCAGCTTCGGTAGAGCTACAACCCCAACATCCCATCAATTCTAACCCTAATGCTAACCCTAACTCAGAACCGCACCCAAATTCAAATTCAAATGACAATTCGTCAAGCTCCAATCAAGTGGATAACTCCATTGTAGAAATTGAGAATCTTGAAGAGGAGACTTCCCCTTTGGTATCCGCTGAAACACTCAGTAGTCAGCCAGGAAGCAGCCATGGTGATCAAAGCTCAGCAGCTGAGCAAGAAGACACCTTTGAAACTAGCAGGGGGATCAGGCTTGGTCTTGGGGACTTCGTCTTCTATAGTGTACTGGTTGGCAGGGCTGCCATGTATGACTTAATGACAGTTTATGCCTGCTACCTTGCAATAATATCAGGGCTTGGATGTACCTTGATACTTCTTTCTATTTGCCGGCATGCGTTACCAGCGCTGCCAATCTCCATAACCTTAGGAGTTGTATTCTATTTTTTGACCCGGTTAGTGATGGAGCCTTTTGTTGTTGGGGCGTCTACGAGCTTAGTGATGTTCTGACCGACTGTTTGGCATTCATCTTAGAAATCCAGAAGGATGGATGAAGGTGATGCTTTAAATTCTGAAACTTATCAAACCCCCGTATTGTAGTGTCACTTTGTATTTTCTCCTCCTTTTTTTGTTAATTTGATATTTTGTGGAGATAATGATTGAATTGCTTATAGAGTTAATAGAAGTAGCTAATTATTTTGAACTTGTGATTGATGTAGGACAGTTAAACATTTGTTTTTATAATACAACTAGAATGATACTATATATATAGATCATACTAGAGAAAATAAGATTCCCTAACCACAAACAACTTAATATGCCAAAAATTTCTTTTTTCTTCCCTTAAATGCAAACAATAAATACTAGAATTAAAACCTAATGATAACGTAATGATCAAATAAATCTTGAAAAAGGTGAAAAATTCAATTCACGCAAAGTCATTAAGCAATTATAATTTAATTGCTATTGTTAGGTGGTGTTTGGTTGCATCCTGGATTTACATGAAGTAGGATTTAGTAAATCCAGATTTATCAAATCCATAATTTGATGGAGAAACGATCGCAGGCCAAATCCCTTAAATCCATTTGTGAATCATATTTAGTAAATATGAATTTATGTCGAATATTAGATGAAAAAATATTTGATTTATCATAATGCATGGTTTAAATTTCACATTTTAAGTGTTTGGCTGGATTTACGTTAAATCCATGATTGAATCTGGTTAAAAGTATGCTACAAAACACCCCCTTAGATTTGTGGCTGTCTAAATTGAATAAAATCAGTATCTCTTGCCGGCTAATAAATAAATATTAGAAGAAATTATATTGAAGAAAAAACCATCGAAGTAAGAAATCTAATTCTTACAATAATACAAGAAGATAAGTTAATTTGGAATTAGGTAGTTTCAATTTCCACCGTGCTCAAAGAAATCACCAATTTAATTTGCACTTACAAAATTGAAGCTTGAAGAAATTTTATTTAGTCCAAAGTTATGTCATTGCATGCCTCGTATTTTCTATAAACTTTTCATTTTATGTTAATGAAGATGGTTGCACAAGATCAACCCAATTTAATTAAAGATAGTCATCAAGTTTAAATTTTAATCTTATCCATAATTTATAGCGTTAGTAATTAAATTAGTTCCATAAGCTATTTCACTTGTGAATAGAAACAAGCCTCCATGTAGGTAACAAGTTATGTATCTCTGAATATTAGTCGAATACCCAATAAAAAGCTTGTAGAAGCAACAACACCTGCTGGTAGCAACAATGTTGCAACAAAAATAATTTGGAGGATTATATAGGCGTAATAGATCAACATCAAGTCGGTGGTACATTTAGGTTTTGGTAGCTTGGATAAGCAACTTTTTCTTGCTTACATGTTCACAAGCTCCGGGGGCATGAGATATGTATTGGAGTATGTTTTGAGATGATTAGTAATCCTTTATCATTATCATCACTTAAAAAAAATGCATAAATCCTATACTTCAGAATCTTTTTCATTCCAAGGAAAGAAGAAATCATTTTATATCTCCATTAGTTTGAAGTTTGAACAAAACTCACAGCTCAATATATCAAGGCGTACGTTCTGAGGTGCTTAGGTGCTCTACATGTGTTTCATATTTTTGTGACATAAGAGGGATCCTATAGAGACTATCAATTTTATCTGTGCCCAGCTTTATATTACCTGTAACCTTGTAACCAATTTGGTTTTAGGTTTCACTATTTAGTTTTGCACGCCACATTCAAAAGACCATATCTCATATTAGTTTCTGAATGAGGCCACAAAGTCTTATGTCAAAAACATAGAATCACCTGATAGATTTGCACTTGTGGATGCTAGAGAGCAATTCTCATTAGCCTTGAAGCATCGAGCCTCCAAACTTTTGCGCTGCCTCGAACTTTTTTACTTATTTGCACCATCACAGCATCAGGTCCACATTAAAGCCTCTCTTAAAAGTTAAAACTCTTTCTCTTACATCCTCTCATTTCCTCTCTTCTTACAAACTGTTTTGACTGGGAACATGTTTTAAAATTGACAAGCTTCCTTGTATTGGTTATTATTACCTTTAGTTGGTCTAAGATTATATTTTAGTTTCATTATATGTTTCTTATTATCCATATTTTTATGGTTTTTTCTCATTTATTTGAGGCTTATGTTTTGATATACTTTGAAACTTATGTCTCACCTCGGTTTATAAATATGGTTTTAAGAATTCTAATGTGTTATTCGCATGCTTGTTATTGGTGCAATGCCATCGATTGACACAGCCATTCATGCAATAGATTAAAATGTGAAAGAAAAAGGTTAGGTCTTCAGTATGACATGGGACGCAAAAACAAAGAACATTTTTTGTTCAAAATTTAGTGCATTCTTGTATTTATGTTTTCGGCAATATTATTATTCTTGTCCTAATTGTTTAAATGCTTCTTTATTAATAACCCAATTTCATTTATTTTTTATTGAGTATTAAAAGAGATATGAAACATGATAAGGTAGCAAGGTAATGCAAAAAGATTATGGGTGGTATAATATTGATTGGCTGAGCCATCAATGAATTTTATCTTAAAATTTTTTGTCCGTTATCTTGTTGAATATGATGTGTTTTTTTTTTCCTGGTAGCTGCTCCTTTTTCGCTTATTAACAAGTTATACTTCATTGGATTAGGCAATGATTGAGGCATTTAGTTGAGACTAATATGGTACAAAAGTTTAAGATGAAGTCGATTAAGTCATTTCGAATGTCATGCTCTAACCATCTGATGCAACGTTCTTGTCATCCTACCAAATTCAATTACGTTTACTGTTATGTCCTTATTTTATATTAGTAATTTTTTAAGAATATGCTTAGTAAGTTTAGCTACTTTTGTGTTAAAAGACATTTTTACCTGTGATTGTGGTGAAATAGACCCATTGTAACTTTGAAGAGTTGCTTTTGGGTATTCTAATAGCAATCTGGTTTTTATTTATTTTTTTTTATTATTTTTTTTTTGCATTGATGTTATTTCTCCTGCTTATGTTTATTTTTCTTGGTTTGTCGTTGCACCACCATGTTTGATGGCTAAATATGATTGAGACGTAAGCATGAACACTTTTATTGGACTCAACAATTTTTGTTAAATTGAGATTGCTCATGTATTCATGTTGCCATTATCATCATTAGCCTTATCCCAACTGTTTGGTGCTGCTATATATATATTCTCTTCCTTCATGCATTGTTATGTAGTATTAAATAAGAGAATATGCAGGGTTGTTGTCAAGGCAAGGCTTCACATGCTCAAAGCACAAAAAGACTTGTAAATTATTCTTAAGAGATTGAAATCTTATAAACTGAAGCTCAAAATATTTAATTAATCTCTATTTGAGTTTCATGTGGTGCTATTTATATTTATAATTTCTTTTTTTTCCAACAAAAAATGCTCAAATAGAGTTCTAAATGATGGATGTCACGCTGACCTTAAACCCTATTGCAATAAGCATAAAACAAACTAAAATTAAACATGATTGAATCTCAACCAATAATATTATGATTTGAAAGTTAAAGTAAGCATTCTGTGCACCTGAAGGTTGCACAACTTTTACCACTTTAGATCTTCTTTTATCTAACTCAGTTCTAACAGATTAATTTTTTCACTTTTTCTAGTACATCTCTTATCTTCTATACATTTCCAAACAACCTGAGCTCGTTATCACTCAAGAAAAGCAGTTGACAAGCCCTCGTGTGTGATAACTCAAATATTTATTTTTTTAAGTGCTAGATTGAGCTTTATTTAACTAGAATTTATCTGATTCTAAATTTGAAGTTTGAGACTTCATATGAGTGCATGCATTTGTTTCTCCTTATGAGGGACATTCTTTCGTTTAAAGAGGTAAGAGGTCCCCCTAGCTCTGATTTTAAAAGGCTGTTGCTTATGTATGGGAAAATGTTTTGGGAAGGCCTTAGGTAGCATAGGAAATTTAAATAATTCTGATATTGTTTTGGGAAAACCATAGCTTCCCTAAGTGCTGAATTTTGAGGTTTTATTGCTATAACTTGCGCAGCGGGCCTTAGCTAGCGTAGGAAATTTAAATAATGTGGGACCCTAACTCTTTACAGACAAATTAGGACATCAACTTTGCAGTCTATGCTTGAGGCCTTAGCCCTTTAGAAGTTTGGGTTTTGGGTAGAATTTTAGAGTCAAGTCTTCACTAACTTTGCGAATTCTGATAGGGAACCTTGGCTTTTGGTTGGCAAATCAGGATCTTAGATTAATTAAAGAAGTGCAGAGGAACCGAACTGTGCCTGGGCATGTTTCCTACTTTAGTTGCAACCTTTATGATGTTAATTGAGGAACTGATATTCTGACATTCCTTACACTGCCTATATGGCAGCTAAGATGTTAACTCACTTTTTTGAACGACTTCACATGTTTTTAAGGTGCACATACATGTTTTTCAAGGTGTTGAATCAGCTTACGGTACGATACATGTCTATCTTATTTTTTTGGGTATGTAACTATTTTAAAAGAGTGAACAGATGCAAAACATTGTAAATGCATCATTCTAACAGTGTCTATATGGGCAACTAAGATGTTAACACACTTTTTTGAACGACTTCACATGGTTTTAAGGTGGACTGACATGTTTTTCAAGCTGAGCGTGTTGAATCAGCTCATGGCACAATTCACGTCCATCTTAATTTTTGGGGCCATGTACATATTTTAAAAGAGTGAGCAGATGTAAAACATGGTAAATACATCATTCTTACTCGGCATATATGGGCAACTAAGATGTTAACACACTTTTTTGAACGACTTCGCATGGTTTTAAGGTGAACTGACATGTTTTTCAATTTGAGCGTGTTGAATCAGCTCCGTCACAATACACGTCTACCTATTTTATATTTATTTGACTCTTTCATAAGAATGATATATTTACCATGTTTACATAGGCTCGCTCTTTTAAAAGTTCTCTAGTTAAAAGAGAACTTGATGATTCATTTCCATGGCTAAATATCATTGAAGTTTGGTTACAAGGAATTCAGGTAAACAAGTCAATGATGAAGTTTATTGTGTGGTTAATAATCTGTTAGACCAGTGTCGCGCCATCTTGTGCTACACCGAGTCGACTAGTCTCACTGAACCCACACCAATCTCACAAAAAAAAGACCTATTTTAGGTGCAAGACTAAAGGGGCAATTTAGTCATTTGTTAGTTATGATTGATTGGTATAAATAGAGCTTAATAGGATTAGGGTTGGTGTATGTGATTGCTATCTTGAATCCTAGGGTTAGGGTTTGGGAGATAATTTCCTACCTCTTGAACTATGGGTCTATTGTTTGTATTTGGGTTTGTTTTGTTTTGTGCTGATGGAGTGAGATATTTTATTATACCCTAATCTCTGTGGAAATTTGTATCGTTCCTATCAAATTGGTATCAGAGTCGTACCTCGAAGTAATGACAACTAAGACAGTCGATGCTTTGGAGGAGAAATTAGAGAGAGGTGAGCTAAATCAGGTTCAAAATGGAGGAGCGTTTCTCATTCATGAGGGGTGGTTCTCATCCATGGAATGGTGATTTCACGACCCTGAAAGAAATAATGAAGAAGATCACGGAGTTTCACGCGAACCCGTCGCTATCTACCACGGGTTGAGCGAAGGCTCATCAATTGGAAGGAATCAGACGACATCAGTGTTACGTAGGGCGCAACGTCACTGCATTAGGCGGATTTGGGATTGTGAGATCGAGTGAAGGAGTTGGGAGTGGACCCTAGCGACATCATTGGGAAGGAAACACACGACATTCATAGGGTTAGGATGAAGCAGGCGGAACAAAATGGTGGTGTGCGATTCGGGCTCGAAGATGACCGATTCAAGGAATTTGGTTGATAGGGATTGCGTGACATTAGGAGGGTTGAAGCAAACCACAATAGGTAGAACAAGATGGTGGCGTGTGATCCGAGGCTTAGGAAGATTGATTATAAGGATTTTGGCTTGGAACAAAGAGTTACGGTGGGTGAGATCTCAACCAAGGTTTGCATCTAACTGCGTCAGTAACTTTTCGTGCGACAACCTTTTGAGAAAACAACAGTTTAGGAGTCTATGTGGATGAACAAGTTAATTATGGGGCGAGCCAGACTTATGTAAGAAAGAAAATCAATATAGGCTAGGAAGGAAACCTACGCATCGCTTCATGGATTGAACAAGATTCTATCGAGAATATTGCAGAGACTCATGCATAAGGAAGTTGAAGATGTCGATCTTTGAAGGAGAGGATGCCTATGGTTGGTTTATTATGTGGAGGGACACATTACTGTTAGTAGGCTGACAGAGGAAAAAAACTGTTGGCAACAACCCTGTGTTTGGAATGGAAGGCTCTAGTGTGATATCAATGGAGAAGCGCTAACCAATCAAATTATGAGAAGAATTCAAGGACTGATTGTTGGAACGTTTCAGAACCATGTGAGAAGGGGATTTACAAGAGCAGTTTTTTGCATTGATCTAGGAAGGATTTCTCATGAATTATATGGAGAAATTTGAGATGTCTGGTCTTTTGAGAGGGATATCAAAAGTGGTAATAAAAGGAAACTTTATGAAGGAGTTGAAGCCAAAGATTCGAGCAGCATTTCTTTGGAGACTGAAAGGATTGAGAGAAACTATGAAATTAGCGCAATTGATTAAGGATAAAAATGCAATGGAATGTGCTAATAGGAGCAACATAATTGGAGTGCCATATTGAAATGTTAAAACAGTGACAAAACCAAATATTTAAACGTTTGGATTCCAAAGAGATGTTCCAAGGGATATGAATAATGGGCAACGAGTGGGAGTAACCTTCAAACGTCTTACAAAGACTTAGATTCATGAGAAACAAGTCAAGGGGCTATATTTTCGATGTGATGGGAAGTTTGCCCCATGACATTGCTGCAAGGACTGAATTTCGCAGTTTCTGACAATGTGTGATGAGGAGGCAAGAGATGAAGAAACATAGGAGGTTGTGTTGGAGGAGGAACAACACCACCTGGATGTGGCAGAGTTTGATTAAATTTGTTGGTGGGGTTCGCACTGAACCAAATTTTGGGGAAAAATAGGGGAGGAGAACTTAGTGGTGTTGGTTGATATTTGGGTTGCCCACAACTTCATCTCTACTCTAGTAGTGGAGCAATTGTGGCTTGGGATTGTTGACAGAAGAAGCTTTGGAGTAATGCTAGGGGTGAGATGTGCGAAGAAGAGCAAAGGAGTTTGTAAATGATTGATTTTGACACTGTAGAGTATTCAAGTGATGGAAAATTTTCTTCCTTTGGATTTAGGGAGCACTGATATAATATTCAGTATGAATGGTTGCAATCCTTAGGGGAGAGTAAGATGAATTGTAAATTCCTAACAATAGAGTTTCAAGAGGGAGACAAGATGGTAGTACTTTGTGGTGATCTTAGTTTGTGCAAGACCTTGGTGACACTCAAGATCGTAGTTAGGGCAATTCAAGATACAAGTTTAAGATTCTTGATCGACTTATATAGCATGGAAGAGACACATGTTATAGAATTGACGAGATTCTGACACTAGTCCAAGATCACTTACAATATTTTTTTAGTTGCCATTATGATTGGCTCTTCGAAGGGAACACGAGCATGTGATAACTCTGAGGCTAGGGGTTTCTCCCATCAGTATGCGCCCATACCGCTAACCCGAGGTGCAAAAAGGACGGGATTGAGAGATTGATCTGAGAGATGTTGAAGGTAGATATCATACATTCTAGTGTGAGCCCATTCTCTAGCTCGATCTTGTTAGTGAAGAAGAAGTATGGGAGTTGGCATCACTGTGTGGATTATTGGGTAGTGAATAAAGAAAAAGTATTTAACAAATTTCTCATCCCGATAATTTGTGAGTTACTCGACAAGTCGTTTGAGATTGATGTGCTTTCCAAGATTAACTTGAAGTTAGGATACCATCAAATTCAGATGCAACCATCGGATGTGCACGAGACTGCTTTTCGAATTCTTGAGGTTCGCTACTAATTTTTGGTTATGCCATTTGGGCTTACCAACGCCCCACCTATATTTCAATCAATAATGAACAAAGTGTTTCAACATTACTAATGGAAGATTGTGTTGGTGTTCTTTGTTGATAGCTTAATGTACAACCGCTCCTTGGAAAATAAGATTGATCGCTTGATGGTGTTGATGGTCCTCGGTGAGCACCAGCGCTACGCTAACTTGAAGAAATGTTTGTTTGCCCAATTGAAGATGGAGTACTTAGGACATGTGGTGTGCAGTGGTGTCGGCGAATTAATCAAAGGTGGCAGTCATGCTGGATTGACCACTATCTAAGATTTTTAAAGGAGTCAAGTGGATTTTTGGGACTTACATAGTAGTGGTAGAAGTTCATGAAGGGTTACAACTCAATTGTGTGTCCCTTGACGGAGCAATTGAAGAAGGATAGCTATTAGGGTAAGCAATGATCTAGGCTTTTGAGATGTTAAAGAAGGTTATAACGAGTGTACTAGCATTAACGTAACCTGACTTCAGTCAACCATTTCTTGTGGAGACTAATGCTTCAGTTAAGTTAGGCGTAATCTTCGTGTAGTGTCAACTACCTATCGTTTGTGGCCGTTGACGGAGCAATTGAAGAAGGATAACCATCAGTGAGGCGAAGCAACGATCTAGACTTTTGAGAAGTTAATGAAGGTTATGACGAGTTTACCAGTGTTGAATTTACCTGACTTTAGTCAACCATTTCTTGTAGAGACGGATACTTCAGGTAAGTTAGGCACAGTCTTCATGTAGTGTCAATGATCCTTTATTTATTTCAATCAAGTGCTGACTGTGAGAGCCAGACTCAAGTTAATTCATGAGTGAGTGAGTGCCTATGAAAATTGTGCTTGCTGTTCAAAAATGGCAACCTTATTTGTTGGGGCGGCTTTTTAGAGTACATACGGAGCAGCACAACTGCAAATTTCTGTTAGAACAACATATGGTGACCGAGAAACATCAAAGATGACTATCGAAGTTATTGAGGAATGACTTTTAGGTTCAATATTGCTCGAGATTGGAGAATAAGTCCGCAGATGCCTTATCATGACGAATGTAGAAACCTCAGTTGTTAGCATTGTCAATCCCTTTGGTCTTAGTTTGGGAGGTATTGAGATAAGAGAGTGAGGCAAATGAGGAATTGGGCAAGATCCAATCGGTTGTTAAATGACAAGAACAACTATTCAAATTATTTATTGAATGACCGACATTTAATTTACCATGGACACTATGTATTATCCTGAAATTCAAGACACGTGCCGAAGATATTATAGGAGTTTTTTGTCAACATTATTGTGGGGCATTCGAGTGTGCTCCAAACATACCAGAGGATTGCAACAAAATTATATGGGGTGAAAATAAGAAAGGATGTGGATAGGGTTTCAAGATAAGATGTGTGCCAACAACCAAATACGCGACGTTAGCGCCTAGGGGTTGCTACAACCTCTAGCATTATTGGAGAAGGCATGGGAGGAGGTGACTGTGGATTTCATTGAAGACATATATCAGTCGGAAGGATTTACGGCCTTCTTGGTGGTGTTGGACCGGTTGAGCAAGTGCACTCACTTTGTAGCTCTACATCATCCCAACACTGTTGTTTCTATCATCGTTGTTTTTATACGGGAGGTGGTCCGTTTGCATGGTATTCTAAAATTCGACAGTGTTGATCGAAAAAATGTCTTCTTGAGTCATTTTGAAGGGAGCTTTTTAAAATGCAAGGCATTGAAGAAGAAGTGCAACATACCACTTACAGACAGATGGATAGTCTGAAGTTGTGAATTGGAGCGTGGAGATCTATTTGTGTGGTTTTGTATTCTATGCACCCAAGTAGTGGCCTAAGTGGCTACTCTTGGCAAAATATTGCTGCAAGATATCATATCATACACAGCTTGTCACACCACTCATTTAAATTCTTTATGGTCGTGATCCACCCTTTCAGTGTATTATGGACACAATACTATGCCAGTGTCTTTGGTGGATCATATTTACCAAAGAAGGACAGTTTTGGTGGAATTGAAGGGACATTGATTAAAAACTTAACAACTTATGAATAAACAAATCGACAGACTTAGAAGGGTTGTGCATCTTGCTGTAGGAGATAGGTTGTATCTAGAACTTCGACCCTATTAGCATAAGACATTGGCCAGACGCAGGAATGAGAAGTTATCCTCATCTTATTTTAGTCCTTATGAGATCACTGATCGCATTGGTGGCTTGTCGTTTAAAATTAATGCCTTCGTCGACACTTCATCTAGTGTTCCACATATTGCAGTTGAGATATGCTATTGGAGAGCATGTGTCATCTTCTTCATTTAACCCAACTTTTACGAATTATTTGAAAGTTCTATTGGAATCACTTGAGTTAAAAGGGATGCATTAGGAATCAACGGTTGGTAAAGAAATGTTGATTAAATTGAAATGGTTGCCTCATTATGATGCCACGTGGGAGCCATACGAATTGATCCAGCATCATTCCTCTCTTCAACCTTGAGGACAATGTGTCTTATTGGGAGAAGAGTAATATTAGATTGATGCCTACAACGCTTTTTGCCTCGCACTCCACTGAGTCAAGTGGTTGCACTGAACTCACGCTGAGCTTGCCGAATAATTTGAAGACCTATTTTATGCGCGGGACAAAAAGGGCAATTAAGTCATTTGTTTGTTAGAGTTTAATAGGATTAGGGATGGGATATTTGATTCTTGTATTGAATCCTAGGGTAAGAGTGGGAGAGAATTATCAAATTATACGTACATCGTTTAGGTATTTGGGATTGTGTTGTTTAGCGCCGGTGGAGTAAGATATTTTGTTTTTCCCTACTCTACGTGGACACTTGTCTCGCTCGTATCGTAATCCTATGTAAGTTGGATGCTATCTTTATGCATTATTTCTATATTCAGTTTGGCGGAGCATTTGACATTCTATGAATCTTGGAATACACCTTGGGAAGAAATACCAAAGCCAGGTTCAATTTCATGCCAATAAGATAAAGATAACACAACTGCTGGTTCTTTTCCACTTTTTCCACTATTTTTTCTCTCTTCTCCTTTCTTGCGTTTGCATGACATCGTGAGAGTTGTTCATCTAATCATCGTTAAGATAAACATAGACGTAAATCTTGGTGTTCTTCTTCCTTTTGCCGCTAATTCGTTGCTTACAGCCTGCAGAGCAATAACCACTCTAGGTTCATTTGCATCCTTTATGGCAGGTGGGCTTGGGTATCCTAAAAGGACTTGTCCATTTGTTGTTCTTCTTTTTTATTATTATTAGGATTGCTTTTACTCCCTATTTTCCTGTATTTGTAGAAGACTGAGGGACTATTCGGGATAGCTTTTTGCTTTATTTGCGTTTCAGACCCAAACCACCACTATGTTTGGGAAATTATTTTCTCGTTATTTTCTAAAAAATTGTTTTGAGAAGCTGTTTTTTGCAGTCAAATTTGTTACAGTCTTGTGGTTCTAAAAAAACATGCAGTTTTATTTTTTCAAAAAAAAAAAATTTATAATTTTCATTATAAATTTCTAAAAAGTTATTTTCTCCATCATAGTTTTATAAATTCCCTTACAAAAAGATACAACCACCCTAAAAGAACTCTAAGAGTGTTTGGGGTAGCTGCAACTTATTTAAATGCTGCTTACTGTAGATACTTTCAACAATTGTGATGAAAACTGCTACGGATAAAGTTGATCGTGTTTGTTTTTGTAGTTTTAAAACAGCTGTATTGTGGTTGTTTTTGGACAAATGATCATTCTTCTCTTGTACTGTAAAGTTATTTTCAACATAACTATTTATACTAGAATATTACATGCTTGAAAACAAATATTTAGTTCGAACATTACAAAATAAAAAAACAGACACCTTACTAAATAGTGAGTAACATGACTATCAAAAATTTAAAAAAAAACTACTAAAATAACAATTAAAAATATGATAATAATATTGTTTTTAAAATACAGCTCGTGTATGTCACGAGATAAGCCATAATCTAGGCAAACTCTCCATGCTCGACCACTCTCGGCGGTTGAATCCTCCAACCTATCTACCCACCTAAAAAAGTCACAACTTTCTATTATTCTTCTTTGACACCTGTAAAACTGTCTCCCTTATCTATGAGGCTATAGCGAAGTAAGCAAAGAATATTGTAGTCTGCAGTAGCAATACAATGATATGGAGGTACCGGAAATCCTCGAGCTCATCTTTTCTGCAGGTTCAAAAACACAAAGCACATAGCTTTAGATGTAATACTAGTAAAAATCAATAATATAAGTAATTAATTAAAGTTTTATGCAGTCGTAAAGTCTCAGAGAACACATTATATAAACCAACAAAGCTGTCACTACAAGAAGAAAACAGACTTTTTAAAAAAATATTTTTGGTTGAATTTAACCCACATAATATCGAGTTCGTTTGTGTCACATATTCTTCACCCAAAAAAGGTGGTTAAGAACTTGAAAAACTATAGCGTTGAAAAAAAGGAGAGAAAATTGGTTGCCTTCATTGGGATTTTATATGTGACAAGAACCAACATCGACATATAGGCCATCTAAAAGAACCCTTAAGCTCGAATGTCTCATCATAAACCTCCAAAATCTACCAAAAGAAATATGCAATATTTAAATTACATTTACTACACATGATTGCCTCATCAGTCATCCAATTGGGAAAATATACATGCTTAAAGAAAAAAATATACATGACTTGTATAAAATACTAGTACAATAAACATTAAATGCATAAAAAAGAAATATAAATGACTTGTATAAAATATTAATACCATAAACAATAGATATTTTCAACACATTACAAATAAAATAACAACAAGAATAGACATTCCCTCCATTCAGCCCTTCACTATAGCATCCGTAATTTGTTCTCTCAGCTCTACATGCTTAAGGAAAAAAATATACATGACTTGTATAAAATACTGGTACAATAAGCATTAAATGCATAAGAAAAAAATAGAAATAATTTGTATAAAATACTAATACACTAAACAGTAAATATTTTCAACACACATTACAAATAAAGTGGGAAAAATACATGCACAAAGAAAAAAATATACATGACTAATACATAAGAAAGAAATATAGATGACTTGTATAAAATACTAATACAATAAACAATAAATGTTTTCAACACATATTAGAATAATATAGCAAAAGAACATAGATGTTCCCTTCATTCATCCTCTAACTATAACATTCATAGATTGTTCCCTCAACTCTATCATCTCGTTTGCCTTCCCCATATTGAGTGCCTCGGGCACATCAATTTCAGTTTGTGATAAAGATTATCCAAGATGATTTTCATATGCATCAGCAGGCACATATGAATGCTCTTCATCAGCCCTATTGAAGTCCATGTTGTTGCGGAAAGAGCCTCCGAATATAATTGTAGAGAGTCATCGTGGAATCTGTACTTGTTTGGGAAGCAAATATGTAGGCATATCGCGTAGTATTACCCATTTTTTCTTTTAAACTCCAAATATTTTTTCAATGATACCGCATAAGGAGTTTCTCTTGTTGAACATTTCTCTCCTGCCCCGAGTGATATTGTTGGCTTTCTCAAAGTCAGGTATGCGATATTTCCTATCAGGATGGGGCTTCATATACCCTCTTTGTACCAAATATCCAACATCAACTAATTAATATTCACCTGAAATTAGTACAATGATTAATATTGTAGTAAGAACAATATCGGAGTAGTTCGGTCTCAAGCAAACCTGGGGATAGATGAGGAAAGTTGTATTTCTTAGTTCGTGATAATCTGACTGCATGTACACGTTCTTCCCAACAAGCAACGACAAAATTGAAGCACATGTTGAAGTTACAAACAACCATAACATTCTGCGTGCAATTTGCCCAAGCCCGTGGATCCTCCAATCTCTCTGTTCACTACTCCGAAGCATTAATTGTTCGTTTTATCGGATCTCAAACCAAGCTCATGGATCCTCGCTTCAATTCTTTCCAGATTTTTCATTCTTTTTTAATTTGATTCTATTTGTTTTTTAATTGCATTCTATCGCATTCACCGCCTATACTTCCTTGAATTTTGTAATAATATTTTGTCGACTCTCATTGTTGAAATAGATTGTTGGCCTATTTTCCAATTCGACCTCATTAAGTCAAATGTCGCAAAATATTATTTTTGTATTTTTATCTCACATAGCAGATGAATCAGCTTCTTTTGCCTTAACCATTGTATTACTAGCATGAAAAAAACTAATCGACATAAATATTTATCATAAATAATATTCAACACAACTCAAAGAGAAATAGTAATGTCATAATATCATCATCACCCTAAACCTTAAACAAACTCCACACCACCTCCACACCACACACCACACACCACACACCACACACCACACACCAAAACCTCTATGCCACACACCACCGCATACATATCACTCAACTCTACCACCCGATAATATGAAGGGCACCCGGAAGATTGCTATCAATAAATTAAGCACCCTCTTTCAGTCATTTTTGAAATTCTCACTCAAACATCAAAGGTAAAGATTTCTCATATTTTTTGATTTTTAACAAATTTACAATGGTTTGATTGTGGCAAGAGTAAATGCATTGGTTTTGGGTGCCCTGTATGTAATTTACCCAAAACATTTTTATCTATAAATCAAGCACGATCTTTGATCCATTTTTCAAATTCTCACTTAAACATTAAAGTAATGATAAAATCCCATATCATATTTTTCATTTGAAACAATTACATAAAAGGTACCTGAAACATTGCTATCACTAAACCAAGCACCGTCTTTCAACCAATTTTTCAAATTCTCACTGAAACATCAAAGACAAAGATAAAACCCCATCCCATAATTTTCATTTGAGGCAATTACATACAGGGCACCTGAAACATTGCAATCTACAATTCAAGCACGCTCTTTCATCCATTTTTCAAATTCTCACTCAAACATCGAAGTTAATGATAAAACCTCATATATATATATATATATTTCATTTGACGCAATTCCATATAGGGGACCCGAAAAATTGCTCTCAACTAAGCAAACACTCTCTTTCAGCCATTTTTGAAATTCAAACTTATACATTAAAGGTAAAGATAAAACCAATTCCCTATTTTTCATTTTTATCACATTTACAATGGTTTGATTGTGGCAAGCGTAAATGCATTGGTTTTCAAATAAAATTGCAAAACCCAAATTCGTAAACATAAATAAAAATTCACAATTCACAAAATCCAAATTCTCACTTCAAACTGCAAGTGAGAAAGCCACAAACCGCAAAGAGAAAGTCATTCCATAAAAAATTGTGAGATGACACTGTAGGAGGACGGAGAGCACAGTAAACAGATAAGAGTTGAAGATCGGAGGGAAGAGGGAGGAGAAAGGCAACCTGTTGCCACCATAGATCAGAGGGAATAGGGAGAGGAGAAAGGTAACTCGTTACCACTGGAGGAAGGCGCGAGAGAGGAGTGATCGAGAGAGGTGTTAACCAAGGCAAAAGAAACACGAGAGAGGGGAGCGATCACGACAGAGGGCAGCAGAGTAATAAAATCGGAAAGAAACCCCACCGTTAAGTTGTTTCCAAATGCTTCATCCGGCGTTTTTAAAGCACACTGCGTCAAAAAAGCTGCCCCAAAGGGGCCCTTAGAGTAGTTCACCAAAGTATCACTAAGATCGGCACATGAACAAATTTTGATATTCTTCTTCCTCTTATCCCCCATCAGTGGATACTAGGCAATAACCAATTCAGGTTCTTTCGCACACTTGCCAATAGGGTGAAATTGACTTGAGCCATGGGGCATACAACCCATTACTATTTCTCCTATGCCGATGTTAAACTATCCTTTCTTGCATTTATGTTACACTGATGAGCGTAGTTCACATTAACATCTGAAGATAAGAATAGGTGCAAACCTTTTGATTCTATCTTTACCTTATTTCTTTTAGTCTTCTTTCTATTACTGCTGACTAGTGGTCCCTCATATTTTTAATTGTTGTGAAAACCTACCACATGTGCCGCATTTGACTGCATTAGATTTTTGTAGATGCCTTTTCCTGCTGGAGCTGCTTTCTTTCCAAACTCCTTTATCGCTCTTCTTTTTCACATGTCATTTTTGTAAAATCAAGTATTGGAGATATGATTCCTTCATATCTCCATAACATGGAGAGCAAAGTTATCCATGTGATAACGCCCATGTCTCTTGATTTACAGTCGCAGACTTGTGTCTTGCCGGCTTTTGATTTTATAATACTCTTTTTTTCCTCCAATGCTATAAGCTGTATAGGCTCAAGTTGTATTCAATAAATTTTTCTAAACTTGGATCGCTTTACTTGAAGTTATGAGGAATGTGCCTATTACATTACCTTTGATTGGCCTGTAGAAACCACTGAGAAGTGACTTCATCCAAGCCCTTGAGCGTAGATGAACATAATTTCGACCCAATAAGCATAAGAACATTTAGCAAATTCTATATATTGTGTTAAAAATTATGCCTAGTGTCAATGTGAATATCACAAAATAAATAAATAAATAAATAACAAAAATAATAATAAAAAGAACACTTAGCCCTTGTTTGCTTGTGTACAATAGTGTTTCTCCTATCCATGTCTCGTGCAATTATGCCTTATGTTTGGATTTGCATGCGATTATTCCTCTTAACTCCTTGATAATCACTTGTAAGAGGAAATTTTGCTTAATGTGGTTCTAAAGCATTCATTTCACTCGACCATGCTATTTATTTTGATAAGTTTTCTATCTTTCAACACTATGCGCCTTTGTCATTCTTAATTCATCCATCTCACATTTAGCGCCTTCAAATGGGATTATAGTTAAAACTCTTTTCTTGCTATGTTAGACCATTGCCTGACATATCTATGCATATCAACTGTTGACCTCATTTTAGTGAGGTCTTAGGATATTCCTCTTAGACCCTAGGATCTAGCTTTAGGAGTTCCTTATTGACCATCTTAGAGGACTAGTACGGGACCACACCACTTAGAAAATTCGAGCCGATCCTCGCTCCTCCGAGCCTCACATGAACGGTCCCAAATCCTCGGCATTGCGGCTAAGTTGATTAGGACCGAACAAGTGAAACTCGAAGTCGAGTTCCTACATGAATAGGGGCAGCCCCAGGGCAATCACGCGATACCTCGGCACTCACAGACATCACAATTCGACACTTTTTGACCCGATCGTCGGCGAACTTGTCCGGACGACCTCGGATGACGAAACAAACCACACGGATGCGTCCGGGACGTCAACTTTAGCTAGGAAGGATACCCATATTGATATGGTTCCGCGCGCGAACCACTAGCACGAAAATCGATGCATTTTTTTTTTTTAAATTTTCGAGGCGTGGGTTCGGGTTTGACCCAGTTCGATCCTGTTCCGAACCAGGCTGCAAAACCCAGCTCACAGGATCTTAAAAATTTAAAATTCAAATTTCAAATTTATCATTTAAACTCACATTAATTGGATTTAATTAAGGGTTAATTTTTTCCAATTAAGCGTCCTCCATACATGGCAGCTAATTAATAGCGCGCCTAATCCCCTCCTGTAACAGACAATTTCAAAGCACGGCTATAGATTTAGGCGGGGGGATTCTCCCTGTCATTCGGCATTAGCTTTACCCGCTCGCCTCTCCCTCTGCATGGAGATAGTCGTCTGATTGCTCGACACCATCTCCCGCGCACGCCTCCTTCCTCGCCGAACCTCCACTCGATCCCGCTCCTCCCTCACGATTCGCTCGACGCTCCTCGCTCCCTCGCGCAGAAAACCCTCGCCCGTCTCCCCGCTGCGAATCCCGCTCGCCCCCTCGACGGAGCCGCTCTCCGCTCGCTCCTCCCTCACGCCCCGCTCGACCTCGCGCGAAGCGTCGTTCGATCGGGCTGGATCCCGCCTCCCGCACCGAAGGCTGCGAGCCTCTCCCACTCGACGCTCCCGTCTCCCGCACTCTCTGTTCGCATCCTCCCTCCGCACGACAAAAACCCCTCTCGCATGGAGATAGTCGTCTGATTGCTCGACACCATCTCCCGCGCACGCCACCTTCCTCTCCGACTCGCTTCTTATTCCTGCTCGAAGCCCCGCCGCCTGAAGGCCCTCACGCGGAACAACCCCTCTCGCCTTCTTCCTTGCGCACGAGACCGAGGGTCACCCGCTCGATTCGCTCAAACCCGCCTCAGCATCGAAGCCTGCTCCCGCTCGCGTCTCCTCTGCACCGCACGAAACCGTTCGCCTGCCTTGCACTCCTTCCACTCGATTGAAACTCCAACTGCCTGCTTCTTCCTCGTTCGATCGTAGGATTCCGAAGATCAACAAACAGTAAGAAGCTGCTTTCCATTTTCAGTCATTTTAAAACAGGTTCGACTGATTTCTACTGTTTTTTTTTTTTTTTTCCCTTGACACCGCTAATCAATTTTATTTATCATAGTAACCATTCTGAGATACTTGTGATTAGCTCATAATCTCCATTTGCTTTATAATTATTGGCATGCATATAAAACTTCTTTTGGTTGTCAAGAACTGCTGCAAAGCTCCATTTTAATTGCTGTCAAATATTTTGTGAAAGGAGGATTTTCTGTTGAGGTTTAAGCCGAAAGTTTATTCTCCTTTGCTTTTATCTGTTCCGTTTATGCATCAAGCTCTGCAAATGAAAATACTCTTCTATCACCTCTTACATTTGCTTCACTTCTTGTACCTCTTGCCAGTGATAATAAGGTTTCACATTTTCTTTTGGATTTGAGCATATGATTGTTGTTTTTTTTTTTTACCTGGGAAGATTTACATAGATACCACTCAGTTCTTCTATATTTACATATCTAACACCTATGTTTCAATTTTACAACTTTGCATGTGCATGAAATGTTGTATTTCACTTTTTAAAGTTAAAATGGTGGTAACTTCGATTCTATATAGAGATTTGATTGATATAAATGAAAGAAAAGCGAAGTTTAGTTGTTAGAAATGTAAATGCATAGAAGTTGAGTGGTACGTATGTGAATCCTTCTTCAATCAAAACACTGCTAATGCTTTCTCTTTGGTTGGATCGATTATTTTAAGTGTTAAATGCTTGTACGGGAAGTTTTCATATAATTTTTTGGGCTAATTTGCTTATAGCTTAGAATCTTTATATGTTGTTTTGGGCTTATTTAAATGCATGATTTTGGGACCATTTTGGAAGCAAATAATAACATCGTTTTGGCTTTTCATTGTAACTGTTTTGGCGCTTCAAAAATTACTATTTTTGGGCTATTTAAAAGTGTCTTTTGGAGTTTTAAAAGTGCTAATTTGGAGCGCTTTAAAGTATTGTTTGGAGTCGTTGTGAGGGGCTTTAAAGTGTCTGTCCAGCCTTGAAAAGCTGTTTTTGGATGTTTAGGTTGCTTGTTAGGGATGCTGTTTGTGTTTGGAGATACTTGTTTGGGCTTAATAGTTGCAGAAAGCTGCTGGGAAAGCTATAAAATCTGCTGTAGAAAGCTGCTGTGAGCTGGTAAGTGCTTGTGAGAGGCTTAGAAAGTGCTTGTAGGGGTGCTTGGGTGAGCTGTTAGCTGTTGTTTGAGAGCTCGAAAGATCTTTGTAAGCTATCAAGTGCTTGTGAGAGGTTTATAATTTGCTGTTAAGTGCTGTTTGGAGGAGTAAAAATGATGTACGGAAGAATATAATTGTTGTTTGGACCTTACAATTGCTTGCTTGGAGATGGGGAAACTTCATAATTGCTGTTTGGAGCTTCATAATCATCTGTTCGGAGTCTTATAATTGCTTGTTTGAACTTTATAATTGTTGTTTGTAGGCTTAGTAGTTGCCGATTAGTCTTTGTGAGAGTTGTAGGAAGGTTGAAAAGCTACTTTTGAGGTTTGAAAATGTTGTGAGAGTCTGTGGGTGGCCGTTTTGGAGTTGTTAATTGTCGTAGGTGGTTCGTTTGAAAGTTATTAATTGCTATATATTGTGGTTTGGAGCTATTAATTGTTGTTTGGAGCTCGATTGTGTGTTGATTCAGAAACTTTAAAGCATTGATTTGGGGTTGGTTTTGCTACAGTTTTGGGAGCTTTAAGCATGTCTTTTTAGAGAGGTTTGTCACAATTTTGGCACTGTTTCGGGGCTGATTTTGAGAATGTTTTCTATTGTTTTGGGGTTGAGTTTAATGATTATATTATTTTGGGGCCGGATTTGGAGAGCCTTATTTACTGATATGGGTTTCATCTGATTACCATTTCAACGTTTTTAGGCCGATTCACTTGCATTTTCTTCCCTTTTGGCTTTTACTAGTTTTGGAAGTGAGCCGGCCTTCTCTGTTTTCTTCGTTCTTTTTTTATTTTCTTATTTTATTGTTGTTTAAAACGGTTAAGTCACAAAAAAGAGAATTTCTGATTTAACTTAAGGAAGGGTAAAACATTCTTAATCACTGCAAACACAATTCACAGCATAGGCTTCCTAGACCTTAGGAGCACACCCTAGGTGAGAGCCCATCCACCTAATCCTCAGCATAGGCTCCATAGACTTAGGAGCACACCCTTAGGTGAGAGCCCATCCACCTAATCCTCAGCATAGGCTTCCTAGATTTTAGGAGCACAACCTTAGGTGAGAGCCCATCCACCTAACCCACAGCATAGGCCTCCTAGACCTTAGGAGCACACCCTAGGTGAGAGTCACCCACCTAATTCACAGCATAGGCTTCCTAGATTTTTGGAGCACATCCTAGGTAAGGGCCCATTAACCTAATCCTCGACTGCACAGTGAAACTAGGCACATGACCCTAATCCACTAACTGATTAATACACTAGACACGGGGATGCACCGAGGCATGGTTCACCCTTCCTTAATTAAATCAACTGTGGAATTCCCAAAAAATGACTTAACCAATAATAAAACCCAATGCACCGGGATTTGAGTTTGAACATTACACTCAAATCCTCCTGGCAATCGGGGACATTTGTTTTGCCACATATGGATCATTGGACTGGTATAAGTCTGAGGTCTAGGTGGCGAGGGCGATGATGATAATGCTTATGTGTGCTATACGAGGGATACGAGGGATAATTAGAATAGTATCTCCTACCTCGAGGACCCTCCATAGGAGAGAGGAAAGGACCGATGATACTATTCACCGACTCTTGGTTAGATTGTTTCCCCGACGATCTTAGGTCATCAGTAGTCCTAGCACGATTATAGTGACTAGCACCGTGGACTATATTACTTTACAAAATATTTACAAAAACAAAAATAAAAATCTCTTTTGCTTGTTAAAAAGAACTCTGCATAAAATCTTAAACGACTTTTGCATGAAAATAAAAGAATTTTTCCTTATAAAATATATAAAGGTCCACAGTTAGTCACTTGGATTGGGTTAAGGATCACCCTCCTTAGATCGTCGGGTTGGCAACTCTTATCCAAGGTCGGGAAGCACACAGTCCAGCTCTGAGCCCCCACCTCTACTGATGTCTTATACCCAGTTTCGATCTTTCATATGTGACTACGAGTTTTGCTTACGATTTCTACGATTTATTTTCTTTATTTTCTGACTTTCGTGTCCGGTTTTCTCGCTCTGTTTACTTTTCCGACAAGTTTATTTAAATCCACTGCAAATCATTCGAAGCTTGCAATACTAGTCATGCATCGGTAGCGGATGCCCAGGTACACATTTACATTTTAAGTACTGCAATTTCATTTGTCTACTTTACTGCACTTTACTTTCCAGCACTTTTATTTGCCAGCAATTTACTTTACTCTGCATGCAAAACTGAAAACAACAACAAAACCTGAAACATTGAAACACATTTGGCAAAACTGTTTGAACCTTAGACATTAGGGCTGCTACCTCAGCAATAAGCTTGGAGCTGACTTCGTGGGCAGCACAGCGAGGAGCTTGGATCGAGCAGTAAGAGGATCTTCTTCAGCAAAGCCCTTCATAGTTTAAATAACAACATATAGGACTTCGAGGTAGCTCGTCCAGCGCGGCGTAAACCCTCATTCTCCTTTTTAGGCTTCTGTGCAACCGTGTTGCGCAGCGTAAGTCCTAACTTGCTTTAGGTTCCGAGGTTGTCGTATGGTACGACGTAAACCCTCATATCTCTGTGGGCTATTTGCATGATCGGGTATTATGCAAGTGTAAGTCCCAAATAATAAAATTGGCAGGATTAAACAATTAAATAACCTCTTCTCCAAAACGCAGCTGCACAGTAGGATAGTTGGGAAGTCATTGGGGTTCGCCTCGGATCCGTGACATCCCCTACCTTTTCTTTCCTTTGGACTCCTGAAAATAATTGTTCCCATTTGAGCCACTCCCACTTGCTTTTCCACGTCCTACCGTGAAAACCTAAACCCTTGAATTCTTGAAGACAGAACCACCGATCATTATCGAGAGTTTTCTCAAGTGACACCAGTCATTTGGGATGTAATTAACTATAGGGGCTTGCCTCTATAGGGAACTTGGAACCCAGATAAAATAAACCCTACCTAGTCTTTCTATTAGGTAGGGGAACTTGTCGGTCACACATAAAAGGTTCGCAGATCAAACGGATGTCACGAGTCTTTTAGTTCGTATGATTGGGTCTACCGTCGCAGGATACACTAATCTTTCGAGAAGGTGTATCATTTGTGACACCAGACACGATTATGCAAATTACTGGACAAATGAGATCCAGGCGGTCTCATTTTTCAAAATTAAAATACACTACTTTCAAAACTACTTCCCAAAATTATATATCTTTTATATTAAATTAAATCACTAAATTTCAAATTCTTTTAAAAGCAAAAAAATGCGGCCGACAAATTCTGGCGACTCCGCTGGGGACTAGTTCCTCTCTCCATTTTGATCAGGAGGTTTTGTCTTCATAAATCGGCAGTGTGTCCATGTCCCTCGTGGGCCAGACTGTTGTTCTTCTGTTGACATACTATGCTCATTTCTTCCTTGAGCCAGTATAGTCAACTCTTTTTGGATTCTAGAGCCATCTGTTTAATCACCATTAAGCAGAGTGGTTCAGGAATCCTTAGGGTTTAGTGGGGTGGACCCCCAATAGGTGTGGTAGGTTAGGAGCGGTTTGTCGAAGCAAGCTTGATGCGAAGTTACTCCTTCCAATCTCGGACCGGGTCCTACGTTTCATTCCTCTTTGAGTTTGACTTGTTCTTAACAAGTTAAAACTGAAACTTCTCTATCACAATCCTCCATTTAAACTCCAAACAAAACACAAAAAGGTTTAAGACAAAATTCACATGAATAAATTCACAGGATGCCCAGTTCATAAGACAAGTGTGTCAACTTGAGTACCTCCACTGAAACTACAAGGCACGAGACATTACTGACTTCTGAAAATTCTTCAAATGACAGAGATGATGTCGTCACCGAAGTTGATCTTCTCGTTTGACGGAAACCTGCCCTACGACAAGGCTGCTCGCTACCAAGGATCATTGATCAAGTTTGGAACCGGCTTCGACGAGGTCGAAGTCATTCTCGGCAAGGCGCCTTATGTCTTCTTCAAGACAGCTGCCCCAACAATAAAAGAGCCAACTGCCAAATTCGACCTCAGTTGCAAGCAAGAGTTCCCCGTACTCAGGAAGTCCAAGGACGGGAAGACTTTTGCTAAGACCGTTGCTTCTGATCCCGTCAAGCCTGTCAGCCCCGTGGAAAAGAGGGTTGTCACTGCCACAGCTACCGGGTTCACAGTCACTCCACCAGTTACACCGTCAGCCAAAGGAAAACAGATTTTTAATGAGGAAGAATCAATTGATGCCTTTGCCCCGTTGTTGTCTGTGTTCGAGATTGGATCTAGCTCAAAGTCCGGTCAACTTACCAAAACACAACGCAGAAATAAGAACCGAAAGACTTTCAAAATCAAAAGGGCAAAAGCTTTGGAGACCGTTCTGGCCGCAGAAATTCCTCAGCAGGACGAAATTGGATGGTCTGAGACCGCACCTCTCCTTGGAGGAAGCAGGTTTCACCCATTGTTTGCCGCTCTCGGAGAAGAGAGTATTCATAAGATTGTTGCTGCCTCTCGAAAACCTACATACCGCCGACCGATTCAGTCTTGCCTAGGTCCGAGAACACAGCTTGCCACCACGAGGGGAGATCCCCACAAGATGAACAATGACAAAAGATCACTAGTTACTGCATCCGGACCGCGCATTAGGGACCGCGATTTATCCAGGAGAGCCGAGGCCCTCAAAGAGACGTCTAGTCTCCGGACCTTGGTTCCGAAGGAGAAGTTGCGGAGTCCTAAGGTTGCTGGACCGGTGCCTCAACAGAGATCAAAAAGTCGTCTCCCCGCAAAGGATTCCAAATCTGATGCTCCAATCATTAGTGCTCCGGCCATGCCGAAATCAGTGTTGATGGAAGGTGTACAACAACAGTCCCCAGTTGATCTCAAGATCATTAAAGGGAAGTCAATTGAGGAAAGATTAGAGAAGCTCAGGACAGACATCACTAAGCTGTCAAAAGAACAAAGAGGAAACATCAGTAATGAAGAACACGATTCGTCGTATCATATGGATGAAGATTTCGCAGAGATCCTCATGGTGGAGACTAGAGCCTCTGCGTCATCGCGCGGTGCTCCTTTGCCTACCGAGGAGAACGCCGAGGATGAGTCACGGAGGGCCATCCGACGGAGGGATGAGCTTATCATCCGCATGGAGAAAAGGATGGAGGAGATGGCGGCCGTTATAGCCTCATTTCAGAATCAACCTCAATCTCCGAGAGCAGCCTCTCCAGAAATAAACCGGCCAGAGACCATTCATGTCTCAGATGAAATAAATGGTTCAGCCCAAAACACTATACCGGAAAAGGACATCAAACAAATGGTTGAACAACAGGTAAAGGAGGCCTTAGCCCAATCCAAAGGAGGAGCATTGATTCCAAAGGGTAGACCATATCCAGAGGAATTCGATGCAGTGCCCTACCCGAAGGGCTTCGTGCCACCTACCTTCAAAACGTTCGATGGAACAGGAAACCCTCGTCAGCATGTTGCACACTTCCGGGCAAGTTGCTGCAACGCGGGGGGTAGTGAAGCACTATTATTTCGCCAGTTTGTGAGCAGTCTCTCCGGGGTTGCATTCGATTGGTATGCAGAATTACCGAATGGGTCAATAAAGACATTCACAGAACCGGAGAACATGTTCGTTAAGAGGTTTCATTGGAGCTCAGCATCATATCAACGTGGGTGATCTTGTAGTAGAAAGAAACCGACAGAAACTCTAGTGGAATACATTCTACGGTGGAGGAATCTAAGTATGAAATGCGAGCCACAATTGCAGGAACAACATGCGATTGAGATCTTACTCAAGAGCATCCATGGCCCAGTAGCTTTCCTACTTAAGGGATTTACAATCAAAACCTTTGAAAAACTACTCAGTAAAGCTGCAAGCCTGCAAGAGGAGGCTAAGCAACTCGGATTCCTGGAAGCTGATAAGTCAAAGCCCGCAAAGACATTCGACAAGAGGTGCGGAACGGTGGCGGCCGAGTTGACGAAGGCAAGCGACCGATGCGGATTCAGAGTAGAGCGGCCTCGGCAAGACAACCAACGAGTACCATCGATCACGGCGCCGGCAGGAACTTACCGCACAGATAGAGGGCAAGGTCCATCCATGGCCGATCGGTTGAGTAAAGTCTACTCCTTCAAGGATGAGGCAGTGGGGAAGATGTTCAGAAATTTGATCAAGAAGCCCGAGTTCAGGTTGCCAGAGCCGAAGAAACCAGATGAGGTCGATAAGAAGGATCACCCAAGATATTGCCCATATCACAGATTGCTTGGGCACACCATAGAGGGTTGTATCAGTTTCAAAGAATGGCTCGAGAAGAATTTCAAGAATGGGAACATAACGATCCCGAAAGAATATTTGAAAGAACCTGAATAAGGTTCCATCAATGTAATTTCGGTCGATCCTAGTGTTCTGACTGATTCCGATGCAGCTGACAAAGGATGAAACATCTCTCGATTACTATTGTACTACTTTGTTTTTGAAATGAATGTTAATGGTATCAATGTTTGTATGTCCCTTCCCTCCCACCGCAATAAAATAAATAAAGAACTTGTTGTTTTTCATAATTGTTCAATATTTGAAAAGCATGGTTAACAAAATGTTCAAAACTCAACAGGAAGACAACCCGAGAAAGGAGTAATCCAAAATAAAAAATTTCAGCATCGTCATAGAAATTATGATTTCAGGGGAAAATAAAATTAATGCCCTAATGACTGGGTCCTGCACTTTAAAGATTTTGGACTGGGTCCTGAGTAAATTTCAAAATAAGTCAGTGTGATTATAATATGAGTAATCGACTAAGGATATCACGAGACTTTTAAACCTCTGTCAAGTGACTGGGTTCTGACTTTCGAACGAGTTATAATATCTCAGGATTTGTCTTAAGAAATATTTGAGAATTGTTAATCAGGGGAGTTCAGACATTCAAAATCTTTAAATTATGCTTTACCAGATACAGTAATTCCCAGAAAATAAAAGGAGCAAAAAAAAAAAAAAAAAAAAATCCCTTGAGAAGAAGCTTGAGGTGGGCATGAAATCAAAAATTGGTGTCTCAATTTAGACATTCAAAATCTTTAAATCATGCTTCACCAGATATCGTAATTCGTCAAAAAAAAAAAAAAAAAAAAGGGCTCCCTGGGAAGAAGCTTGAGGTGAGCAATCAAAAATTGGTGTTTGAATTCTCCCTGAATTAGCAAAACTTGAAAGGTCTCTTAAGAAAATTCTCCTGATATTATACTCTGAAAATAGTTAAGTAACCTTGTGTCTTTTGATCGACTATTAATTGTCTCAGAAATATCCTTGGGAGATGAAAAATATTTTGATCACATGAACTAATATTCTGAATCTGCTTAAGCCCAGAAAGAAATGACTAAAGAAAGGCCTATGTTATTAGCAAATTAATGAGAATTCTACCCTGAAGTCATATCTCTCAATGCCCAGACGATACAACTCCATTCTCAATTTGAAGCACATTAAAACAATCTCCCAAATCAATGTGAACAATCTCTACAAATCGGTGATAAAGAAACGACGACTGCCACAACAAAGCTACAAAGCTACAGCCTTTCGAGCTGTGATGTCCCTATAAATAGCACATCTTTATGTGTACTTGAAAGAATACAATTCTGATAGTACCTTAAAGAATGAGTTATTTTTGCACATGTCTCCAGCCAGTGGATGGCACCTCAAGAAGTACTGCGCATCATGGTGTTCCAAAGACAGTCTTGTTTCTAGGAGCACCGATGTCATACTTGTCTAAAACTGGGTCCAAATCCTGACAACATTGCAACCAAAGAGAACTCACAAAACATAAACATAGCCACATCAAAACACAACAAAAATAAAAATAGACTCGATGACATATCAAGTTAAAATCCAATTCAAAATCAACATTTCAAGCTTCATATTTTGAACGGGTCAGGTTGACTCTCCTTGGCTTATCACTAGCGTCACTTTCCTCGGCACAAAGTTTCTTTCCATAGGAACTCTGGGTACTATTTTTCGCACTGAAGAGGCTAGCTGGCTCTATCTACATAGAACCGCGCTCTTCCATGCCTTTTTGTCCGGTGTGAATGAGATTTGGCTGGTTCTATTGGAACTGCATCTCTTTTCGCACGGACATTTCTTCGATCAACCATTGAGTTGGAAATGAGTCCCATCATGCTCTCTTTCTCAGTCTGATTTCTTCCTACAGACATTTTCCGCACTGCATAAATTTTCACAAATTCCACATAAAATTTGCACAAAATTCAACATCCATATCACGAATCTCTGCACTCGCAATTCTACAAATTTCATGGTCTTCACAAATTTCACATCAATCTCTGCAAGATTCCACACTTAACTCTTCAAGTCTCTGCACTCACAAACCTCCGCAAATCCCTGCATTCACAATCTCAACAAATCATTTACAAACCTCCGCAAATCCCTGCATTCACATTTCTTAGTCATTCCCCACAATTCTACAAATTTCACAAATATCAGCAAATCTCTACAAGTCTTTGTACTCACAAATCTTTGCATTCACATTTCTTAGCAAATATCCACAATTTTACAACTTCACAAGTCTCCAAGTCGCTGCAAATCTGCATAATTCCGCAACAACTCTGCACCCTCATAAACTCTCATTAATTTCATAAAATCTATGTCCGCAATCACCACAATTTCATAAATTCCACCACTTCACGACTTTTACAAATTATCATTCTTCCCACTTTGCAGGCTCCACACTTCCACACTTCAGCAATCTCAGCACTCAGCACATTTAAGGATATGTAGGATCCTAATCCTTTCTCAGCACTCAGCACTCAGCACTCAGCACTCAGCACCCAGCACTCAGCAATTGGGATAGACATAGTCTTATTCCTTTCTCAGTTCTCAACATATTTAGGATAGGTTATATCCTAATCCTTCATCAGCACTCAGCACATTTGGGATAGGTTTAATCCTAATCCTTTCTCAACACTCGACATATTTAGGATAAGGTTAAATCCTAATCCTTTCTCAGCACTCAGCACCTTTGGGATAGGTTTAATCCTAATCCTTTCTCAGGACTCAGCACATTTGGGATAGGTTTAATCCTAGTCCTTTCTCAGCACTCAGCACATTTGGGGATAGACTCAGTCCTATTCTTTCTCAGCACATTGGGATATGTTATATCCTAATCCTTTCTCAGCACTCAACATATTTACACATTTATGATATGTTCAATTCAAATCCTTTCACTTACAACCACGACACTCCTCACAATCATAACAATCTCTGCAAGACAACAAAGAAACAAAAACATCACAAAACAATTAAATCAAACAACACCTCATATTGCAAATCCTTTCATCCCCAGCAGAAACTCTTAAATTCTACACTAAAGTCTTTCCTTGAGTTGGGGTTTCCCAAGTGGGAACCTTAACTCAAATTCCTTTTTCGGACCCGATTCGACATTTGGTGCTTGGACAGTTCTTTTGGTTCCGTTGATCGCTTCGGTCAACACCAATACGCGCGGTGTGCATGTTCTGCACACCACACCTATTGGGGGTCCTTTTGTTGACCTCATTTTAGTGAGGTCTTAGGATATTCCTCTTAGACCCTAGGATCTAGCTTTAGGAGTTCCTTATTGACCATCTTAGAGGACTAGTACGGGACCACACCACTTAGAAAATTCGAGCCAATTCCTCACTCCTCCGAGCCTCACATGAACGGTCCCAAATCCTCGGCATTGCGCTAAGTTGATTAGGACCGAACAAGTGAAACTCGAAGTCGAGTTCCTACATGAATAGGGGCAGCCCCTAGGGGAACCACCAGTACCTCGGCACTCACAGACATCACAATTCGACACTTTTTTGGCCCAATCGTCGGCGAACTTGTCCGGACGACGAAACAAACCACACGGATGCGTCCGGGACGTCAACTTTAGCTAGGAAGGATACCCATATTGATATGGTTCCGCGCGCGAACCACTAGCACGAAAATCGATGCAATTTTTTTTTTTAAATTTTCGAGGCGTGGGTTCGGGTTTGACCCAGTTCGATCCTGTTCCGAACCAGGCTGCAAAACCCAGCTCACAGGATCTTAAAAATTTAAAATTCAAATTTCAAATTTGTCATTTAAACTCACATTAATTGGATTTAATTAAGTGTTAATTTTTTCCAATTAAGCGTCCTCCATACATGGCAGCTAATTAATAGCGCGCCTAATCCCCTCCTGTAACAGACAATTTCAAAGCACGGCTATAGATTTAGGCGGGGGGATTCTCCCTGTCATTCGGCATTAGCTTTACCCGCTCGCCTCTCCCTCTGCATGGAGATAGTCGTCTGATTGCTCGACACCATCTCCCGCGCACGCCTCCTTCCTCGCCGAACCTCCACTCGATCCCGCTCCTCCCTCACGATTCGCTCGACGCTCCTCGCTCCCTCGCGCAGAAAACCCTCGCCCGTCTCCCTGCTCTGAATCCCGCTCGCCCCCTCGACAGAGCTGCTTTCCGCTCGCTCCTCCCTCACGCCCCGCTCGACCTCGCGCAGAAGCGTCGTTCGATCGGCTGGATCCCGCCTCCCGCACCGAAGCTGCAGAGCCTCTCCCACTCGACGCTCCCGTCTCCCGCACTCTCTGTTCGCATCCTCCCTCCGCACGACAAAAACCCCTCTGCATGGAGATAGTCGTCTGATTGCTCGACACCATCTCCCGCGCACGCCACCTTCCTCTCCGACTCGCTTCTTATTCCTGCTCGAAGCCCCGCCGCCTGAAAGCCCTCACGCGGAACAACCCCTCTCGCCTTCTTCCTTGCGCACGAGACCGAGGGTCACCCGCTCGATTCGCTCAAACCCGCCTCAGCATCGAAGCCTGCTCCCGCTCGCGTCTCCTCTGCACCGCACGAAACCGTTCGCCTGCCCTGCACTCCTTCCACTCGATCGAAACTCCAACTGCCTGCTTCTTCCTCGTTCGATCGTAGGATTCCGAAGATCAACAAACAGTAAGAAGCTGCTTTCCATTTTCAGTCATTTTAAAACAGGTTCGACTGATTTCTACTGTTTTTTTTTTTTTTCCCTTGACACCGCTAATCAATTTTATTTATCATAGTAACCATTCTGAGATACTTGTGATTAGCTCATAATCTCCATTTGCTTTATAATTATTGGCATGCATATAAAACTTCTTTTGGTTGTCAAGAACTGCTGCAAAGCTCCATTTCAATTTCTGTCAAATATTTTGTGAAAGGAGGATTTTCTGTTGAGGTTTAAGCCGAAAGTTTATTCTCCTTTGCTTTTATCTGTTCCGTTTATGCATCAAGCTCTGCAAATGAAAATACTCTTCTATCACCTCTTACATTTGCTTCACTTCTTGTACCTCTTGCTAGTGATAATAAGGTTTCACATTTTCTTTTGGATTTGAGCATATGATTGTTGTTTTTTTTTTTTTTTTTTTTACCTGGGAAGATTTACATAGATACCACTCAGTTCTTCTATATTTACATATCTAACACCTATGTTTCAATTTTACAACTTTGCATGTGCATGAAATGTTGTATTTCACTTTTTAAAGTTAAAATGGTGGTAACTTCGATTCTATATAGAGATTTGATTGATATAAATGAAAGAAAAGCAAAGTTTAGTTGTTAGAAATGTAAATGCATAGAAGTTGAGTGGTACGTATGTGAATCCTTCTTCAATCAAAACACTGCTAATGCTCTCTCTTTGGTTGGATCGATTATTTTAAGTGTTAAATGCTGTCTGGGGAAGTTTTCATATAATTTTTTGGGCTAATTTGCTTATAGCTTAGAATCTTTATATGTTGTTTTGGGCTTATTTAAATGCATGATTTTGGGACCATTTTGGAAGCAAATAATAACATCGTTTTGGCTTTTCATTGTAACTGTTTTGGCGCTTCAAAAATTACTATTTTTGGGCTATTTAAAAGTGTCTTTTGGAGTTTTAAAAGTGCTAATTTGGAGCGCTTTAAAGTATTGTTTGGAGTGCTGTGAGGGGCTTTAAAGTGCTGTCCAGCACTGAAAAGCTGTTTTTGGATGTTTAGGTTGCTGTTAGGGATGCTGTTTGTGTTTGGAGATACTGTTTGGGCTTAATAGTTGCAGAAAGCTGCTGGGAAAGCTATAAAATCTGCTGTAGAAAGCTGCTGTGAACTGGTAAGTGCTGTGAGAGGCTTAGAAAGTGCTGTAGGGGTGCTTGGGTGAGCTGTTAGCTGTTGTTTGAGAGCCTGAAAGATGCTGTAAGCTATCAAGTGCTGTGAGAGGTTTATAATTTGCTGTTAAGTGCTGTTTGGAGGAGTAAAAATGATGTCTAGAAGAATATAATTGTTGTTTGGACCTTACAATTGCTGCTTGGAGATGGGGAAACTTCATAATTGCTGTTTGGAGCTTCATAATCACTGTTCGGAGTCTTATAATTGCTGTTTGAACTTTATAATTGCTGTTTGTAGGCTTAGTAGTTACTGATTAGTGCTGTGAGAGTTGTAGGAAGGTTGAAAAGCTACTTTTGAGGTTTGAAAATGTTGTGAGAGCTGTGGGTGGCCGTTTTGGAGTTGTTAATTGTCGTAGGTGGCTGTTTGAAAGTTATTAATTGCTATATATTGTGGTTTGGAGCTATTAATTGCTGTTTGGAGCTCGATTGTGTGTTGATTCGGAAACTTTAAAGCATTGATTTGGGGTTGGTTTTGCTACAGTTTTGGGAGCTTTAAGCATGTCTTTTTAGAGAGGTTTGTCACAATTTTGGCACTGTTTCGGGGCTGATTTTGAGAATGTTTTCTATTGTTTTGGGGTTGAGTTTAATGATTATATTATTTTGGGGCCGGATTTGGAGAGCCTTATTTACTGATATGGGTTTCATCTGATTACCATTTCAACGTTTTTAGGCCGATTCACTTGCATTTTCTTCCCTTTTGGCTTTTACTAGTTTTGGAAGTGAGCCGGCCTTCTCTGTTTTCTTCGTTCTTTTTTTTATTTTCTTATTTTATTGTTGTTTAAAACGGTTAAGTCACAAAAAAAGAGAATTTCTGATTTAACTTAAGGAAGGGTAAAACATTCTTAATCACTGCAAACACAATTCACAGCATAGGCTTCCTAGACCTTAGGAGCACACCCTAGGTGAGAGCCCATCCACCTAATCCTCAGCATAGGCTCCATAGACTTAGGAGCACACCCTTAGGTGAGAGCCCATCCACCTAATCCTCAGCATAGGCTTCCTAGATTTTAGGAGCACAACCTTAGGTGAGAGCCCATCCACCTAACCCACAGCATAGGCCTCCTAGACCTTAGGAGCACACCCTGAGTGAGAGTCACCCACCTAATTCACAGCATAGGCTTCCTAGATTTTTGGAGCACATCCTAGGTAAGGGCCCATTAACCTAATCCTCGACTGCACAGTGAAACTAGGCACATGACCCTAATCCACTAACTGATTAATACACTAGACACGGGGATGCACCGAGGCATGGTTCACCCTTCCTTAATTAAATCAACTGTGGAATTCCCGAAAAATGACTTAACCAATAATAAAACCCAATGCACGGGATTTGAGTTTGAACATTACACTCAAATCCTCCTGGCAATTGGGGACATTTGTTTTGCCACATATGGATCATCGGACTGGTATAAGTCTGAGGTCTAGGTGGCGAGGGCGATGATGATAATGCTTATGTGTGCTATACGAGGGATACGAGGGATAATTAGAATAGTATCTCCTACCTCGAGGACCCTCCATAGGAGAGAGGAAAGGACCGATGATACTATTCACCGACTCTTGGTTAGATTGTTTCCCCCGACGATCTTAGGTCATCAGTAGTCCTAGCACGATTAGAGTGACTAGCCTGTGGACTATACTATTTTACAAAATATTTACAAAAACAAAAATAAAAATCTCTTTTGCTTGTTAAAAAGAACTCTGCATAAAATCTTAAACGACTTTTGCATGAAAATAAAAGAATTTTTCCTTATAAAATATATAAAGGTCCACAGTTAGTCACTTGGATTGGGTTAAGGATCACCCTCCTTAGATCGTCGGGTTGGCAACTCTTATCCAAGGTCGGGAAGCACACGATCCAGCTACGAGCCCCCACCTCTACTGATGTCTTATACCCAGTTTCGATCTTTCATATGTGACTACGAGTTTTGCTTACGATTTCTACGACTTATTTTCTTTATTTTCTGACTTTCGTGTCCGGTTTTCTCGCTCTGTTTACTTTTCCGACAAGTTTATTTAAATCCACTGCAAATCATTCGAAGCTTGCAATACTAGTCATGCATCGGTAGCGGATGCCCAGGTACACATTTACATTTTAAGTACTGCAATTTCATTTGTCTACTTTACTGCACTTTACTTTCCAGCACTTTTATTTGCCAGCAATTTACTTTACTCTGCATGCAAAACTGAAAACAACAACAAAACCTGAAACATTGAAACACATTTGGCAAAACTGTTTGAACCTTAGACATTAGGGCTGCTACCTCAGCAAGAAGCTTGGAGCTGACTTCGTGGGCAGCACAGCGAGGAGCTTGGATCGAGCAGTAAGAGGATCTTCTTCAGCAAAGCCCTTCATAGTTTAAATAACAATATATAGGACTTCGAGGTAGCTCGTCCAACGCGGCGTAAACCCTCATTCTCCTTTTTAGGCTTCTGTGCAACCGTGTTGCGCAGCGTAAGTCCTAACTTGCTTTAGGTTCCGAGGTTGTCGTATGGTACGACGTAAACCCTCATATCTCTGCGGGCTATTTGCATGATCGGGTATTATGCAAGTGTAAGTCCCAAATAATAAAATTGGCAGGATTAAACAATTAAATAACCTCTTCTCCAAAACGCAGCTGCACAGTAGGATAGTTGGGAAGTCATTGGGGTTCGCCTCAGATCTGTGACATCCCCTACCTTTTCTTTCCTTTGGACTCCTGAAAATAACTGTTCCCATTTGAGCCACTCCCACTTGCTTTTCCACGTCCTACCGTGAAAACCTAAACCCTTGAATTCTTGAAGACAGAACCACCGATCATTATCGAGAGTCTTCTCAAGTGACACCAGTCATTTGGGATGTAATTAACTATAGGGGCTTGCCTCATAGGGAACTTGGAACCCGGATAAAATAAACCCTACCTAGTCTTTCTATTAGGTAGGGAACTTGTCGGTCACACATAAAAGGTTCGCAGATCGAACGGATGTCACGAGTCTTTTAGTTCGTATGATTGGGTCTACCGTCGCAGGATACGCTAATCTTTCGAGAAGGTGTATCATTTGTGACACCGAGCACGATTATGCAAATTACTGGACAAATGAGATCCAGGCGGTCTCATTTTTCAAAATTAAAATACACTACTTTCAAAACTACTTCCCAAAATTATATATCTTTTATATTAAATTAAATCACTAAATTTCAAATTCTTTTAAAAGCAAAAAAATGCGGCCGACATCAACATTCAGATACTTATCATTGGGTACACTTTTGAGCTTGTAATTGCATCTTAACTGATCATTATTTTATCTATTGAATCCAAACTCATTCCATTTTTTACTAAAAAGTCAGAGTTCAAGTGCTCAAAGTCGGAGGTGAAGTGCTGGTGGAGTTGATGCGATCCTCACTCGTCCTTATGGGTAAATTTTTTGTTCTTGGGAACTGCAATAGTCTGGTTTGTCTTCTTAAGAGGAGGTCAAGATATACATAGTAATCCTTGGAAGGACTCTTGGTTTGGTCCTCATCATAACAATAGCTATCAGAGCTGTTATATTGATTTACTCCACCAATGGTAGCCAAAATGTGGGTCGCATCATCGATCTATAACTAGCATCCCAATGTTACTGCATAAGATGCTTAAATTAATTTTTATGATTGTATGGTAGGCCTCATTTATGATCTTATGATAGCTTCAATTACTCTCATGTTATTAAAGTGAGTCATTGCTTTTAATAATTAGAGCTTTGACCCCACACTTACAAACACAGTCTTCTCATTATGCCCAAACCTTTAGCTAAGCTGTATCAGCATCTTTTAATAAAGCCCTTCAAACCAATCAATCAAGGAAGTACTTAAAATGGGTGATCTTAATTATGATGACCATGATATGTTGAAAGGAATTTGATATGTTTTGTTCATGAAAAGTTAATCCAAGCAAGTTATTATTATTATAAACATAATCTTAGCCTAAGAAAGACTAAGATTATGTTTATTATGTGAATTTTGAGAATTTTGAATGGGAAGAAGAGAATTAGTGAGCATAATAATTAAAAGAAAACAAATGCATGCATACATAAAAGTTGAAAGTGAATACTGTTTTAGTGAATAAAACTATTAATAGGACTATTCTATTACAATAATTATTGGTGGGAACATTATCCAATCTACAGCCCCATGTGACTCCTCAATTCATTAAAAATTTATCATGGTTTATATATAAACAATGTGAGACAGTATGATTCAAAACAGAAGAAATCTCTTAACTTACACCTTAAATCAAGTCATTTAAGGAGCAAATCCTTATCAAGGTGAAAAATTGTTGTGATGAGAGCTGAGTCAACTTGGATTGAGCTTGGACTTGGTTAATTAATTGAATTTGAACTTGAGGTTGAGCTCAATTCTATGAGGTCGAGGTAATCTTTTTCAATAAAATGAGGAATGTGAGTTTTATTCAAGCAGTTATTATTATAAAATAAGAACAAAAAAAAAAAAAAAAAAGAAAAATACAATAAGGAAAAAATAAAGAATATATCACTTAATATAAATTAGGATGTTTTATTTTAGTGTATTAATTTATAATTAAAGTTTCAATTGCTTTAGCATAGTTAGCATTCTGGGCTTTCAGGGTTGCATTTTGATAATTCATAGATTAATTATCTACTCTGATTAAATTAGGGAAAATATGATTATATAATGTGCGGCTTATTTAGAGCCTGGGATTGAGATTTTCCCAGCTTTCTACAAAAGCATTATGATGTGTCAATGGTGCTTGGATGGTAAAGAATATCAAGACGTCATGATTCCATCATTTTGTATGGACATGATTTCGAAGAGGCAAGAAGTCATGGATGTAACAACATAGTTTTTTAAGCGATCCATGGATTATAACCATATAAGGGCATTTAGTGGGGGATTTATCCTTAATTATTAGCACTTGGACATTGAGTTTATTGTGACTTGTTATTGTTAACGAGCTTAGTTTAACTATTGGACATCTTATAGTTGGTTACCTTCTCCAAGAAGCTTCTTAAAGGTTGTAAGTTAAGCTAAAGTTTGGATTGTTATCACTGAAAGGTAAGGGATGTATTCATTGAGATTGAAATTAATTTTTGTTATGATAGACTTGTACATGGCTTCTTCTTCCCTTTCTCTTTTTTTTTTTTTTATTTTATTTTGTTTGTTTTGTGCAATTGATCTCATAATACCCCTCCAAGTAATTATTAGTATCAATTGCTTATCACACCTTATAGTAGGAATATATGCAATTTTATATCATCCCCTTTAACATGTACATGAGAATTTAAGAAAATACATAGTTGATGAAGACATTGCCGAAGAACACACTTTTTAACAGTGGAATCATCTTCAATACTGATATCAACTATGGAGTCACTTTGAGATGGTGAAATTATTGATGAAAGCATCGTCAATTATGTTGTTGATGTGTCATCCATTCAGAATGGTATTGATAGAGGCATCATCAATGGAGATAATGTTGTGTGTGAGGACTTGATGATGAACGCTTCATCGACGATGATGACAATGTCTGTATGCTTTGATGACGGGGTTTGATAAATGGCAATGCATATGTAGGTTTGTGATTGAGATGATGTGGATTTGAATGGAGCCATCATCTACATAGGTCACAACATCATAAGCAGCAGTGGGAAAGGCAAGGTCGAAAAGCTGAAGAAGACGATGGTGCTCAGTGGTTGTGCCCATCCTACAATATATTATTCTATTTTCAAATTGTTATGTTTAATGTAGTCTGCTTGCATCACATTTAGATATGTATTTAATTCATAAAAAGTCAAATATTAAGGTAGGACAATTCATAGTGCAATCTGGATGTAAAAACTGCATGAATTTGAAAAAAATGCACCTTAAGAATTCTTATATTTATACTAAGAGATGCTTTCTTATTTCAAAAAGTAAAGTATGAGATATTAATGGAGGCAAATAGTATAAAAATCATGGTATTTAATACCCCATTTTGTTCGTTCAATAAAGGGTATAAATGAGCCTAATATGATTGAATTGGATTGCCATTCAACTCTATATGTGAACTATAAAATCAAGTACAAATGACCTTAATGATTGTAATATGACCTAAACATTGAAGAAAAGCTAAGTTATTGATAGTTTATTATCTACATATTAAAAAATTTGAAGGGAGATGAACTAGCCAATGGGGTTCAGGCCTAGCCAATTTTGAGGTGGAAGGTTTGAGACAACCGACAGACTCATCATAAACTCATCGGCCGACCGAGCTCATACATACTCATCGATACTCATGAAACATTTGATGACTCCTTTGAAGGAACCAAAAACTTGCTTCAAGCTAGTAAAAATGAATTTTCTATACATACATACATAAATACATACATATATATATTTATAGTGCAGCACATGATTGATGTCTGCTCCCTACAATTAATCCATTATTGCATGATTCATCTCCACAGTGACAAAAGTTGAATGTTACAAGCTGTATGGATGGAATGATTGTTTATTCGTTGCATCTGAACGCAGCCGTATCCTATCTTCAACAGTAGTTTGGATTCTGCATCTCTTTCTCTGACTGCCACAAGATGAATTTGCTTTCATATAGATCACTTACAATCTGTGGGCACCAGCACGTACACATCCGAAGAATTAGCTTTTGTGGCAAACATTATAGGTTATAATCTTAAACATATTTCAGCTGATATAAATTTGTAAAACAATAACCACAAAATACATCCATTAATGAGTAGGTAATAGAAGAGATATATATCTGCATGACTTGAGAGTAACATCAACTTCAGAGGGCACATCACAAAAAGTTAAGACAAGAATATAGCTTTAATAGATCACGTTTGAGTGAAATTAAACACGTCCAACTTCAATAATAGTGATGTTAGTGTACCTTAGATATGTATCTGCACAAATTTCGAGAAAATTCAACGGAAAAAAAATGTATAAAGGAATACAACTATAGAGGGCCCACTGGCCGAAGACCGAATGCTAATAGAAGAAAGACTAAGGGTCCACAGTCGGATGGCCAAAGGTTCACCAGCAGAAGATAAGGTCCATCATCACAAGGCTAAGCATTCATTAGCACAATGCTGAAATACCTTTCTGCCCAAATGCATTGAAGTGAAGGCAGTCCAAACCAAAAACTAAAACCTATCGAGCTGAGCAGAGTCATCGGGCTGGCCTCTCATCACAACCTGATTCAAAGGAAAATCACCGCATCACCAGTTATCCCACATATGCTCTAGAGACTTCTCACTAGGGGTCAAGAACTAGCCATCACATAATCACATATAGCATCCCCAAAGAATCACCTTTCCGATGAGTAAACTGCCTTTCAGATTACGACGATTTACTCTCTGCCCGATAGTCCAGCCTTGCTCTGCCGACAAGAGTTTTGTATCCATGAATCAATATTCGGCAGCCAAACTAGCATAATCGACTAACAAACCTAAGCTGATCGAATCAAGTATTACCGACCCGCCCCAACTCAGCGGAAGAGAATGAGCATGTCTTGCCGAACCAAGAACAACTAATTTCAGCCGACCGAGTCACATGATAGCTAAACCGAAGATCCATGCATGTGAAACACCTAAACTACCTTGTAACATCTCCATTAAAATGATAGTATACAAGTAATATTTTCATATATTGTACCCTCATTTCTCCATAAATAGATGGATCGTTTTTTTATGAAAGAGCTAACCAACAATTATCATTACTTCACGTACAAATCAAAATTCAACCCTTAACTAATTCAACCTCAAAAACAATGATGGAGTCAAGAGTCTCGCCACACTATTCAAGATATCCCCAGTGACCAACTGCTCTCTAAACCGCAGACAACCCTCAAGACCAAACTCCCATCAGTCTACAGAACATAGCCAACGGGCTACAGAGACACCAGCGTTGGGAAAGAAGCACACGGCAGTACTTGAATGAGACAGACGCGGAGCTTAAACTACTCTACTCATCCGAACTCATTGATACAGACACCATTGCCTTTCTGTCAAGATGAAGGGCTCCACTGCCAGTCTTCATAATAATAACTTAACTACTCAATTCTCTCTTTACTTTGCTTGGAAGTTAGGAGAAGTGTGTGGAAGAGGAGGGGACGTGTGGAGTTTGTGGCCACGAGTTTGCTTTGCATGAAGGAATATAATATTGTGAGGAATGACGTAAGGGTCTAAATCATATGTATTATGGTTTTAGTGAAAGGGATTATGGGGTTAACTCCGGCGGTGATGATTTAGTATGGGCGTGAAGGTATCCTTTGTATGTTGTGATATGCTTAGAATGTTGGGGGGGCCTGCACGCATGTGGAGTTGGAGTTGCCTGTGATCCAGTTGCTGCTTTTTATTTATTTATTTTGATTTGGGAAATTTAAGTATATACCACATAACTTTTATGTATTTACATATCTGACAGTTAATTATTAAAGGTGGTATTTTGATGTAATATATGTTAAAAAATTATGTGATGTGCATGTAAATATCAAGGGCTGTTTATATGCTTGGCATCAGAAAAATTGTTATTTATAAATCTAGCAATATCTTTTATTCAATTTTCAAAGTCTCACTGAAATATCAAAGTTGTGATAAAATGCCAACTTTTGTTTTTTTATATTTATCGGATTCTCAATGATTTGATCATGACATGCATAAATATATGCATCAGTTTAATAATTCAAAATGTCACGTGTAATTTAGATTTGGTAAATACTTTTATGTATGTAATTATCTCAAATTTCGTTGGTGTTAAGGCATAATAATTGATTATTTTAATCTCACGTCAGACCCATAACAAAAATATAGGAAAATTACATACCACACTGTTCTTATGCATTTACTTATCCTATACACCATTAGCAAATTTCTTCATCCAACATGAATTTTGATCCATGATACAAATCTTGAAATAAATTTTTAAGTAAGAAATATTCAAACTTTTATTAAGAGTTAATTCAGGAACTCCTATTTTAGCAAACTTGTAGTTAAACTAAACAACTCGATGAGACGGACAAAATGGTACCAAGATTGATCCAATCTAATCCAAATCAAGCCCCGATCAAGTCATTAAAGTACTTTTGAAAGCTTTACGAGAGTATTTGGAACATCAAACAGATACCAAATCGGGCGACCTTATGGTTGAATCAAGGGTCACGACAAGGCAAATCCAACGAGCTCAAGGTCGTTTAATTTCGACATCATTAAGGCACTCAAATGTCGATCAAATGTAGTCTGATTAGAGGAAACTCTTTGAAGTGTCTAATCAAAGTGATTCACATTCCTGTATTAATTGCACCTGGAGCTCTATAAATAGAGCCCCACCCCTCTAGTGAGGAGAAAAGGGCTTAAGTCTTGAGAAAGTTGACGTTTTGAGAATGAGCTGAAGTCCGACCAACGTCGACCGTTGTTAACCACAACCTGCCAGCCATTGTCGTTCGCCATTGGTTGTTGCTCGTTTCTGGTAACAAATTTATCTGCATGTCAACGTTGTAACTTGGAAGATCTTCAAACCCTTTACCCCATTCAACGTTGTACTAATATTTTTATAGTGCAACTCTTCAACTGAATCAGACCTAATAGCTTTTCCCTTAAGAGTTTTCCACGTAAATACTTTTTGTTGTCACTCATAGTTATTTCATTTTTTCTGAGTGTGCGTTGAATTTTCATGCAATACTAAGACGAGAATCCATTACTCTGCCGCCACAAATCTTCTAGCATGAACGAATATCTAACATAAAACTTTCACATTTACCTGAATAACACTTTGGTGTGATAAACATGCATGAAAAAATTAAGTGCTAGATCTATAAATTCATAAAAATAAAGTGCCGTGTATGTAAATATCCCTAAATATATAAATAGGCCGTCGAATCCCAACTCTAGTGATTCCCGGCTTTGAGACAATATACGCGCAGCAATATCTAAAAAATATTAAATTACATTTATTTACTCGAATTTCGTTAATCAATTGGAGTGAAGGCCAATTAATTAACCATTTGTTTGATCGAGATAGCTAATAGACACCAAAATGTATTTGTATATATTATTTGCTCCAGCAATGCTGTATGCCCAACCCCATTTTTTATTCATTCGAGATAAATACGATTTGGTTGAAGCCTATTATAATAGTATCATTTTTTTTTATGAAAATGCGAGCAATAGGGTAATATGCGTGATTCAAACTCGTGATTTTATAGTGGAAAACTATACATCGATCACTATGTCACGAGTAAGCGTGCAATTTGCCCTTTGGGTCCACATTTCACGAAGAGAAAAATTTATAGTGTACAATATTCATTAGAGTACGACATTATTTGCCAAATCAAGGAACTCATTTGTTGCTTGCATAATCTTTAGAAGCAATGGGAGATGGTCTACAAGATTCGCAACAATAGAGGGAGAGATTTAACATCCAAAATTTTCATAATATTTCATACTTATGAAAATAAAATAAAAACAACATAGAAAATATAAAAGCTTTTGTTAGGTATCGCTCATATACCGGAAGTTGGAGTCTCTTGGAATAAAGCAGGTTTGGGGGAGCAAGGTCGTGTTAGTAATTTATCTGTGCTGTAATAGAACTCCTCTGAAATAGTGAATTCGTCGCTCTGCTCCCGAGAATGTAGGCATCTTTGCCGAACCTCGTTAAATATATGTGTTCTTCTGGATTTGCGTTCTCTTTGTCCCAAGTTTCTCAACAGCTTTTATGTGAAAAATCATGAAGCATGGTTAAAAAAATTCATTATATACACGAAGTTACAATAATCTGTTACATGAGAAAGACGAGAGTATATATAAAGTTAGAGCACTTATTTTGTATGGAAATTTTTGCATTGAAACCCCTTTTTTTCCGGAAATTTGAGTGAATTTAATTAAGATCACACGGACAACATAAACAAGGCATTATAACCATGATCTTTTGGTTGAAAGATTAAGTTCATGACAAACATGCTAAGTTGGCTTGCATTTTGCATTAAAGCCTTTGCAAAATCTGCTCACACAAAGATGACAAGCATTACAAATAGGGAAATGAGCTTAGAATAAGAGAAATTGAGCAGCATTTTGAAAGTTCTTTTACATGTTTGGGGGAAGAAAATAAACATTTAATATATATTTCTAATTATAAGTGTTTATATTAAGTATACAAAGTCATATTTCAATATAAAAAATGGAAGGATAGTGATGTATCACTTAAATATATGAAGAAAAATATTACTAAAGTGATTGATTATACATTTTGTCAATTTGAATTAAGAGAAGGCAATCCACATGGGGGGAGGGCCTCAATACTTAGTTGTCTCTGCAATTGGATCATCAAAGCTCCTATTGATGTATTTTGTCATGTTGTATGATATTGTTTTATGTTACGGATTGTACATGATGATTATCTTATAAAATTATATTATAATGTTATCTGAAAGATTGTGAGATTTGATAAAAAAAGTTGTTAATTATGAAAGAAATATATTATTATAATTTCACATAACTATAATAAATATTGTAATCTTAATTGATTTAGAAAAAAAGTTGTTGATTAATAAATTAATTAATGTTTACTTGAATGTTTAAATGCATTTCCAACAATAATTTGAAATGGAGAGAAATCAATATTTTTTGAAAAGACAACGCTAAATATAATAAATAAGATGATTAAAAAGAGTAACATAATATTTGTAGCTATTGTATGAGACAACGAGAGAGGGCCAAAAATCAAAGCATAGTATTTCAAAAGTGAGCCAACCAGTTAAAAAAGTTGATAAATGGTAAATTGTGGTCATTATTACAATAACAAAATACATTGTACTAGGATAATGTAAATTACAACGAGATAATTGATGACACATAATTTTAACGGACAACGAACCAAGTCACAAATCCACTTAAGTTGGGGCATTGAAGACCGGATTGACTCATTCAGTTGCTAATAGTGTTGACGTGCTACGGTAATTTATATTTGGTTTGGTTTTCGTCAAAATAGTGGTTGATAGGTTTTTGAGTTGGATTAGTGGTTGCTGACATGCAGGAGCTGCAAGTAGCTTCTTTCTTATTTAATATTGAGGCAATCCTCAACAATTATGAGTTTTTCACGATATTTCTCTGAAATAATAAAAATTTCACATATGCATACGGTGAAGCAAAAGTCCTTAAATTCAACATCAAGAGTTCATTGTATCCTTAGTTTGATGTCATCTTCATCAATCACGTTAGCTAAGCATGGCTAGTTCGACGATAATAATTTGCCACGCAAAACTTACACTGGAATATTTTATATTCCCTTCATAAGAAAACGAAGATAATATTTGAGTTATGTGAGATGAAGCAATAAACACAATTAGGTTAGGAGAGAAAGATTAAACAATGGTACATAGAATTAATTGGTCTTGACAAGTTCATATTAAGAATAAGCAAAGTTTTAATGTGATATTGTTATTCTTGTCTAGGGTTTGTAATAGGCAACAGATTTGATTCATCCCATAAGATCACACCCAAGATTGGTTGTATATCACAAATATGAGTTGTTTAACCGGTCTAAGGTTGCATATCACGAGCAAAAGATAATTTATTTATGTGTGTTGTCGTTGATGACAATAAGCACTTGTGATCAATCAAATGAGTTGAAAATCATCGAGTATTTTGGGTTGATGAAAATGGTTGTAGTGGCCTAAAACCATAGAGAGAGAGAAAAAAAATATTACTCAATTGAATGTGAAAGTTGCGGAGAATAAATCAGAGGGATAAAATGAATGTATCATTGTATAGGTGGCTTTTTTTCACTATTTATAGATAAAAAATATATATAAGAAGGAAGTTGTACTTTCACCTCTAATGAATGGGAAAACTGACAATCATAATGAATGACAATATAGAGTGGAGAGGCTATAATTAGTAAAATCAGATTAATTAAGAATCAAATATAATATATTTTTATTTAGAAGTGTAAAAAATATTTATATAATATATTTTAGCTAGTTTTTTTTTTAAAAAAAAAAATTGATTATAAGAAATGAAAAATCTGAACAATTACATTAAATGAACAAGTTTAAGTAACATGTTGTTTGGTTCATTTATGTTCATGAATAATAACACTTAAAGCTGATGAATAGGTTCGATTATAACTCGTTCATTAACTTCATTTTAAATGTTGGTTTTTAGACTTATCAAGTATTGTTTGATACGACTCATTTACTTTTCTCAATAAGCTATCTATATAAAGTTTGAGTAATGCTTGACTAAGGCTCAATTTTCGCTATTTATTTTATTAATGAAGATGCTCTTTAATAAACATGATAGTACCCATATGAACCTTTCTCAAATCGAGCTCGAACTTGGATGTATAAATCAGCTTGAGCTCAAACAAAGTTAATAGCTCAAATCGAGTTTGACTCAAGCGTGAACAAGCTTTTAATAAACGAGCACGAGCTCAAACTTGCATCTGCTCGACTCTATTCAACTCATTTGCAGCCCTAACTTGAAGCGTTGATTGGGAGTCACAATGTTGTATGAAAAATTCTACATTAGGGAGCTTTTATTTTTCCTATTTCAAAAATTAGAGTTTACATTCCACATGCATTTTCTCTCATTTTTTTTTTATTTGATTGTCTATGGAATGAAGATTTAACAGTGTATTAACGGTTTTTTTAAAGTGTACTTTGTATCTCTATGATCTATTGTTCTACATTAAGAGGTATTTTATTTTGAATTGGAATGTAGACATGATATCATGATGTCTAGTTATTATATTATTTATTATTTTATGTTTTAAATATGCTATAAATTATATAAATGATATACATGTCGTTAAAATCAATATTATTGAAACTGAAAAAAAAAAATTTCGAAGTTCATTTGTTCGTCAGGAGTCAAATTAGGGGTAGAGCCGGATAGCATTATAAATATAAAAATTGACCTAAATAATGCAATAATTATATACTAATGCAAATATTAAAATAAATAAATATAATAATATAATAACAAGTGGTATACCTATTAACTTCTTTTTTGTACCTATGCAAAAAAAAAAAGATGTATTTCACTTTTAAAAAATAAAAATATTGTTATTTTTTACGTGATTAAAGATTTGAGTATTATGTTTGTAAATAAGAAAGCTTAGGAGTGAGGTATGTAAATACAAAAGAATTTTGGCTATATATGTTAATTAGAAAGAAAATTACAACCAAACAAAAGTGAGAAAGCAGACACATACTGGCACATTGACAAATGAGTTTTCTTTAGAGGGTGAAGGGTTACTAATGTACATATACATAGCATGGAGTTGAAGCCTCCATCATCATTTGATATATCAATATAAAGTTCATTCAACACCTGAAATTAAGCCAAGACATGTTCATCTTCAATTAAATTGCAAAATTCTATACAATTTAATGGTTCATATGGTTTCTTGAAGATATAGAAAAGTCGAGAATCAAAAGCTCGAATTCCCCTTTGTTCTATCAAAAAGCATATACAAAAATCAATTCTCTAATAGTGACTCAAGGAAGCAACGATTACCCTTAAGGGCAAGGGCCATCAAAGCTGCTCCAGCACCATTGCAAGAGAAGAGTGTAGATCTCCGAATTACAACAGAAAAATCAAGAAGCATACATAGACTCCAAAATAATAACAATAATGATAAAAGAAAGCCAATAATCAAATACATAACCTAATTTTGATTGTCGTGCGGGGATTGTGATTGAAGGTGGTCTGACTTTAAAGGAGCCTCAAGACGTCATCTAGGACTTGGAGATCATCTGTAGCGACGATGGAGCCACCACCGAGAGCTTCACCCATCCTCTCCCTCTTAAGTACTCGCAAGAAGCACCAAAGCAGCCCTCTCCTCGCGCCAAAGATCAAAACTTTTGAAATAAAAATCACGGTTTTATAAAACTTAACCGATTCAACAGTCGCCTGGTTCGATCCCGATCTTGGCCGGTCTGATCCCAATTATTTAAAATCAGGTGAATACATGTACTGGACCGACTACTCTATCTGTTGACAGTCTGATCGATTAAACCAGTTGGTCCAGTCCAATTTTCAAAACATTGGTTAAAGTCATGTCCCTTTACTTGGAAGATACTCATATATGAAATGTGATGTTTTATTTAGAATCACCTTCTTGTTGAATACGCTTCTTGTTGAATACGCTTCCATGTAATGCGCTCATTTTCAAGCAAACCACCAATGTTACAAGTATGTTGGAATATGTCTGTTATTCCCTATAAATTATATATTGTTATCTCCTATTGCATATATTGTTCATACTGTAGGTGATGTTTTGATGTGCTTATGTTACATATAAATTGTGAAAATGTTACCAAACATTAAGAATATTATGTATGTGAAGAAAGGCTTGGTTCAAAGCCTATAGATTAGCTTTTTAAATATAATCCTTCTTATAAGAGTGAGCTTATGGTGTATCTATACTAACTAAAAGGAGACAAAATATTTTATATAATTATAGCTAATGAATAAAAGATAACTTCCTTCTTATATAATTGAGGCGGTGCCATGTGAGAAAAAATATCAAAATAAGAAGATTCATAAATATTATGTGATTGATTAATCATATTATAACTAGGTTGATTATTGCTACTCATGATTACTCATATTAATGTTTTCCTAATTATAGTTAGTGATTTTGTTATTATTGATTGCTGGTTTGACTTGTCTAATTTGATTTTTAATATGCTTGCTTAAATATGGCATGACATATGAATTGATATTAGTATTTATTCTAATTCATGTGCATAACCTAATTTTGCCATATTAGGTCAAGACTCATTATATGCTGATTTGATTAACTTAATTGCAATAACCTATATTTCTCTTCTTTTCCGATCTTAAAATTTATAGCTGATTTAATGTAATGTCGTGGTTATAGATAATCTTTTTTTAACATATTATAATTAATGCAAATGAATCATTTGGTTATACAATAAAATCTTGCTAATACAATCCATTCATAACTTAGTATGGGATTGAGTTCTATTTAGTTGTCATTGGGCGATTAAGTTAACATGCAATTTTGCTTGAGCGCAAAACTGTTTGCAACCATCAGGTCTATGAACATGCACGTGTGCGCATGCATGCACATATCACTATCATTAGTAGTGATTAGATCTAGACATTCGACGAGTGGCACGACGGGTCGCCATATGCCCACTTTGAATGGTTGAACTTGGCCTGAGCCTGCTTTGACTTAATCAAAGCCAGAATAAGCCTGAACCACACCAAGCCTCATCCTCCCATTGCCCTGGTAACTCATTATTTATTTTGAGGGCATTAACATGCATACCACACAATTCTTATAAATTTACACGTATAACACATAAACTTTCATATTTACAAGTCACGTGAAAATACTATTTTGCATATGTTTATATTTTTATGTATCGGCCTATGACATTAAAATTTTTTAAATGTAAATCTCAAACTTTTAGGTTTATTGCATAAAAAAAATATTGTATATATGTAAATTTTTCTTAAAATAATAATGAGCAAAAGAGATAATTTCAGCAATTTTAATAGTCAAGTTAGCCAAATTTAAATTTAAACCAGGTTTAAGCCGGGCCAGAGCCCTCTTTGACTAGTCAATACCCGAATAAGCTAGACCCCCACCAAGCATAAGTCACCCGATGCCCGAGTCTAGTAGTGACAACTCAGCCTATCTTTAGCCCTAACATGCCTATTCAACTATTTGAATATCTAAGACTCAATTTTGACGCTTTAAAAATCTAGGAATGCCTCTATGATTAATGTTTGACCATTTTAAGGAATTTTATATGTCAATAATTTTTACTTCGATAGAGAAATAAATTCTAAGAAAGTATTCCGCAATCATGTCTTATATTCTTTCTAAAATTATAGTTTTATGTTTAAATATTTTAATATTTTAAAATATTTATTTCTAAATTTCAACAATTTTATAGTCAAATTAAATATACTGATAATACAAACCAGATGACACTAAAAGAGATTCGGGTTGAGCCTGAATATGCTCAAATAAGAACTTGATAAGAAGCTATAAAAAATTAATTGACAAGTTAAATGACATTTAAATTTGACATATCTATAATCAAATCGAGCATATCAATGAAAGGAATCTAACAAACCTAATATCACTCAATTCTGAGATCATTAAGCAACTTAAATGCTATAATAATGATCTATCATCAAAGAAATTAACACAATCATATGATGAAATGTATTGGGAGTTTGTCTATATTTAACAAAAAGCTTCTCCCATAATTTTATAAATATGACGCATTTTAAACATGATAGAGGAGGAAGTTATGAGCTAAGTTCACACTCTAGAAGAAAACATAAAGCTAACAACCAATGAAAATCATCACCAACTACAATTACTAGCTTTGTTGCCCAACCATATCCCGTAGCAATTATAGCACAATTATTATTCCCAGTCTATTATTGTTTAAAAATTGTAACGCTGTCTTAACTTTATAACACCACATTATACAATTACAGAGGATTGAATTTTTGTAACTTTAATTACAAAAATAACTCTATATCCATATTGTTTAAATCACTCTGATTGTGTCAATCCTTATCACTTTTTTTCTTTTCAAGATTTTCTACGCAAGATCATGATGTCACTTATCACTTATATATCTCTGCGCGTTGGATCTTCGTACTATGCTAAAATATGAATCTCTCACTTTACCACAATAAGTTTTTTTGCACAAAATAATCTCAAAAGGCTCTAGTTCAGAGATAATTTTCAAGTTTGGAGAAATTTAGAATTTAGACTCTCAAACGTTGCAAAAATTTACTATTAATGAATGGCAATGCAACTCGATGACCAACACGAGTGTCAAAGTTATGCTAACAATCACGTCATTAACCAAATGCTGATGTTTGCCATCATCCAGCTCTTACACTTCAAGACTCTCTTATGCAACATTGATGCCCTTTTTGACCAATAGTGATGCATGCAATTAACTATATTTTCAAACAAATGGTGACATTATTCAATATCAATCCAACACTAACCTTTGTCTTTCAAGTCAATGATAATTTCTACTATATGTAGAACAATCAGGAAGAACATTGTCAAACACTCCATGTTTAACATTCCTCTCCAATTCTACTAATGTCCAATGCCCAACATCTACTTTCATAATTATTAGCCTCGCATTTGTTGAGATTTAGAATAATGCGGAATACTTGATGATTTTATTAATATGAACGGGGGTATAAATAACCCTTACAAGAATCCTATAATAGGAAAAATAATAAAAGGAAATGATATGAAAGCAAAAATATATATCTCAATACCTCCAATAATCAATTAATTTTAATTATTAGAAGATATAGGAGATAATACAAAAAGGGAAAATAAGTAATTCCTAATCTAAGGAATTAAATATAAAATATCTTCTTGATATGAGGAAATAATTTATTGCAGGAATAAATTATTTCCTATTATAATTCCTAACACTCTCCCGCAAGTTTGAAATTTATGTTAATAATTCCTAACTTGCTGAGTAGTATCGAGAATTGAGAAGAGTTTAGTTAAATTCAGGCTTGACTGAATTTTGAGTTTTGCCTGTTATGTGTTTTGACATAGAGAGAAAGTAGATTCAGGCTTGCTAAATCTTGAGTTTTGTTAGATTCGAGCATTAAATCTTGAGTTTTGCTAAATCCAGGCTCATTGAATTTTGAGTTTTGTCTGTCATGTGTTTTGGCATAGAGAGAAAGTAGATTCAGGCTTGGCTGAATCTTGAGTTTTATTAGATTCAAGCTTGGCTGAATCTTGAGTTTTGCTAAATTCAGGCTTGGCTGAATTTTGAGTTTGTCTGCCATATATTTTGGCATAGAGAAAAAGTAGATTCAGGCTTGGCTAAATCTTGAGTTTTGTTAGATTCAGGCTTGGCTGAATCTTGAGTTTTGTTAAATTCAGGCTTGGCGAGGACCGAATGACCGGAGAGGACCGAAGGGCCGGCGAGGCGATGATCGAAGGGTCGGCGAGGACCGAAGGGTCGGCGAGGATCGAAGGGTCGGAGAGGATCGAATTGCCGGCGAGGACCGAAGGGTCGACGAGGACCGAAGGGTCGGTGAGAATCGAATTGCCGGCGAGGATTGAAGGGTCGGCGAGTACCGAAGGGCCGGCGAGGATCGAATGGCCGGCGAGGATCGAAGGGCCGGCGGGGATCGAAGGGCAGGAGGGGATCGAAGGGCCGGCGAGCTTCGGGCGCGAAGAAGAGCGACACGATGAAGCGATCTAAAGGCGCCGGAGCCGAAGATGCCACTTATGTAGAAGACGAAGGCGGGCGAAGATGCCGCATAACTCAAATAAGGGGACAGAGGAAAGCTCCCGACAAGCAGACGAACCCTTCCCGCAAGAAGGCCGGCGGGAAGGGAGTCTTGAGGTCCTCTCCAAGGATTATCTGTCGTTACTACAAAAATTTGACTCTGATAGCATGTTGAAATTTAGAATAATGCGGAATACTTGATGATTTCATTAATATGAACGGGGGTATAAATAACAATTACAAGAATCATATAATAGGAAAAATAATAAAAGGAAATGATATGAAAGGAAAAATATATCTTAATATCTCCAATAATCAATTAATTTTAATTATTAGGAGATATATGAGATAATACGAAACGGGAAAATAAGTACTTCCTAATCTAAGGAATTAAATATAAAATATCTTTTTGATATGAGGAAATAATTTATTGCAGGAATAAATTATTTCATATTATAATTCCTAACAACATTCATCGGCAAAAAAGGCTAAATAAAATAATAACTAATAATTGATGTCCAATGTTTTCGATCGATCATTCTCCTAAACCCTATCAAGAAAAAACTTGTACTTTATAATAGAAGACTCCCTTAATAGAATATATTTTAAATTAGATTAAGCCCGTGTTTGGGGCAGCTTATAAGTGTGGCAACATTTTTTAAAATGTCGTCTAACAGTTTGGTTTATAAGTTTTTAAAAATGTTGTCTGCCGCATTTGAGTTTTTTATACTATACACGAGCTGTAGGTCGACCCGCGAGCTGCATTTCAAGATAAGCTCAAGTGCTATATTATATCTCCCATCATAAATATTCCATCACCCAATATTTATGACTTTCACCCATTCTCGGCCGCAGTTTTTAATAATGCAATCATATCCTAAGGATTTTTTTTTATTGGAATTTTTTTATTGGATTATATAGGTCATAATTTTTCACCTCTCTCCGTCCAGACAAAATTTAGAGAGAGAGAGTGAGAGGGTGCGCTATAAGGTGGACCCGTTACGACCCGGTTACACAGTAAGCTAACTTCATAACTTCTATCTATCGCCTAATTACTGTATGCGAATCCATAAATACCAGTGAGAGAACCCCGCTCTTCTTCCAACGCTCAGCACTACAGATTCCTCAACACTCCGCCGCTCCAATTTCTGAAACAGAGTGAATGAAAGCACCGGCGATCTCCTTTCTCTGAATCCAAGAAGCGAAAAAGACGAATCGATGGAGCGCTACAGACTAAACCCGAACTTCAATGGAGCAGCCGCTCCTCCTCAAAAGCCCAATCTTTTCCTCAGCCCAACTTCTCAAATCTCCCTTCCCCCAAAACCCCACTTAAAAGACCCCCCAATCTCCCCTTACCTCCAACCCCACAGACCAAACCCCGCCGGCGGCGATCATCTCCGCCATTCTGCTGATGACTCCGAGCTCAGCATCTTCAACGCCGAGCGTTACTTCAACGAAGGCCGTGATTCTAACGAAACCTCTAAAAAGCTCACTCCGATCGCCGAAAGGCGCGACCTTTCTCCTGTTAGCTTGCTCGACGGTTTCAGCCGAAATTCCAGAAGTCCCTCTTTTCACACTACTCCTACTGTTTCCTCCGAAGCTAGCTGGAACAGCCAAGCCGGTCTTCTCAAGAACCCACCTGGCTCGCACTCCATTACCGTTAAAAGCTTCCCTGCTACAGAACAGAGGAAGAGCACTGCTTCACCCGGTCGACGGTTTTTCCGCAGGAGATGTCCTTGCTCCGGCAAGAAATCCGTCGACGTCGAGGAGAGCTACTCTGAACCCAAAATCACCATCCGGCCTAGCTCGGATTCCACTGCTACCAATCAGAACTTGATCAAAACAGAGCAAGAAATGGAGAAGACAACAAAGGTGAAAGTTTTCCCTGGAATACCGCCAAAAGAAAAGGAAACGTTTCTCTTTTCACCGGAACTAACTCGCCGGACTGTGAACTCCGGCGGGTTCTCCTTCCCCATTCTCGCTTCATCCAAGAAGAAAGCCGTGGAAGACCCCGCAAGAGACTCGCTTGAAGTGTTTCAACCAACGATCGACGGAACCTCGTCTCCAGTGCTGAGAAAATCTACGGATTTTCAAAAGAATTCGGATCGCCGGAGTTTCAACATTCCAGGGAGCCCCAAGCTTCGGTCCCCAATCGACGACGAACTGGCAAGTGATGCTAGTTCTGATCTTTTTGAAATCGAGAGTCTTTCAACTCAAATAAACAGTCGCCGGAGTTACTCCATCGACGAGCTTCCTTCGCTGGCATTCGAACCGAAGAAGATCGCCGGAAATTTGCCTCTCCATCGAAGCATTGAAGAGGAATGCTACCCGCCGAGTGAGGTGAGCGTTTCATGGAGCGTGACGACGGCAGAGGGTTTTGATCGCGCGAGCGCTGCGAACTTTTCCAGCGCCGTGTCGGAATACGATAACCGGTTCGAGCCGTTCTCCGGCGAAGGGAAGAAGGGCATAACTGTCGGCGGTTTGCTTAGCTGCCGGTCGGAGAAAGCGGTTTGTGTGGTGCCGCCCCAAGTGGTGCGGTTCGGACCGGATGCCCAACGAAAGACCCGGGGTTCCTCCTTTGCGGTCGAGCCGGATCGTGTGGTAGGGTTAGCGAGGCTGGGGGCTGCAAACCCGGTTCGAGATGGCGCCGGTTTACTTGGTCCGCGATCGGTTTGTGTGAACCGCGTGGTTCAACCGATTAACGCGAGGGTTTATTGAAATGTTGGGAGCTCGAGAAGTTTCTGTACTTCTTTATTATTTTTTAAATAATTCTGAATTTTATTTAATGTAATTCGCATCATTCATAATTATAAAGGGACATTTACATAAATGTCACACAATTATTATTTATTTACATATTTCACACCTAAATTTTCATATTTACAAATCCAAACCATTTAAAAGACATTTACATACATACCACTTAATTTCTATGTATTTACATATCTAACCGGTTGTACTTATTTAATTTTAATAGTGGAATATACGGGGTGTCAATATCCCGTCTTGCTCCTTCCTCACCAACATAATCTCACTTTCAAAGTACGTATTTATAATAAGATTAATTTTAATAAAATGTATTAGCGGGTCAATAATGGGTCCACATTCGTGTCAAGCTAACTCGTTAATGATACGAGACCCACATGTGTGCTGCATAGGGGTCTCAAATAAACATAGGTAATGGCGACAAAATAATTTGTATTATTCATTGGAAGTTAGTTTACACACACGGTTTTTAATGATTTGATTTCGAGCCGTGTTAGAGGCGGCTCGAAATTTGCTTGAATTGATTTAGTGCGGCTCGAGATCGACTCGTGGGTCGGTATATTTGATTTTGAGCTGAGCTGAGCCTAGCCGGTTCAGAATTGCTTCGTGGTCGATCCACCTCGAAATAGAAACAAGCTGGCTCAAATTTAGTTAGGCTCAAATCGAGTTGTTTGGATATGTTCTAACTCGAAGTTGATTCGTGACTCCTTATATTAAATTTTATTTAGAATTATATATATATATATATATATATATATATATATATATATATATATATATATATATATATATATATAATTTTTATATAAAAATATTACAATATGTTAAAAAATATTAAATTTGTTATTTTATTCACAAACAGTGGCAAAACAATTATTTAAAAAGAATGGGGGCGAAATAAAGATTAAGTAAAATAGATTAAAATTAATTTGATTTTAAAAATAAATAAATAAGATAACATAGAAAATGGCTCGAAACAACTTATGAAATAAAAAAATATATCTTTTAATACAGGTATAACGAATATAAATAAATGAGCTGATATTGAGCCACGCTAAATCCATTCGAGCCGACCCTAACTTGACTGGAAATCAGATTGTTAACATCCCCACATATTATTAACTTGTTATACATTCATATATCTAACGCATACACCTTTATCTTCATATTTACCGATATAACAACTTAATCCCCAGATGGAATAAAAAATACCACTCGCATTAAGTCATCTAAAGTGAAACAAATATTTCATGCATATATTTTTTATATCATTTAGGAATATGGGTGTTATCTAACATAGCAAATTTATGTTTTAGGTATGTAAATACACAAATATTCAATGGTATTTGTCTATGTAAAGCCCCCTCTTTTTAATTGCTAGACTGTTAACAAGATATGGATCCAAGATACATTATGCAAGTTTCCTCACTCAAAAAACTGTGGTAAGTATTACTTCTTTATTTTCTTTTAGGAGGGACATACATGTTAGAAACAACTTCAAGGATTCATGGGATATCATTTCTCTAACATTAATGTATTACTAAAGATGAGGAGATGCTCGGCCTTGTACGTCAATTCTCTTGCTTACATTTGGAACGATGTTGTTTCGAACAAAAATAATTCTAACCATCACATTATAACGATTTGATCTACAGTTTCCTGAGAAACCTATTGATTTATATCATCTATTGTTTCATTTAATGAGAAAGAGTTAAACCATAACATTCTCATTAAAACAAAAAGAAATGTAGCATGAACATCAACATGGCAAGACAAACAAGTTAAACATCAAAACTACCCAACCATTGGAAATACAAAATAATTATAAAAAAAAGAACTGTGCAATTCAATCCATCTAAGCATAACTCAAAATATAAAGAGACGAGATATATTAAGACATGAGTTCTTTGAAGAGTGCAAGGTTCAGGCTGTGCATATATTATCAAGTAATGAATTTAATTTCCGCACACAAGAAGAAAAAAAACAAAGGCAAATTGCATTTTTTGGCCACTACCCTTCTTTGGATAACTATTTTTGAATCAAACCAAATCCATTTTTCATCTATTAAGAGTAATCATTATCCACTACATTGTTGTAAAAGAGAAAAAGAGTCTTACATCTAAAGTAATAACCAAACTTTACATAGACCTGCCTGACTAAAATTGCCATAAAATCAAAACAATATCAAATTAGTAGACAACAACCAAAAGTATGAACTCCGAGCATGATTTCTAATAAAAGAAGACCATCTAAAATAATCAAAACTTTCGCCAACATTGTTATGAAACCAGACAAATTAAACTTATGGTCTGAAGTATTCAGGCTAATCTGACACATCAACTTCATTCATCTAAGAAATAAATGTCAACATAAATTTGATTATTTGAGTGGTCAGTAAAGTTAAGAGCGAAGATAACTACTCCTTAGTCAATGGAGTATTCGTTATGAAATATTACATTTTGCTCTAAAGAGTATAGTGTATTTGCAGTTAATTTTCATTAACTTTGACATATCAACAACCACACCTAAATCTAGCAAAGTTCATAACTAAAATTCCAAAATAAAATAGCTGAAGAAAATATTATCCAAAGGAATATAACCTTAAAAATTATCATATATTTATTTCATCACATCCCACCAAACGAGCATAAAGACGGACCATCAATCTAACGGCTGTTTCCATATTGAAACACCGCACATGCGATGTCGATTCCCACTAATTAATCTCCAATTAACAAACTTAAACCTCACTCTAACAGTAAATGAACGGTGTATTATGCTGCCACGTCAGCCTAATTAGTTGAAGCTCAGATCTGGCCACGTAGCCAATTATTTTCGCCGAATTATTTAATACAATATTTATTCACGGATCGTATATCCGTATCATGTAATTCCGAGCCGGACAGGGCAACCTAATCTAGGAAACCTCTTTTATATCTGAGCGTGGGGTCCACGCCAAATCCAGAGGGACTAACGTGATGACACGCGTCAGTTTTGGAGTGCAGGAGTGCGGTTATATGGGCCCCATGGGAAGGGAATCTACGGTCCATTCGTCCATGGACCTGGTAGTGGGCCATGTCTCTGAATTTGGGTCGAGTCTTTCGTGTGGGCCGGCCCGGGTTCGGTTTTTGAATGAGCGTTCTGTCTGCCTGCAGCTGGAAGCTTTGCCAGTTTGACCAATCAGTTTTGACCGGGGGAATGTAGAATTGCGGAATGACAGCTTGCAGGTTTTCTAATTTAACTGCATATTAATTATTTTTTGAGAAATTTACGTAAATAACACACCATTCTTATATATTTGCATATCTGACACCCAAAATTTGATATTTACATTTGCACTTATAACACAATACATAAAGATTTATATTTCGCCTTTAAAAGATAATATTGTTGGTATTTTTGATGCGATGTTAAAGGTTTGAGGGTTATATATGTAAGTATAATAGTTTGGGTGCTAGATTTGCAAATATATATAATTTTGTGATATGTACGCGTATGTCTACACACACGCACACCATAACAGCCCAGGCAATAATCGGATAAGGTATCCTACCCCCCTTTTGCCAAACGTATGGTATAGAGTCGACTGACACGACACGACAGGAGACTCGAGCAACAGACAGGACCGATCGAGAGGCAGGCAAGAATCCTTGATCACGGCTAATCGATCGACCTACCTTTATTGTTGTGGACGAGATCGACATTCGACCGAGCATCTCAGCCTATCAACACGTTTTTCAGAGAGCACATTCGTCACTTAGCCGATCGCCTCTGCTAGCCAAATTTAAACAAGACGGCCAGCCACTTACCATCATGTTAAATTTGAACTTGTAAGTACTGATATGGTAAATCCGTATGATTAATAAGAGTATCAATTGTATTAAATGTCCTTTCCATAACCGTTCACTTATTTTCATAATTATACAAAATACACTCGTATAAATACGAAACAAAAAAATGAATAAAGGAATCTTTTTTCCAGGCTCTTTCTACAGAGAATCTAAACTTATTCTACTCTTTTCACTCCTTCGTCCAATCCTAACTCTTGAGACATAATCACAAAGGACGAATAAATAGATTAAGAAAAAAAAAAAAGTAGTAGCACGTGTGAATCTCTCAAGAATCCAATACTGTTGGTTTAAGGACATGAGATGCGACTTCGGAAGTCCAACTCAAAGATAAAATATGGTTTATGTTATCAACAACAAGCCAATATTGGTGATTTCAAAAAATTAGAAATAGATTTGGATGACTCATCATTCTAGATTTAAGACAAAAAGAACTATAAAAAGATTTGGATGACTCAACATTGTCCTGTATTTCTACCATCTCTCTGATACTGCTCAGAACTTTAGGGGTCTGTTTGGGGCAGCAGTGCAGTGGCGTGCAGTACCGCACCTCAGTTTTACCTGTTTGGATAAACTGCGTTTTGTCAGCATGTTAAAAAAGTTATCGTTGAAATCAACGTTTTCCCATCGGTCCTGACTAGGTGCAGTGACAGCTTTCTAGCTACGGTCTAATTTTTTTTTTTTTTAATTATAATAGCCACCGCAGTGTTTTGCAACATCAGATTATTCTTCAGCAGTTTCACAACAGCTTTTTAATAAACTGCAGATGCCCCAAAACTCTGCATTTGCAAACCTATGTGATTTCCCATAAGCCTCACTCTATTTCGTGCACTAATAGGAAATTGAAGTAAATAAACTAAATATTTTGACTCATTTTGTGGTAACCCAATCATCAAAAGTTAATATTGTGAAATTATTTTCAATCAATCTAAACAATGGGAATTATGGAAATTTACATATATACCCCACAATTCTGGTGAATTTACATATCTTAACATCCAACATTTAATATTAACTTTTATCATACTTTAGTGTCAAAAATTAATGTATCAAAAATGTATATTTCACTTTTGAAAATTTATAATGATGATATTACTAATGCGATATTAAAATTATATGACTATATGCATGTAAATATAAAAATTAGAAGCTCCATATATAGTTATACGAGAGAGAGAGCGGGAGAGAGAGAGAGAGTCTTTTACTTTATGATAATAATCATTTGAGATATTATTGGGTCCTTTTGGGGAAGCTTATTTGGTGCGGTAGCGTTTTGAAAACGCACCTGGCTTGTTTGGGTAAACCGCGTTTTGGCAGCTTATGCGTTTTCAAAACGCTGAAAACAGTGTTTTCACACCTAGGCTATGTGCGGTGGGAGCTTTCTGTCTGCGATCTGACTTTTCCAAAAAAAATAAAAATTAGTAATAGCTACCGCACCTAGATTATCGCACAGATTATTCAATAAACTACAGCTGCCCCAAACAGATCCTAAAATAGTAAAATTAATCCGCATGTGATTTTTATTTTCAAAATCATTCTTTTAAGATGCATATGGACGAGAAATTTAATGAATGCTGTCATTGTAAAAAAATAGAACAAAAATTTACATTTTAATCCTTTCAACTTTCTCATATTAAATATGTCAACAAAAATTAATAAAGCTAAGACCTTATAATCCATATTAAATCTACAAATGAAACATAATCTCCTCCGTTTCAGAAATTAACTTGAAAATAAATTATGTAAAAGAAAAAACTTTTAAAATTATAGGTCCAAACCTTTGTATTACACTCATATCTTCATATGGTCTCCTTTATTTGAATGCCCTCATTTGGAGCTGTCTCATGACCAACATTGGTTTTCTCCAACTTCGGAGATGCAGCATCAGTGGATGAAGAACCTTCAGATGAATTATCGAAGTGAGCATCGGATAAGGAAGATATCGATCGTCGGAGCGGTTGATCCGGCGAAAGAATGGCACCTCCCGAACTCAATAAAGCCGCCATCTTCTTATCATCTTCTTTCATTCGATCGGCGAAGTTCGAGTAGTTGAAATCATTCTGATTGTGCCCTCCGAATGTCGATTCAAGCTTTTCGGTGTCGAATAGGTCCAACATTATCTTCTGGCTCTCAGGGTTGTTAGAGTAAACAAACTTCACTTTCTTGTATGTCTTCTGCTCGATAAATGGTTTCACCATCTGAAAAGAGGAAGGAAATGCCTCACTTCCAAACCATTCAAATTGTAATTTGCAGCAAAGTTTAGAAGCTTAGTTGGAAGGTAAATGTGGCTAAAATTAGCTTTTATTTGATTTGAGTGGTTTATTTTGCATGCTTTATAAATGCACACACCCAAATGGCTCCTTTAACTCTTAAGATAACAGCCATGGAAATTTTAATAAATATTAGACAATATGATAAAGGCCTTCATATTAATTCCATTTTTTCGCATCGTTGACTTTGAACATTTCTCGCGTGTCATTTTTAACGACTATAAAGAATTTGGGTGGTGAATTTTGATGTTTATATCTTCTGGCTTAGTATTTATCTGCATAATCAGGATTTGAATTTGAGTAGAGCCTAATTTTGTGTTAATAATATCTACTAACTTAGGGATGAAAACCATAAATGGGTATTTGAGACATTTGATTTTATTCAAATTGGGATCCAAAATGGTTTGATAGTTTTGCTTTCAATCTTATGTATATGTTGGATGTGTAATTCCTTCTAAGTGTGGGACAAGTGCAATAGACAACTTATGGGGGGAAATATATACTAGTACAAGAGTGAGGCTTAGATTTGCTCTATTTTTGTGACTTCAATCTTTTCTTTTTAGTATTTAGTTATTGATGTTGCAAGAGTTCTAACTCTAGTCAAACTTGCTACAATTAGGGTTTTAATTGTTGTGTTGAATTCAAATTTCTCATTTAATTTTTATGATTTAAATTTCATGTTGATTTCTTTGATTAACTTGCATTATCATTTGGTTCCAATTTTACATTTCTTAAAGTTCACACAAAAGAGTGAACTTTTTAGTGAGAAGTGGCCTTTATTATGCAAAGCCTAATTACTTTGAAATCAAAATTCATTATATCATTCCCCATAGCATTAGGGATGCTAAACCCTTAGATAAATTGCATCAAATTGGTATCAAAGCTTTGGGTTTTTTCATTCTATCACTTATAAGCGATGCTAGATATTTTAGCACTTGCAAATCATCCAAGGACTGGATTTTGACCAATATGTGAAATTAATCAATTCAATTACACCAAAAAAAAAAGAAGAAAAAAAAAATGTTTGATGGCATCAACCTTTTTAGAGCATGAATTAAAATTTGGAAACCAATTCAATGCATGCAAATTTGAAGTAAATTCCAATCATAAAGATGGACCAATTCAACTGAATGTATAAATTGGTGGGAGACAGAAATTCATGATAAACATTATAGGGTGTTTGATATTGAGGTTAATGGAAATCATAAAACTCAAAATTTTGATGTAGATGATAGCTTGATCGAAATAGTTATAATGAAAGTATTAGATTTATTGGCTTTCCATAGCCGTTATTATTTATTAATTACCCTTATTCTGGATTATGTAGTTCCTTTTTTTTCGTTATTTTGATTTTATTTATTTGATTGTACTTTTATTTCTTTCCTTATTTAAATCCATTGTAAGGGATTAAATGCCTCTCTTTGTATCAATGGGTATTATGCTGCTCTAGTCAAATTCAATATGACATCAGAGCACACATAGTAAGTCGAGAAAACTTGTAAGCATCCAATCATGTGATCCGTCTCACCTAAATAAAAAATCCATGGACTAGCGGCTGAACAAATCATGAGATTAGAGCAAGGGTTTATCTCGAGTCATTAAATGTCTCATTATGTTGTTGCATTGTCGTTTAGGTCATCCTAATTTCCAATATAAAAAGATTGTATCCTCAGATGTTTTTTAATAAAAATATTTCTAATTTCAACTGTGAGACATGTCAGTTAGTCATACATCATCGGGTTCATTATCCACCCAACATGGAGCAGCCCCGATACCTTCCGCTTCTTTCTCTATCATTCACAGTGACTTATGGTGACCATCTCACACTCCGAGTTACACCAATAAAAACTGATTTCTGACTTTGATTGATGACCATAATCAAATGATGTGGGTCAACATTTTAAAGGACAAATCAAAAGTTGTCAAATTCCAAAACTTATATACCTTCATTTAAACTCAATTTAAAGCTCTTATTCAGGTCCTTCAGACCAACAATGACAATGAGTTTTCAACTCTACTTTGGGTGAATTATTGGGGAGTAGGGTAACCTCCATCAAAACTCGTGTACGGATACTCGTCAGTAAAATTAGAAAGCCAAGAGGAAAAACCGTCACCACTTTATCATTGCTCGCTCCATTAATGTCCCGAAACGGTTCTGGAATGATGTCATTCTTACTACCAACTGTCCTATAAATAAAGTCCTCTATAAAATTCATAAGTATCAAAACCCCCTAGTTGTCATGATGTTTTGCTTCCCTACCAATTGGATCTTCTCCACTTTAGATCCTTGAGTGCACTGCTTTTGTTCGGAGCACTGCCCCCAATCGGAGTAAACTTGATTCCAGGTCCATAAAATATTTTCCTTGGGTACTCCGCCATTCAAAAGGGGGTATCGGTGTCTTCATCCTGCCACTAACAAAATCTATGTGAGTGCTGATGTCCCCTTCTTTGAAAGTTTTTCATATTTTCCTAGCTCGGCCCCGAGTGAGGGGGAGCTTGGTTATGGTGTTAAAATTCATTGTAATTGCATTGACCCGAAAGGGAATATGTAATTCTCAACAAAGTAGAACCACATTCAAATTCTATGGATGGTGAAGTTCATGGAGATTGAATGCAAATAAATAGAGAAATATAATTATCGTGCGTAGAATTGGAGATTTTAGAGTGACAGGCTAAAATCCTCAATTCGGTCCTATCGTTTGGGTGTTGAAGTGTAGATTGTTAGCCCTCAGGCGAGGGGAATGTGGGAGCTCCGAAATGAGAGCCGGTATCCTCCCAGTCTAGCCGCAGATTCAACAACCAAGCATAGGATTAGCCAATGTTTTTTATGTCTGGACCAAAGGGTAAATAATATGATTGCTCCTATTTGACACATACAATATTAAATGCATCTCATTCCTATATATTATCAATTTCATTACATAAGAATAGTAGTTTTTAGTATCTCAAAATTCTTCAAACCAATTCATCTAAAAATGGTTATCTTTAGAATTATTATTTGCATTTAGTTATAGTTATCATCTTTACATTTAACACTTGCATTTATGAGTAGTTGTTAGATAAAACACAATTTTAATCGACATTTCAAACGAAGGATTATTAGTAGTAGACTAGAATTTGACTAAAGACATCTTACTTCACTTCCTCGTGTGATCGATACTGGGGTTTTTAAAGAAAACTCTATATTACTTGAAACGATACGTATACTTGCGTAGTACTCTACAGTGTGTAAAATATTTTCCAATTTTTATATCATTTAAGATTTTGCACACTAACAACTATTTATAAATCGGGTCGAGTTTTTCTATCTTTTGGAAGTTAATTTACTACGTAATTGCGGGTCGGGTCAAGTTTTTGGCGCCGTTGCTGGGAAAACTTTGGTAAGAACTTTAGGAGAATTTTAGTTGAAGTAATTAGGCTCAGACTTGAAAAACTGTAGTGTCGTATAAACTATTTATGTGTGAAAGGTGTTTTTATATGAAAAAGTGTTGTGAAAAATAAAAAAAAATTTGTTTGTGTGAAAAATAAAAATAAAGTGTTCGTGAAAATATTTTGTAGTGTTGAATATATTTCATCTGTTATTTGTTTAATTGTTAATGTATTGTTTGTTGTGTTACGTATGTGAAAAAAAGATCTGCAGGACTTGTGTCTTATGATCCCGAGTTAAAAAAAATAAAAAAATAAAAATACAGAAAAAACTTAAAAAACTAGAAATGGAAATGGAAAACTTTCAAGATAATAGCTTAAAAAATCATCATAATTCATTGAGAGATTACGTAAATACTACGACAGATGAAATTCACTTAAGTATACAAAACTCTGTCGTAGAAGCTGACTCGTTTGAAATAAATCCTGAAATTATCCAACTGGTGCAGAACAATCAGTTTGGGGGAACTTCTTTGGAGGATTCCTATTTACACTTATCTAATTTTCTAGAACTTTATGCTACGTCACATTCATTGATGATCACAACAAAAATGTTTGGATTTATTTTTTGAAGCATAAATATGATGTATTTAATGTGTTCAGTACTTAGAAGGTCATGATTGAGACAGAGATAGGTTTAAAGTTGAAACGTCTAAGGTCTGATAATGATGATGAGTACATTGATGGTGGGTTCAATGAGTATTATGCAGCTCAGAGCATCATAATGGAGAAGACCATTCCAGGGACACCACAGTAAAATGGTGTTGCAGAGCGAATGAACAAGATCATTAATGAGCGGGCTAGAAGCATGAGATTGTATGCCAGACTACCGCCTACTTTCTGGGTAAAAGCAATTAGCATTGCGGTTTATTTGATAAACAGAGGGTCATCCGTTCAATTACAATGTGAATTACCTGAGGACTGGAGTGGGAAAGAAGTAAAATTTTCTCACCTTAAAACCTTTGGTTGTCTTTCCTATGTTTTAATTAATTATGATGCTCGTAGCAAGCTCGAGGCTAAGTCGAAGAAATATTATTTCATTGACTATGGAGACGAGACATTTGTATATCGTTTCTAAGATAATCATGATCAGAAGATCATAAGAAGCAAAAACGTGAATTTTAATGAGAAGATTATCTACAATGACAAGACCGATTCAATTTCTGAAATAGCATTGCAAGAATCTAAGTTTGTAAGGTTTGATGATTTATCAGAGGTCACAGTGCAGGGCAAAGATGCAAGTGACAAGGAGAATGGGTCCGGGGCACCCATTCCTATGGTTCCACGGTCAATTTCAGAGAAGTCGACCCCTATAACTATAGTTCGCAGGTTAGAAAGAACTAGACGTTCTCCACAGCGTTACTCTCAAATTTTGAACTAGATTCTGCTGACAGATGGTGGAGAACCACAGAGTTATGAAGAAACCTTGCAAGATGAAACACAAGCAAATGAGAGCTTGCCATGAAAGAGTAGATGGATTCTCTACTAGAAAATCAGATATGGGAGCTGACAGATCTTCCACCAAGGAAGATGACATTACACAACAAGCGGATTTACCGGGTGAAGACTCAGCAAGATGACAGTAAGAGGTACAAGACTAGACTTGTTGTAAGGTCTTCAACAGAAGGAAGACATTGATTTCTCTTAGATTTTTTCTCCTGTGGTGAAGCTCACAACCATCAAATTGGTACTGTCTATGGTGCCTACTGAAGATCTCTTCCTTTAGTAGTTAGATGTGAAGACAGTTTTTTTTCACGGAGAACTTGAAAAAGACATTTACATGCACCAACCTGAAGGTTTTATGACAGAGAAAGAACGATTTTGTTTACAGACTGAAGAAGAAACTGACCTGAAGCAAGCTCCTAGAAAGTAGTACAATAAATTAGATAATTTCATGCACAGTACAGGGTACAACAGATGTCAGGCAGATCATTACTGCTATGTCAGACATTTTAATAATTCTTATATTATTCTACTGTTATATGTGGATGTAATGCTTATTATAAGGGCTAGTATTGATGAGATCAATAATCTGAAGAAGCAAACGTCAGAGGATTTTGCAATGAATGATTGGGAGATACAAAACAAATCCTTGGCATGAGAATTGTCAGAGATAAAGTTAGGGTAGGTTGAGACTCTCTCAGGCTTTGTATGTGAAAAAAGTAATTAGCAGGCTTAATATGGGACAAGGTCAAACCAGTTGACACACCCTTGGGCAATCACTTCAGACTCAATAATAATCAGTCACCCAAGTCAGAGGAGGAACGAGACCACGTGAGTAAGATTTCTTATACTTCAGCTATTGGCTCACTCATTTATGTTATGGTTTGCACCAAACTGGATATTGCCCATGCAGTGAGAGTTGTTAGCAGATACATGAGTAATTCTGGAAAGAAACATTGGGAAGCTGTGAAGTAGATATTGAGGTACCTAAGAGGCTCTTCAGAAACTTGTTTGTGCTTCTCAAGAGAGAGACTAAAGGTACATGGCTATGTTAATGCTAATCTAGCTGGAGACATTGATACTAGAAGAAGTATTATCGGCTATATTTATACTCTTGGTGGCACTGCAATATCATGGAGCTCTAATCTGCAGAAGACAGTTTCGTTGTCTACTACAGAAGCTGAGTATATAACAGTATCAAAGGCTGCAAAAGAGATGATATGACTATAGGGCTTCTTGGAAGAATTGGGCAAGAAGAATCAGAAGGGCGTTCTCTACAGTGACTGTCAAAGCGCCATATTCTTTGTCAGAAATCCAGCATTTCAATCCAGGACCAAGCACATTCAGATAATGTATCACTTCATATAATCATTGTTGGATGATGGACAGTTGTTGTTTGAAAAAATTTGTAGAAGCAAGAACCCTGCTGATATGTTGACTATGGGTGTTACACTTGAGAAGCTGAAGTTGTGCGCAACTTCAGTTGGTCTTCTAGCTTGAAGACAGAGGTTTTGAGTTCAGAGGTAGAGGATATCAGTTTGAGGAAGAAGATGTTGTAGCTTGTGTACTGGTCTCTAAGTTAGAGATTTGTTATGTAGTGGAGCCCAGTTTCCATAAAAATAAATGCAGAAACTGCTCTTAGCCCTTCTTCCCTCCTCTTCCGCAAAGCAATGCATCCCTTCGCTTATTATTATTTGCGAATTAAAAGGGTGATCGAAAGGTAGGTAAGGTGAGACAAAAGAAGTGTCCCTGGTGGCGGAATTAGAAGCAGAAGAGAAATTGAGCCTGCTCTTACTGGCAGCCGAACTCCAAGGAGCATCCGCCTGGCTCTTTTACGACTGAACCTTAGAAGGAGCGGGTGAGATTTACTGTTCACATGAATAGAAGTATAGCTTCCCATTTGGTGTTGGTTCGGTGCTCTACCTGAAGGAACGCTTGCAAAGTTTTCTTGCTTTAGTTATCTTCTGCAACTCCGTGGACGTATGTAATTTGTCGGGCCACGTAAATCTGTGTGTTCTCTGTTTTCTAGTTTGTGAATTTTCTTGTTCTATTTTTTGCTTTCTTCGTAGATCATTCTATATACTACAACAATATTCAAAAAATGACATCAGTTTTATGTTCTCATGCAATCTCTCGTTTATTAGAGACATTATATGTTGTCTAGAGAGTTTGCAGTTTATTTTGGCCACTGAGCTTTAAAAGATTTGCATTTTTAAAGAAAGTTCAAACACAGACAACCCAAATGAGTCGAGTTTTTGTGGGAATGCACTTTTGTCTTTATATGTTGGAACTAGGAATAGACCGATTGACAAATAAGAAAAGTTGTCACTCTACATGCAATGAAAATTGGGGCAATTAATTATGAATACATAAATGAGCAATCTGTCAATTATAAGGACTATATTGGGATATATCAGGAGAAATAATAATTCAGCTGAGCTTCACAAAAATTAAATACTTTAAAGATGATTATTTATTGAAGAGTGCTCATCTTTGCATTCCTAATTCATCTTCGAGAGATTTTCTCTTTTTTTTTTAGAATTAAAGTTGGATGTGTTGAGCAAATTGAGGGAGATAAAATCATAGCAAGCCAAAAGAGTAATATGTGTAATTCAAACCCGCATCTTATGATGAGAGATTACACCCAACCACTATGTCAAAAATAAGTGCGTAGAAAAGATACATATTACTAACAATGTTTAAAAAGAGACGAGGAATGCTTCATTTCACTATACAGGACTCACCGAATTGTTTTAGAGAAGAAAAATAACATAAGGCTTGATAGACCCTTGCCTAGTCCATATAATCATTAGAAGGATGTTAGCATGCATTTTATATTAAGATAATCATGAACTCAGAGAAAATACAATTTTCTTTTTTACTAGTGGCAAGTCATTATCCAAAATAGTTTGATATATATTATGCCATAAACCTATTCATGTATCTCATATTTCTAAAACTACATTTTAAAAGATTAATTAAATTGCACGGTTACCTAAACCAATTATTTTTGTTTGTAAAGTAAAATTCATAAGCCATTCCTAGATAATTCTTTGGAAAAAAATAGACCTATAACTTAATATTTTATTTGCTCATCATCCAAAAACTATGGACAAATTGAGACAGTTAATAAAACTTTTAATGATTTGGTACATTGTTGTACATTGTTGCCTATGGTTGTCTTTACTTACAATTCATCAGTTAATAAGCATTTAGAAATTAATTCATTTAAAATTTTTATTTAGTTTCAACCTAGGAAACTTATAGCGTCCTATTGAGTCTAAGCATAATGCATTTGAAAATTATACATACATACATACATACATATATATATATATATATATATATATATATATATATATATATATATATATATATATATATATATATATCTGTGTGTGTGTGTCGCATGCCTTGGCCTGTTGGTTGGCGGGGTTCACTGTAAATCCCTTCAAGTCAGGGGTTCGATCCCCCGTGGCAAGGGGTTCTCGAATAATAGGCACATGGCGTCAGGCTTCCTTCAGAGGCTATAGCGCATTGGGAAATCGGTATTTGAGTCTCTGCCACATACCGTTTTCCTTTTAAAATAATAATAATAATAATAATAATAATAATAATAAAGAAAATAAAAATAAATAAGAATATATATATATATATATATAGAGAGAGAGAGAGAGAGAGAGAGAGAGAGAGAGGATAAAAAATTACTGACTATGATAATTATAAAACTTTTTGCTAACATAAATACAAGGTGCTTGACATTTAAGCCGATAAATAAAGTGATGGTGCATTTGAATTCATAATTAGTACCCAAGATAAAGTTTAAAAATTAATGTTAAAAAAGTATGATATTTAATGTGTAGCTCATTATAACAAACATCTATGAATTAAATATTTTACGAAACTCTATTAATCTAGTTTTAAATTAATTTAATTTAATTTCATGAACCTGCAATTAATGCAATCTTTTTCTTTCATTTTTCATCTTTGCCGCCAAGTTTGCATCTCAAACATTGCTAGAAAAATCTATTGATCTCTTAAATCTACTTTATAAAATAAAACGGTGTTTTGGCACGTTGAGTTATCATGTATATTGGCATGACAAATTTGTTTTTAATGACTTGGATGATTCTGTGAGAAGCGTAAAATTTACGCCCTGAATTACTTGTGAATATCAAATGCTAAATTCTGCAATATTGAATTTTTCCCTTACATGGCATATTTGATGGGAGAGCTATGAGTTTACATAGAATGGAAGTATCAATCAAGGAACTGGTCTGAACAAATATATTTTTTTCTGGTGAACTTATTTTACTTTGTAATTTTTAAGCTCAGGTAATTTAGAAAATGTACTCGATACCCTATTGTTAGGCCAATTTACATGGTTTGACATATTATCAATTTCGATCTATGGTAAATCAATTCAAGACTCTGTTATGGCTATATAATGCTACTTGAATATCTAAACATGACAAGGTTGAGCTAACTTTCAATACAAAATTTTCAATGATTTTAATTCCACACGAGGTATGAGGAAGTTCATCTTACATAGTTTGTTCAATTTCTCAAATTTTTAGACTTAAATCTAAAGGAAACTACTTTTTACATAATACACGATCTTTGATATAGAAAATATGATTACTTCTATGTGATATACATTCATTATATCAGCCATACTTTCACAGAGCATGTAATAAAGAAGCAAGAATCAAGATAATACCTTCCAAAATGGCTCAAAAATCTTTGGAGGGTTATATAAGATGCCGACCGCAAGCCTCTCGGGGTAGTAACCCTGCAGCACATGAGCCGTTTCACGAGTTGCCTTTACTGATACACTCACCTTTGTCCAGCCTTGGAAGTCAATGAGCCACACCATCTGTTCTTGGTCTGGTCCTAAATTTAATATGGCATTTTCCATGCAGTAAACCAAGTACTTGATCTGCCCATTCACTGCATTTGTGTTCTAATTATATAGTAAAAAGAAAAAAACAAATTATTATAAAAATTGTAAAATCTAAGGGGCCGTTTGGGATCAATTTTATTTTTTGTTTTCTATTTTTTCTTATTTTGTTTTGTTTATGTCTGATTAAGATATGGTCAAAAAACCTAAATATTATTTTGAGTGTTCTAAAAAACATGTTGATTTGTTTTTAGAAACAACAAAAAATAAAAACACGTAAGAAAAACACCAACCAAATATGTTTTTATAAACAAAACAAAATTGATCCCAAACAAGCGCTAAATGTCGATAATATCTATAGGAATGCACTAATTTTACTTGAAATCCAGGTCTCATAACAAGAACGGGTCTCCCAAACTTGTCTCGGTAATCAGCTCTGTATATTTTTCCAGTCTTAGCCTCATCAGCTATGTCTTCCTATAAATCAAAGATGCATTTCAGGATTTGATAAACTAAATGATTATCAAAAGCTGAAGCAGGATAAATGTATCAAAAATCAAATATATCTCTATCAAAAACTAGTTCATCTCGTTGAATATGATTAGGATGAAGAACAAATAAGCAGAAAGAACATACCCAACGAATCAATTCTGGTCTGTATTCAAGCCTCCACTTCAAAGCTTCCTTAAGCATTTTACCAGCCTTATCAGAATTCCAGTTTCTTGCTCTGAGAAACCTTGATATTGAAGCATCAGAACAAAAGTCCGGTAGGTTATCTGATAATGGAGCTATTAGCTTCCTGACTTCATTTATCTGAGAAAGAAGGATGGTTGAATTATAACTCCAAAAAGAAAAAAAATTGTATCATAGATTATATACATTTGTATTGAGATCAAGTTCAACTTATAAAATTACTCTGAAAGATAAATTATTGAGAAGAGCAAATATTTGATTACAAATACAATGCTTTTTTTTTTTGCAGAAATATTTTTTTTAAAATATATAAAAGAAAAAACAACCAACCTTCTGCTGCTGCTCCTCGACTGATAAAACTTTTTCAGCCCGGCCAGATTTTGACTTCCTTAGAGACATCTTTAAATCAAGCTTTCAGTCAATCTAACAAACAGTTGAAGTGCATAACTCAGGTAATTAACTGGATCAACAATTTCTCAGGGAAAAAACACTGTGAAAATTTCAACCTTGACAACATTCAAACCAGACATAAAGCAGGTAAATTCAATCTATACGAAATGGCCATAAACAACCATAACACCTCAAAAATTCAATCTTTATTATCAAAAAAATGAAATTAAAAAAAAAAACACTTCTGATACGTATATCATCTTATAAAAAGTTATCATGATTTGGGACCATTCAACAGCCATGGAAGAATTTCCAAAAACTAAAACTTATAAATCTGAACAAAAATCCCCCATTGTTCATAACATACAAAAGTCAAAGCTCTGAAAAAAGACGTGCTGGAAAAGAAAAAGAAAACAATCTCTCAGCGGAAGAAAATGGAGAAAAATTCGAACTTGCCTTCAAATATATTTGAAAAGTTGGCTTGCTGCTCTTCCAAACTCAGATGAGATGAAATAATGGAAATCAAGGAGAAATTTTGATCAAATATTTGGTAAACTTGAGGAAGTAAATGAATAAAGATGGTGGAGTCGTTGGGTAAACGATTGGAACTGGAAAGTTGAGAAGAATACGCCTCCGTGTGTAAACAGAAGGTTGCCATTTGACTACACTAAGGAGGAAGCCTCTCTAGAAGAAGACGAAGTCTGCCATTATTTAAAGAAAAAAGGAGTACTGAAAGCTTTTTATGGAGTTTTTATTTATTTCTCCGATACAAAATTTTGACCGTTGATGAATATTAGAATTTTATGAACAACAAAAATTTTGCTTATTATATTTCTTCAAATCAATAAATAACTAATTTATAAATTTTTCTTAAAACGCTAAAATTAAATGAAACAACTTTATGTTTCGAACAAAACAAGAACAACTTATATTTCGATGAAGTTAAAATCAATCCATGACACACTCGAATCGACTTGACTCGATTACAACACTATTAATGAAAAAATGATTTTACTAGCTCGAATTGGTTTTACTCGATTACAACACTATTAGTGAAATAAAGATTTTGCTAGCAAAATTTCAAAAGCACGAATTTGATCTCATTTTCCGTTAGTTTTTCGAATAGCAATTGAAGAAGGTTTAATCATGATTAATGACAAGACTACTAATAGTAGGTTTTGCGAAAAATTGGATCTTGGTTTAAATAAATTTCAAGAAAGATTAAATTTAGAGACAAATATTATTTAAAAATTAATTGAATATTGTCAAATATTATATAGTTAATATTCAAAATTAATATTTTATAGTTGTCTCTTTTGGAATTGACCCATTTGAGTCATATGTCAATGCTTATTATGATGTTACTTATAGGGATATATTATATTGCGTGAATCATATATGAAGCTAAGGAAAAATTTTTACATCAGTGTATGGGAGTCCGATCCTCAACACTCATCCACAATCAGTGTATGAGAGCATGTCCTATTTTAATTTTTCTTTTTAAAAAAAAAAAATTTGTGCGCTGCCGCGATGTGCGGCAGCGATCGGACTCCGCACGTAATTTATATGATTCAGGTTAAATCTGCATAAAAAAAAAATTAGCAATAATTCCTTCTCTAAATTAAAGAGAATTATGTTATACAAATTATGAATATTTCTAATATTGAAATGATCCTGTAATTAGAATTCCTCTAGTTAGGTTACCTAATATTAAGTTTCTTAATATTAAAAGAAATCATGTAATTAGATCTCCTCCAGGTATGTTACATGATAAAAATATTCCTAATATATTCACTTCCTAATATACAACCATTATATTTAACACTTTCCATAATAATCTCGACCTAATTTCTCACTTTTCAGATGAGTGGAAGATGACCAAAATGAGCTACAATCCCAAAACAAATGCATCAAGTTGGATGCCTATGTACTCCCCCTCCAAAATGAGTCAATCATTGTGTAGTTCTTCAAAATGCCTGAGTGGGCAATCAAACGTGAACTCGGATATTCACCAAAATCCTACAATAAGTGAACATCTAGATTGGTAGTAGTCTTGTGAGCATATATGTTATATTTACCCTCATATATTATTCTTCGATAGAATACTGTCATCATCAATCAAGTCCTGAACAAAGTGGTATCTCACATCACTTTGCTTGTTACGGGCATAATGAACTAGATTTGTGGCTAAGAATATCACACTTTGACTATTATATAACATCGACAGACACTCCTGATCAACTTGCATGTCATTCAGTAGGACATATATCTATATCGCTTCCTTCATCACCTTTGTGACTAGCATGTTCTCAACCCCCATTAAAAATAAAGTAACCGTAGACTAAAGAAACAATCTATAACTAATTGGTCCTCCTGTCAATTTGAATAAATAATTAGTCATAAACATATGCATATCCATATCACTTGCATAATCTAAATCAATATATCCTACATACAAATTACCAATAGAAGACTATCTTTCAAACACTAAGCCAACATCAATTATATCTATCAGATACCTCAAAATACTCTTAATGGTCTAACAATGACTTCTTCCCTGAACATGCATGAACCTGCTCACAACACTAAATATTTTTGCAGTGTTTGGTCTAGTACAAACCAAGACATACATTAGAATGCTCACTATATTAGCAAAAGAACCAAATCACGTAACTATTCTCTCTTAATCTTTTTTACGACACTGATCTGAACTCAACTGAAATTGATATGCAATGGGCAGACTGATCAACTTGCTCGAGTCACCAAATCCAAACATATTCAACATATTTTGAACATATGCTCCTTGTAAGAGCTAAACCTTTCCAGCAGTCTTGTCTCTGAGAACCTTCAAGCTAAAAATTTTATGAGCATCACCAAATTTATCTTGAAATATTTGGACAGTCGCTTCTTCATACTATCAACCTTAGCCTAACTGGAAGATACAATCAACATGTCATTAACTTATAGAAGTAAGTAGATGAACTCACGATTGACCAACTTCTTAAAAAATGCACAATAATCTTTAAACCAATAGAATTCTCCACATACTTCAAGTCTTGATGCTTCAACATGCTTGCCTATTCAAATGTAATATCCATATTTATGATAATCTTCTTCTCTACCTGATCATAAAGTTTGAAGCCCTTGACTTCACGCCTAAAGCCGATGAAGATAACCTTCTTTGCTTGTGATTTCAGTTTATCATTATGCACGAGGTAGTGAGCTGGACACCCATACTCCCTTATATGTTCATAATCTTTAGTAGAATGCCCCGGCCATTTCTTTTTTAGGGTCTTCTTTTCAACGAATACAGAAAATAGATGGTTAACCAAGTGTTAAGCATAGTTTATGACATCTGCCCAATAGACACTATTCAACTCCAACAATTGACAACATAGATAGAATTTTTCTCTCAAAGTCTAGTTCATCCTTTCTACTACCCTGCTATGCTGCATTGTCTCTCGAGCAGTGAAGTGGTCTTCTATCCCAACCTATAACACTCTTGCAAGAACACATCTAATGTATCTTCACTCACAATTTCTGAGCTGATACACTGAATATTTTTACCATTCCGAGTCTCAATTTACTTTTTTCAAATCATAAAAATCTCTAATACCTCGTTCATACACTTCATGGTGTACAAGAAAATATATTTGAAATAATCATTAATAAAAGAGATATCATCTTCACCCGTTGAACGATGAATTCTTCTTTGAAACCCAAACACTTATGTTAACAGACTCTAAAATATATTTTGTACGGTGGATGACAATAGCAAAAGTTACTTGTATTTTCTTGTTAAACACACAATGTTCATAAAAATTGAGCTTACAAGTGCTCGCTCTTTTGATCATTCTTTACTTCATCAAAGCCTGAAGTGAAGCCTCTCCAATATGAGTTAGTCACATATGTCACAATATAGTAGTGTCAAAAGAATCATCAATAACAACAACAATTTCAATCATTGTACTAGCCTGAAGAAAATAAATGTTGTGATAGCAAACGCCCTTCACATAGATCAGTGTTTCATGACATATTCTTAGAGCTCTAACTTGTAGCCCTTAGCCTCTAAGGCTCCAACTGATAACAATTTTTTTATGATATTTGAAACATGTCAAACATCGATCATATTATCTTTGTGCATCCTGATAAAGACGCTCTTTACACCAATAGTACGACAAAATTGATCGTTGCTCATTGTCAATGCACTACTATCATTTTTCTTGTATGTACATAATTACTCTCGATGGAGATAAATGTGATAGGTAGCACCTGTGTTTAGAATCCAACTTGAACCATCTGCTTACACAATATGATAAATGTGATACATAATCACTCTCCACAGTAAGATTAGTTTTTGCCTAAAAAAATCCTTTCTGTTCCCCTTAAACTTCAGACAATATTTCTTCCAATGATCATTCTCTAAACAAAAAAGTACTTTAGACAAATTTATCTTTTTGGACTCCTTATCCCTTCAACGGAACTCATGGTTCAGCAAAATTGTAGTCACCACACCATAATTCAAGATCATCTTCCCATGAAAGAGTGTTGTCATGAATTTTTTTGTACACGTTTGGAAGTGAATTTGATAGAAAAGCATCTTGTCTTCATCACTAATCGCCTCATCATGATTTAACAGATCAGTCAAAATCTTCGTAAAATTATTCAAGTGTTCATCAATAGTAATCTCACATTTCATGTGAAACATGTATTGTACTCGTCACTTCAAACAGAGACAATTCTTCATGCTCATTATGAGAGATTTGTTATGTATCATTAATTATTATTTTTCTGCAAAAGTCTCCATCATCATCCCATATTTAATCTGCTGAGATAAGCAATTTAGCATCAAGGCATATCCACTGCAATTCATCTTTCACTAATTTCTTTCTGATATCTTTTTAGGATGTTTATCATTATCAAGAATTTCTATCAGATTCAACGAGCACAACACATCCATCACCTTGCATCGCCACATGCCCTAGTTTTTTTTACCCTAAAATCTTGTCACATTAATCTTGATGTGTTGCATAACCACTTAATGAGTTGACGTCTTATTCATCATCGTGATGAATTTTGAATTACTTGACAACATGTTATTATTCATGTCTCCACCAGATCTTATACTTTTGTGTCAGCAACTTTGTGAAAATCGCAACTCCTTGTTGACGGAATCACACCAACCCAACTTTGACACTAAATTTTTGTGCAAAAACAATACGACAAATAAAACTACACAACAAGCAAATAATCAAACACTGTGTGATTTACGTGATTCGATGCAAATCCGCCTACATCCACAGGTAGGGTTATTCCACTATCAGTAGGTGGGAAGCGAGAAAAAAATATCTAAAATTGGGTTACTACTCCATACGCAAAAATCAGCCCTTCTATAAATAAAAGAAGAGTTGGTCATACAAATTAGAAAATTTTCTAATATAGAAAATATAATGTAATTAGATATCCTCGATTTTTGTTACCTAATATCAATTTTCTTAATATAGGAAAAATTCATGTAATTAGATATTCTCTAATTAAGTTACATAATATCAATCTTACTAAAATACGACTATTAGATTTAAATACTTTATGTTTCTATAACAAGATGTGATTAGATTTTGAAAGAAATTTGTTGCATTAGTATTAAGTACTGAAATACTCATGTTATATAAAGATTGTGATTGTATTCAATTGTATTAAAATTTTTGTTTGTTAAATTACAGTTTTTATGATTGTAATCACATTATTATTATTATAAAAATATAATAATTGCTTTCATTTAACATAAACTTCTCACTGTGGTTTTGTAAATTTTGTGCAACAATAATGGTCTAAGTAGGGGTGTAAACAATCAAAGCTAGTGTTCGTGTTCGAAATATTCAAACACATCACAGTTTGTGTTTGGTTCGTTTAAAAAATCGAACGAAAAAAAATTGTTCGTGTTCGTCTTATTTGCTTATCGAACGAATCGAACACGAACTTCCTGGCGAACCGAACACGAACTGTTCGCGAACAACGAGTTTTTTTTACGACACTAGCTTTGATAGCATACTTCCTCAAAATGAAGCAAATTGATCAGGTATTCCGTACACATAAGGTCATCCATACTTCCTCAAAATGAAGCAAATCGAATAAGGCGTTTAGGGTTTTGTTTCGGGTTTTATTTTAATATATAGTATAATATATTAATTATAATATTATAATATTTATATTAATATAATTAATACTATAATATTATTATTGTTATTAATAATTTATCATATATTATAATTTATAGAAGTTTAATTATTTAAAATATGATAAATTTTTATAATATATAATTATTTTTAAAATATAATAAATTTGTTATATATAATTATTTTAAATTATTTTATATTTCGAACAATAACGAACCGAACACGAACGAACACATGACTGTTCCTGTTTGGTTTGTTTAACAAACCGAATGAAAAAAATTGTTCATGTTCGTCTCATTTGCTTATCGAACGAATTGAACACGAACTTCTTGGCGAACCGAACACAAACTGTTCGCGAACAACGAGCTTTTTTGACAACCCTAGGTGTAAGTGAGTTGAGCAAACTAGTGAGTCAATTTTGGTTCGTCTTGATAAGGCTCATTAACGAGCCAAACCTAATTGAGATTTCCCTAACACGACTCAGTAACTGTGAGTCAACTCATTAAAACGAAATAACACGAATTAACATTAAATAAAAAAATCCACGAATAATGCTGTTAAAAAGTTAATACTTATATCATCAAATGTGCTAGCAAGAGATCTCACATCATTCTCATTTACACCAAAAATTGTAATTAAGTTCTTCTTTGGAGCAAGAGACATCCATATTAGACATTAATAATGAATGAATATGGACATCTCATTCAAAAATAATAACAATAATTTCATAATTGTTAAAACCTCAATTGGAAACATTAAAATTAGAAAGATTTACATACAAACCAGGCAATTTTTATGTATTTACATACCTAACCCCTAAACTTTAGTTCAATTTTTAATATGACAGTGGTCTTTTAGATGTGTTATAAAACATGTAAGCGGTAAAAATGTAAAAAAGCAAAGTTTGAACAATGTTTTATCATGATATAAAAAATGATTTGAACATATTTGAACATGATTCAAAATTATTGAAACGTGACGAAAAAATAATAATTTGTACGAAACTCTAACGTGTTTGAATAATGTTTGATTATGATAGGACGATAATTTCTTATAACAAAGATGTAAGAATATTATGATATTGCCATGCAAAATAAATTTTGGGATATATATTGTTTTAACAATATACTTTGATTTCTCTTTCAATATACAATTTTGACTTTGTAGAATGAGAAGAGATCATGCCACCAACTATTTGAATCCGTCAAAATACAATTTTTTTAAAAGAAATGGGTAGAAGCAAACGAGTTATAGCGGACACGTGCCTTAGTTATAATCCATTATGGTTAGCGAAAATCTTGAATTCATTTTGGATGTCAGGTCATATGTTGTTCGTGAATTTATGTAAGTCAGGAGAGACCTGTCTAAAGGAAGTTGAAAGAAAATGACGGATGTATACTCTGAACTATGTGTTCTTCATTCCAATTCTCCTATGGTAGAGTGGATAAGATGATTAAACCGGAATAAGGGACAAAAATCTGTGTAAGTCGTGGCGCAAGATCCCCCAAAAACTGTCTGAAGTTTATCCCCCTGTTCAATCTCCTATTTCTTTTTATAAATGTATAAGAAAATATTAAAATACAAGTCATGTCCTTCAAAATATGTCTACATTGACTTCATGAAAAGAACACGGCGTGTGCTAGGCTGTCTCACGATGAGGATGTGGCATATGTCAATCTTTGAAGTCAATCTTGACTTCTGCATTATTATGGTTACAATGTTTGTCGAGGAGGTGAGCTAAGCTAGTTAGTCAGATTGGTCAGTTCGTTAGATAGAATGGTCACATACGAGTTCGGCGAGCTAGACTACCGAAGCAGTTTGATAGGTCAATTCAGCAGCTAGTATAAAACAGATGATACATCGACAGACAAGTTGGGCGAGTCACCCTAGCGGCTCACTCCGATGTGAATCGTGCATTCTAGATAATTGGGCTACCGAGGCCCAAGAGGCCTGCTAAGTGTGGGCTTGGGCCGATGAAGACTAATTTTGTATTCAATCACATTTGATCGAATTCATCTAAATATAATTACTTCTGAAAATTTTTATAATTTCATATAAAACAAACATTTTTATATAACAAAATTGTATGAAGAGATAAAAAGCAACATATAAACTCAAAAGCATAGTAAAAACAGTGCATACGACCATCATCCTCAGCTTCTAAGGAACAATATTGATGATCACTATATTTATATATTTTTTATGAATCAAAGTTGTCTTATAAAATAATAAATTAATTATTATTTTATTTTTTAATTATACTTGCTACTCCAACACCCTGACATTAACTTTCTTAAATTTTCTTTGATCCTGGACACTTAGGGTTTGTTTGGGACAGCTAAAGCAACTAAGCCTAATGAAATAATTATAGCCATGTATTTCATTAAAAAATAAAAAATAAAATCGCGGTATATTTCATGTAATGTGAAAGATTTGGTTAGTATAAATTTAATAATTAAAATTTAGATGCTAGATATGTAAATACATAAGAATTGTGTGGTTCGTTTGCAAAAGCCCCAACTGAGAAACAAAAAAATTCGGCATGATAAGCTAAGTCACTTGTAATCAAGCCTGTTAAAACCGGACCGAACTGGCCAGCCGGAGCAATCAGGCCGTGAACCGGTAGGGCAGCCAGTCCTGATGCTAGTGATAATTGGATTTTTGAAAACTGGAGTCGAATTGGTTGACCTTTGAATCAGACAGTGTTTAAAAACTGCTCAATTATCACTTCACAAAATCTTAACCATTGATTTCTAAATCGAACAAATCAGGTTAGTATGACATTTTTTATTTTTAAAATATTAAGCAAAAAGAGGGCTTTTCTTCTTTCGTGTTTCTCGGCTAGTGTATTCGAGGGGGAGATGTGGCCGAAGGGGCGAAGCGCAATGGTGGCTCAATCGCCGCTGCATATGATCTCTAGGCCCTAAACGATGCCATGGGGCTCCCTCACACTTGCAACCCCTCCAATCACGGTTCGTGAAGTACATGTTTTTTTAAGACGGCATTGCCTTCTTTTCCATGAATGATTGGTAGAAGAAAGTAATATATAAATTATTTTATATTTTTATTTAAAAATGTGTATGTTTGGGGTGATCATTGTTATGTTCTACAAAATGCTAATATTTATTTTGTATTTTTTGATTTATTATATAAAATAATGTGACTAATTTACATAAATAAAGTTATGTGATTAAAATGGATCAATGTTTTAGAGGAATGTAGTATTTTATTTTATCCTCCTTTGATAGTGATATTTGATATTATAAGAGGAACGTAGAGAAGAGGTTGTGGTTGCAGATATTATGTTTTGTTAGATTTTTTATTAATATTGAGTTTCTCTTATATATATTTTACTCTTGGATTATCTAATCTTGAAGGAAATAAGTACAAGATTTCCAAGAATGATCTCTTTCTTCTTTTTTTTTTTGCTATAAATATTAGTTTAGGCATTCAAATATCAAGTATTTTTATATTTGAAATTATTGAATTTGTTGTTATGTGTCTTTATTTTTTTATAATGAATTTTGATAACTTTTTAATTGATATTTGCATGTAATATATAATTATAATATTATTTATTTCACATTTAATTAATTTTTATATTTATTATGTCATCTGGTTCAGCTCAAAGTTCTACCTCAGCCGAACCGATGAACATTAAGCATTGTATTCTTCTGGTTTATTATCCAATCTGATTTTCACAAGCTTGCTTGTAATCATTATGGAGATAGAAACAAAAAGGCTGCAAGACAGAATTCTACTTGGGCTTTTTGTCCGTTGAAGTGTAAAGAGTTGGTTAGGGGTGTCTGCGAGTCGAGTCGAGTCGAGCTTGGGTCACCCTGGACCTGAGCTTGATTAATTTTATTGAGTTTGAGCATAAGCTTAGGTCCAGAGTTCAATCCCGCTTACAAGCCGGCTTGTTTATTATTAAAAAAAGAATATAATGTTAATTTAATATATTGTTATAATAAAATGAAAAATAGAACAAACAATATAAGGAGAAATAAAATGAAATCACTTAATATTAAATACAAAATAATTTTTAAATATTTTTATTACTTTAAAGAAGAAGTCTTCAAATTTAATATATATTAGTACATTTTATATTCATATATATATATATATATATATATATATATATATATATATATATATATATATATATATATTGTTAAACGAATCAGTTCACGAGCTAATGAGTCGAGTCGAGACTAGCTTGAGCTTGGCTTACTAGCTCATGAAGCTCAATTCACGAGCCACTTGTTGAGCCGAGCTTGGGTCGGCTCACGAACCAACTTGACCAACCCGGAGAAGGAAAAAAATCATGGGGTTTGACCCAGTTGAAGAGATCCACTATAACTGATGATTATAGTTACAACATCTTGTCCCACAAACAAGAAAAGGTTACAAAATCTCTTGAGTTACAACGTCAAAGTGTGGATGAATTTGTCATAAGAAGTGGGCGGCAGTCAATGGTAATCAGCGACAGCTGGTGAATGGTGGTCAGCGGCGGTCGGCGTCTAGTGGTCGGCGAAAAGGTTATGTTGAACTTTAGCACATTCTCTAGGCTTGAGTCTTCTACAGGTTTCAAACTCTTTCCCCCCTCATGAGAGGGGTGTGGCTCTATTTATAGGGCCTTGGTTGCAGTTAATAAATAAGTATGAACCACTCTGATCGGACAGCCCAAAGAGATTACCTCGATCAGACAAAATTGGATGGACATTTGAGAGTCTTAAAAAAGTCGTATTTGACTGATCTTGGGCTTGTTGGGTTCTTATTGACGAGATGCTAGATTCAACCATAAGTTCACCAGATTTGACATCTTTCTGACCTTTCAAATATGCCCAGAAAGCTTCCACAAGCATTTTAATGGCTTGATATGAGCATTTTTTACTCGGATTAGACCGATTTGATTATCATTGGGTCGGTCTCGTCGAGCCATTAGTTTGACTATAAGTTTGTTGAAATCAGTGTTGATATCAATTTTTGATGTCACACGTGTAGGGTGTCCACTTGATTGACTCAATTGATTCACGACTCACTTATAACGTCTCGTAGCTCAAGGTACCCATCTAAGTCTTTATGGTACGAGGCACGAAACCAAGGTCCGAGACGATTTGGCCTTTTTTGGGAGAATCTGTCGTTGGATGGGCACATTCAGAATATAGGACACGTTCAAAGTCCATTCTGGTGTTTAGAGACCATGTCATATCCTTATTCAGTCTCCATAGGACAAAAAACCCATCGAAGCTTTCCGTGGATGTTTCAGTGAGATTAAGGTTCAGAACGTCGTACCGCACGACATTTCGGGGCTCTAGTTGGCACTGAAATCCATCAATTGAGATCCATAAAGAGGCTTGTTTTTTGAATTATGGGACTATATTTTAGTTATTCTTAGCTTCCCGTAGCTTACATATCTGAAAATCCTTCTTCAAACAATTCCGGTGAAAACTGGGTTTTCAGGACTAAATTGGAGCCTAGATCGAGCATGGCCATGCCTATCTTGTGATGTGAACACACCAATTTCAGCCTTGATCGCGCCAGGTCATCCTTAACCTATTTAGTCTGACCCCCGAGACGTGACCATGCTCGAGGCCGACGTAGCCAAGCCGACCACACAGAGCGGATGACGTAATTACATCACCCTTTGGGCGTGGCCACGCAGCTAACTTGTTTGCAACACTTGTAGAGTGGCCTAACCACACCGTAACCACGGCGCAGACACGCCGCCAAAAATCTTTTTTCGAGGCGGTCCTTATTTCTCTGGCTGGATGCCATCTAACTATATGAAATTGGCCACGGACCGGTCCTAGGCCACTTTTGGCCCTTGTGTTCACCTGGGATGTTCCCATATGGGGTAAGAGGTATTTTCTTCCCCATTAATCGTGAGATAAAGCCTTTGACTAGGGGATATATTTGGGAAGTCGACCATTTCGTAGAGAGGAGGTCATTTGAAAATTTTCGTGGAGAAGATGAGAGCTTGGGAAGCTGGTGTGCTGCTGGAAGAGAGTTCTTGGGGAGGAATTTGAGGATTTGGAGAGTTCTCCAACCATCCTTCTTCTTCTTATACTTCCTCTTATTCTCCTTTGTTTTCCCCGCTTCTTCTGCATTTTTCGCTTTTCCGACCGCCACCTCGCCGGAAAAGACAAGGGAGAGGAGAAGGTTTCTTACTAAGAACGTCGCTGGAATCTCTTTGTGATGAAGAGAGCGTCTTCCCGAGAAACAATTGGACTTAGATCAACCACTGTGCTGGTATAAACTCCTCAACCTTCACATGTTCTTTCTTATCTAGCCCTAAGATTAGAATTTGGTAGGAGTTGTGGGTTTGGTCGCCCACACGAGGTGAGTTTGACGAGCCACCTAGTATCATCCAGCTCAATCTATTGCTCGTTATCAGATGGTCCATTTGGGCGAATAATATCGGTCGGCCAGGCCATACATTTTGATTGACCATTTTTGTGGTGTCGCCCTGGATTTGGTCGCCTACGCTAGTTAGCACGACCATACACCAATTGATTGGCTAGTAGTGTCTTAGAGAAAGCCTTGTGTTATGATTTTACATTCACGACCAAATCCCTAGAGAAGCCATGAACATCTCCTTGCAAGCTTTAGCCCCAACCTGAGCAGCTCGAAATCTCAATTTCCCATGGTTGTAGTGGTATCTGATCTTCTGTGGAGAGATCATAACATCACACTTGCAAAATGGAAAAAGCTTTTTGGCTATTCCATTTTTTTTGTAAGAGGCGGACAGTCATTCCTCCAAGCAATTGAGAGGGAAAACTTCCCACACTTGCTCGCTATAATAGAAGGGCTATGCCGCATATCCACGCTTGAAAATCTTACGTATTTATGCGAGGTTGATAAGACGAGTTTGACATGTCCTCGAATTGTTTTGGATTGCATTATATATATGTGTCAATTTGTTGAATTGAGTCTCTCTAGAATCAATTTAGCTCAGAATGAGGTGTCAGAGATGCTCTTCATTTCTTGAGACTAGGCATATATCGCAATGGACCGTAATTTTTGTTGGAAATATGATTACAATCACACTCAAGAATAATGTTTAAAAACTCATTAGCTACTGATTTTGAATCTTTTGCCCCTTGCGAGGCATTTTTCACACAAGCTTGTAGAGCAACCCATGTATCGAGCCTTGAAGAGATCAGTTTTCTAATCCGGTTGAAGAGGAACTCCAGTACAGTGAGGGGACACTATGGAAGCATTATTTGCGATGAAGATTGCCCACAATTTATGAGCAGTTCTTAAGGACTTGTTTTAATGAAATGTGGGATGGCAACTCTACCACAGTCATGCCTGAGACGTTAACGTGAATGAAACTTCGATACTGCAGTGAAGATTGCCTCTCAGATTGGAAGAATTTGTGAAAGACTCTGTGTCTGAATAAGATGCAAGAAGACTACCCCACTAGAATCTTGTCCTGGACGTTGACATGAACGATCTTTTGAGACTACATGAATATTGCCCTCCACATCGAAGAATGCTTTAGATATGATCTTCAAGATGCCAAAAAGGTTCCTTCACCAGTTGAATGATGTACGAACGAGACTTCACTTCTTACAGATGGCTTCAAACTGATGTGTGCCAGAATATTCGAAGTGGTAGAGTGTTTAATTAAGATATTAGCATTGCACGAGAACCCAACATACACTGAGGTAATTAAAAAGTAGCAGCGGGATAATACATCTCATTTTTTTAAATGGAAAACCCTTGATAGGGGAAAAACCACGAGTTCTAACCCAGCTGAAATAATTCACTATGAATGGTGAGTACACATGTCCACTCTTCTCCTGAATTAGGGAAAGATAGAATTACAAAGTTTTATACCTCTACTCTGGATGTAGTTCTTGACGATAGTGCAAGGGCCAAGTCGATTGTCGCAGAGGCAGTAGTCAGTCGTGAGTGTTCTAGACGATGTCTGTAGCGCTAGCTTGTCATAGAAGTCGTAGTTGATAACTATGACAATAGTTAGCCAGATGGGTCGCAGATGATTGCTTCAGGAGATTCAATTAGCTTTAGATACTGTAGTAGGGAGTTACAGGATTTGTGGACCACAAAGGTCGTATAAGCCATAATGGTGAGCCACAGTGATGCCTATTGCCAAAGGGGTTGGTATTAGGAGTTGCACGAGTAGTGAACCACGTAACTCGTAGTTGATCGCGTAGGTTGTAGTGGTGAGTAGTAATGACTTTTGTAGGCTGGGATGGACGAAATTTAGCGTTCCACGAGTTGTGGACCACATAGACCGTAGTCGGTCACGTAGGTCGTAGTAGTGAGTTATAATGATGTTCGTAAGTCATAGGGGCCGAAGTTGGGAGCTGCACGAATTATGGACCACATAGATCGTAGTTGGTCATGTAGGCCGTAGTGATTTGCAATGACATTCGTAGGCCGCGGGGACCAGAGTAGGGAGTTGTATAAGCGTATGCGAGGTGCGTCGTTACCCCATCTTCGAGATGCATTCTTGCACAGTCTTTTAGGACAGTCCTGTGTACGGGATTATGTGATACTTCACATGTTGCTTCTTGACTCCCTGACATCAATCGTTTGCTTTGTACGATCCTTCATCGCAAGGAGTGGATGGTGACCAATGTTGAACGGTGGTAACTAGCGAGTGGTGGTCGACGGTTGTTAGTGGTGGTTGGTGGCAGTAGAAGTCGGAGGCAACTTCAGCTACTTCTCCAAACTTAAAGTTCTCTTTAGGCTTCAATGTCTCTCATCTCCCTTTTCAAGAGGAGTAGGGCTCTTTTTATAGAGTCTCAATTGCAATTAATAAAGAAATATGAATCACTTTGATCGGGTGGCTCAAAGTGCTTCCCTAAGTCAGACAATGTTTGATGGACATTTTAGTGTCTTAACGATGTCGAAATTAGTGATCTCAGGCTAGTTGACCATAAAATTACCTAATTCGTCATCCGTTTAACCTTCCAAAGATGTCAGGAAAGCTTTCAAAAGTGATTTAATGGCTTGATCTGAGCTTGATTTGACTTGAATTAGATCAATTTTGGTATCATTTGCTCTCTCGTCGAGCCGATCAATTTGACTACACGTTTGCTGAAGACGAAGCTCTTGGACAAATTTTAATCAAAGTATAAATATTTCTTGCCTAAAACGGTGCATCAAGATCTGCATCATACCTCAAATTTTGTGCTAGATGTTAAAAATTTATTAATGGCATATAAGTTGTAAAATATGTAAGTACATAAGAATTAAATAGTATCTACATAAATATCCCAAAATGAAAAAAAAAAAACTTAAAAATGGGGATATAGATTACACGCAGCATATATGCACTTCCTAACTTTAATCAATAAGAAATTCAACAACAAGAGAATAGCCTAGAGCTTTCACACCAAAATACCAATTACCACTTCTTTAAAAAAACGGTAATGATGTCTAAGAATTACTTAAAACCTTTTCCAATAAAGAACTAATTAACTTTTTTTTACATACTTAAAAAAGCAATTTATAAAGCTAATCTAAAATAGCAAACAAAAGTGTCCATCGCTATCAGCTAACAGACTAGTTAAATAGGCACGTGTTTGTGTATGGAAGAATTTAAAGCTTTGGAATAAAGAATCCAAGTTGGCATCCATCTAGAAGCCACTAGCCAACAATGTAGGTCCGGCAAGACCTAAATGTTGGCAGGCTAAAGCCTGTCTCAAGTAAAGATAAATTGCACAATACAGAAAGACAATATTATTATTATTTTCAAAGAATAAATACACAACTCCGCTAGCGAGCTTAGGCTTAGCTCTTGTTTGGTTAGTTCAAATTCGTGTTTGAAATTGTTCGCGAAGAGTGATCATGTTTGGCTTGAAATTAACTTATTTAAATTTAAAAAAAAATGTAAAGTGTTAACTTGGAATCTGCCTCATTTCTATGCAATAAAAGACACATAATCATATGAACACACGAGCTACAATGGTTTAAAGTTAGATATAAATATATATAATATATTATTATAAAAATATTATATATAATTTCTAAGAGAGCCTTCACACGAACAGACAAAGTATTGTTCGTGTTCAACTCGTTTATATATCGAACTCCATGGAAATCTGTTCAAGAAGAAGTAAGAGGGCATTGGTAGGCCTTTCCAGACAGGTGCTACTTCAAGGTTCTAAGAAAGCATCCAAACACTACTAGTAATGCCTAACTTTTCCGCACTAAGGACCAAGACCAATAAAAAAGAATCTAAAGAACTGTACAGTTCAGAGGAAAAGATTGAATTGAAGACCAGAAAGTATTCGATGATAGTAAGCGCTGGTGAACTTATACATCATGATCTTAATAAATGCCTACAAAAAGCTTAGAAACCAATAAATGTTCCAAGATGAAAGTTCATTAGTCTAAGGAGTTATCATTCCTACAAAATAGTCAAATTAATTTATCACAAGGAGGTTTAATAACAAAAAAGCTCACAGGGGTTGGGAGGGCCAAAATGCGAACAACAAACAGGATAAGAAACCAAACAGAAATGAAAGAGCACAAGATATATCATCAGGCAACCCAGACTTCTTCAAAGCAAAAGAGATTCTATGAACAAGACAATGCGAGAATGGAACTGATTTCGACTCGATAACTAAGAAAACCTGCAACAAAATCAAGAAAATAACACTTACAAAGAAGTCGGGTTGAATGGCATCATTGAGTAATCTAAAAAAGACTCACTCAGGAGCACATTCGGAGAGCTTTTCTTTCTTTCTTTTTATTTCCCCCTACAAGTAGAGAAAGAAACGAAACAAAGAAGATGAAAGATATCTGAAGCCTGCTTTTAGAGTTTTACTAGAGATATTCAGCACCTCAGCCCCAAAACCAGCTACTCAATACATTCCCTCCAATAATCATAGAAGATCCATTTCAGAAAAACCATCCTGATCCATTTTGACTTTGTAGAGACTGCACAATTCCTCTAGGCAATGAATCTGCAAAGTCCATTGATTGCATGGTGAAAGGTGATTCAAATTTCAACTCATTATTGATGTCTGTCGACTGAGCCTGCTGATAAGACTGGTTCATCTGCACCAGATCCTCCTGGAAAGGATAGAACTGTGAATTGTTTGGTCCTTCAAAGAGATCACCACCAACTCCATTCATGGAGCCATAGAAGTTGTTTCCAGCTTGGGCTGGCGGCTGAATAGAACCAGTGTTCTGCTCATTGGCCAAGGCTACCTCGCTGTTAATGTTGCCATCGTACTGATTCATCAGCTCAATGATTGACTTCTGAGCGTCATCTGGAAGGTCTATGCCAGATATATCAAAAGGACTCGATGTGTTGATAACTGCAGGCTGCAAGCCAGTTGGATTCAACTTGGACTGTGCAAGAGAAGAAGCACACATGATCTGGGGCTTGTTCTCATTCGTTTTGAAACCAGCCGTGCAGAAACTAGGCAGACTTGTCTGATAACCAGAGAGATATTGGTGATTGTTAGATCTCACGCTTCTATCCATGAACCCAAGCTGATAATCACTCCGTGCAAATTTAGACTTTTCGTTATTGATAATTATGCCTTGATTCGACATAATTTCTGGATCGGAATTCGCAGACCGCTTTCGGATGAACTCCCTATAGCCTTCTTCTTTAACAGCATTGTGTGGCACCACGTAAAGATCATTTCTTGAGGATGTGCCAGTGTTGAAGACGTTGCTGACATCCACTAGATTGGTGTTCCCTGCATCCTCACTTTTTCCATCATCAACCCCTTCAACATCATATTCACTGCAGCTGCTGCTGAATGAGATGGTTCCATTGCAGTTGCTTCCTGAAGATGGGGGGAGAGCAGCATCGGGATGGAGCTCCCTGAACAGGATCTCCTCCTGCTTAACAACAGCTAGCCAGGTTGCACTCTCCTTCGCAGTCATTTTGTCCTGAAGACACTTGGACTGCCTCACAAGCCTACGAATCTTCTCAATATCAGGAGACATGTGCTTAATAACAGCAGTAAGAACTCCAACCTTCCAAGCCTTCTTGAGATCATGAGGTTTCTTATATGGAGGTGGTGGCTGATCATTGGCGAAACCCAATTGAGGCCACCACTCCTCATTTCCTGTAGGCCACCATGGTGGTGAGATGCCCTTCTCCAATGGAAACCGACGTTGTGGAGGATCACAATGCTGCATAAGAGCAGATAAGAGTGATCCCAATGTGGTGTCCTGAAGCTCTTGCAAGGAGTAGGGGCTCACAGGCCTGGAGTTTTGCTCATTGTTAAGGCCCCTTATCCCATTGTCAGCCTGGTACTTAGCAATGGCAGCAGGTCCATTACGATCAAATCTTACCTTCTCCTTCCACCATGCACGGAGATTATCTGAAGCACCGCTCACAGGCTTTCCCTTCTCTGGTATGATTCCATATACAAATCCCTGAGCTTTACAAACTTCCATCATCTTCAGCATGTATTTGAGTATTCCATCCTGTGCTCTGGACATCTTTTTCCTCCTGGCTTGTTCCTGAGACTGGCGCTGCTTGGTGGAATCTCCGAGCTCCTTATTCTTGTTCTGCTGCCGCTCTTTTAGTCGTTTAAGCCTCAACCTGTCCCTCCACATACGGCGCTCTAGCTCTTCCACATCAAGATCTTCATCACTCTCATCATCATCTGGTATGGATTCAGGAAAGTTTTCCGGTGGCAGCTCCACCAGATCACCATCAATTACAGATGAATCACCACATGCAGTGTTCTGAAGATGACTAAAATCAGGAGGAGGTTGTTGCAGTATTGAGAGGTAACCACTACTTTTGTCATGGCCAGTGGACATGAATTGGCTAAAATCTATGCCGCCAGAGAAGGTCATGGCTTCAATAGCAATCCCACCCATGGTGTCCAAACACAATAGCAGATTAGGAAAATATAAACCGTGGATTGAAGTGGAAAATAAAGAAGCAAGCAGCCTGCAACCATGGAGTCCAATAATCATTACACAAGCATGTCAATTAATATCAAGTGCAAAGATTATTTAGAAAAAATAACTATAGCGATTATTTGATGCTGGCTTGAATAATAGCAACATGAATTACTGCAATTCCATGACTAACACAGAAAATTTTCTTTATTGAAAAACTAATAATGATATAAGTCAAAACAAATACTAATAAACTTCTTCAAGCATTTGTTACACATTTCTATAAGCGACTTAGGACTGGCCAAACAAAATGCAAAAACTTAAGCACTGAAAGAAGATCTTAAAGTTTTTTGCCTTTTGTTTGTAGGCAGTTACATATATACTACCAATTCCTATGCATTTACATATCTAAAAGTTAAACTTGGCATTTACATTTATACCAACCAAATCTTTTATATCACATAAAAAGTACCACTATTTTAACTTTTAAAAAGTGAAATACACATTTTTATGCATAAATAATATGGTATATATGTAAAAACTGGAGTTTATTAGCTAGATATGTAAATCCACGGGAATTAAGTGGTATGTACATGAATCTTCCTTTTTTTCAGTTGGGGTGGGGGTGCTGGAGTGTAGTATGGAGAGCCATAAATTTGCAAAATGCATCTTTTCATTTTAATTCAAAGTTAACACAGCTTAAAAATGAATTAGCAATAGTAAGACAATCTGTAACAACAGGAATCATTACAATTTAGGTTCTTAAAAGTTAACAAAAATTCTAGCTGTGCAAAATGAAATGAAATAAGAAAAACTATAAGATTTTTCCTTGCTATTCAATAACGAGCATTACACTTTTCAAAGAGAAAAAAAGATTTAGTTTCTTCCAACAAAACTAAAACCGAAGATCAGAAGCATCTTAGAGCATATAAAAAACTGAAACAGAACAATCTTAAATTAAATAATCATCTAATACAGAAAGCTTAAAGATTAAAATACCATGCAATTTTTTTCTTAGCAATAGGACGTGCATAATATACTACACAAATTGAGGAAATAGCAAAACTATTCCTAGTGAGAGGGGACAAAGAGAGAGAGAGAGAGAGAGAGGGAATTCAGACTGTTTTCCTCATGCAGCAAAAGAAAGAGGCTATTTTTTCAACAGATCATAATAAAAGGTTGTTTGGCCTCGAGTAGAATTTAGTAAAGCCTAAGGGTGCTCAATCCTCAAAATCAGCTGTTGCAACAATTATTAAACCTCCTAAATTATGATAAATTATTTTGTTCTCATTAATCTTTCACAAAGACAATGTAAGAGACAAAAAAATGTACTTATTGCCATCATCATCATTGTCTATACATCAGCAAGTCAGTCAAGCTTTAGCTATCCCTCTGGACTCAACTTTTTTGGTTTTGATGTTTTGCATCATGCCCTTGTGATTCCCTCTCAAATGGCATGGAAGACCACAATGCAAAAGATCTTGGCAACTAAATTCCAAACTAAATCCAGCTCTACAAATTTTTTTGAAATCCTGGATTAAACGAATATCGGAGGTAAAACCGGACTTCCCAAATCTTAGGATTTAAAGATGCTTAAAATAATTCGGAAAGATTTAATCTAAATCCTTGGTAAATCCTACCAGAATCTTGCTAGCAAACAACCGCTTAATCTTGGTAGCATAATTTAAATGGAATTCAGCCATGGATTTAGTGTAAATCCAGCAAACATTTAAAAAAAAAAAAAAACAAAGAACAAAAATTAAATCCAATGCTCCGTTGAATCAATTTTTTCTCATTATGTTGCTTCTTCCCACGTTCCGTCTCTATTACGATGTAAATTCGGATTTGGTAAATCCGATTGTGAGACGGATTTAAGAATTTCTTTTTGTCGTGCCTCACTAGCTCATCTCCACTATCAGATTTATTGATAAATTCTATTTAAGGTAAATACAAATTGCAGCCAAACACCGCATAATATATGAGAAAATATTATGTTCAGATACTGCACGTCCAGCCAGCCAACCACCGGCCGCCACGTTGCGTACAAATCATCGGCGGGCGACGTGGTGGTCGGTGGTTGACCGTCTGGACGTGCGGCCGTCTGGACGGAATATTATTCCCTAATATATTGCCACTCAAAGACAAAATAGATGAACAACCATTAAGTAAAAATTAGTTTTAAAGGCTCGTTAGTTTACTAGTGAAAAAAAAAAAGAAGAAAACCGTTTTAAGAAAATTATGATTTTACTTTTGCTCCTTTTGGTCTGTGAACAGAATCATTGAAAGGGATTTCAAGAGAATTTGCAGGGTTTATAATCGTTGTTGATTTCTAAATGACGAATCTGATGAATTTCCTCATTTCAAATGTGTTTTCTAATTTCAAGCAACCGAATGGTCCCTCACTGTAACTGAAGATCATAAACAGAGCGTTAATCGAGGAAGCAATACTGAGAACACGAAACAACAGCGAAAAGACCAGAAGATTAAATACAAACAAAAATTTGTCTCCTAGGCAATAAAAACAATTAAAAGTTTGGATCCATTAGCAAGATCAGAACCCAGATCTGGTATGATAAACATACAAAACCTATACAATTAACCAAAACTGAAAACACGGCACAGTATCAATATTAAAGGCTTCGAATATTACGAAACCCATGAATCAGACTCCATCCACTCTGCTGAAAAAATCCGAACCGAAGAAATATGAGTAAAAAACACAAAAGATTTCAACTAAATCCTCCACCCACAACAAAGCCTGACAATACAAATCAAATCATAAACCCACCCTACTTCCAATTAGAAAAAATTGCAGCAGACTTAACAATTCGCTGCAAAGAACACAGCACAAACAGTTCTTCTAAAGCCGAGAAGCATAACTAGAAGCTCAAACACATTAAAGATGAAAACAAAGCAAGAAGGCAAACCTCTTCCGACACTCCTACTCCATCAGAACTCCACAAGAAAACAGAGTAGGCAGACAAGAAGAAGATAAGGGGGAAGAAGACCAGATGATTATTGTGGTGAGTGTCTTTCGCAGCAGAAGAATAGCTTACAGCTCTCTCTCTCTCTCTCTCTCTCTCTCTCTCTCTGTGTCCTACCTCTGTGGACGAGGTGATGTGAGATTGCGAGCTAGCAAAAAAGCGTTCCTGGCGGTGGAGAAAAGGAGGAGGAGAGCGGACCGCCGTCAAAGTTAACCCTAGTTAGATTTGGGCTGGGGACAGTTACCCGCGGTGGTAGGAAAAGTGTGGGATCCGTGTCACAGCGTTCGTGATTCGTGAAAACTGAAAGCCATGCATTTTCCCATTTCTCTATTTTACAATTTAAACCCCCATAAAAATATTACAGGTCAACATTTAATAATTCATTTATAACGCTTCCGAATTGGTTTTTTTTTTCTTTAATTACTTTATGTTTTGTTTTAAAATTAATGGAATTTACTGAGTGAGTATTTAATTTTTTTCTTTTAATTATCATGATAATTAAATACGAACAGATTGCATAGCCGTACATGAGTCCCCCCCCCCTCTTTCTCGCTCACTCTATATATCTGATCTTCACTATTTTCCGACGCTCTGTTTCTTGAAAATGATGACCGGATAATTTTTAACACTGTAGAAATCTTATGTTGTAATTTTTTTTATTGTATTACTTATAATGATGACTAATTTTATTGAATAATCTGCTGATAAGTTAGATGCGGTGTTTATTATAAATTTTATCTTTTTATAAAAACTAAACAACAACCAAAAGCTACCACCGCACCTACATAGGTGCGGTGTAAAAACGTTGTTTTCAGCGTTTTGAAAATGCATAAGCTGCCAAAACGCAGTTTACCCAAACAATTTGGGTGCGTCTTCAAAACGCCACCGCACTAAATAAACTGCCCAAAACAGGAAAAAATTTTGCGTACGTACAACGTACACAAAGTTGTGTCCAGACTCCAATTACATTAAGACACGTGTTTGTGTCGGACCCATCCCTCAAAACACAAAAATACAACTGCAGTTGTATTAGAATATTCTGGAATACTACCATAATATAACCGGGGAATATTCCATTAAAGCCGTGGAATATTCGAATACAACGGCGAGAATATTTGAATACAACCGCGGTTGTATTCGAATATTCCGCGGTTGTATTGTGTTACCGAAATACCACCACAATAAAACCGGAGAATATTTCAATAAAACCGCAGAATATTTGAATACAACCACGACTTTATTTCTGTCGAAAAAATTGGGTCGGGTTGGGCCGCGTGATTAAATTTGTCATTTGCATTATGGTAGCATTTCAGAATATTTCGAATACAACGGCGGTTGTATTTTTGTGTGTTGAGAGATGGGGCCGACACAAACACGTGTTCTCATGTAATTGAAGTCCGCACATAACTTTAGGTACGCTTTACGTACGCAATAACCTTTAGTCTGGTATTAAAGCAGGTTACTCATACAAAACAATGCATTAAAAAGAATTTACTAAAATAATTGTAACATTTGCTGCATAACCGTACTCTACGTTTAAAATTAAAATAAGACCAATCCATAAATCGTTAATTATCGTAACGTTTATGGTTCGCGTTATCCATTGTCTGGTTGCCAACATTATTTGGGGAAATGTTTGGGTATATTCCGATTAAGATTTAATTAAATACAAAATTTAAAAATTATTTAACTTTATTTGAATTGAATATAAATAGACAAAATATAAATACTCAATTAATTTTTATATTACATATTAATTAGCATATTAATATCTTCGCATAAGTTAAATATTTATGGTAAGAATTTTATATGATTATTATTGTAAAATTTCCTCATTATTGAGGATATTTCTCTTTATTGTGTTTTACTTTATTGTTCTAAGTCTCTTATCCATATTTATAGATATGTTTATATTAATATTAGAATCAAATAGGCAAATTTATAATTATTTAATATTTTTTACAAAAATAAGTAAATAAATATCCAAGTAGATCTCACATGCAATAAAGTTGGATCCTCTTGGGAGCCATTATTCAGAGCACCACAACTCAAGCACAATATGGCCACCACATTCCTCATCATCCTAAAGCTGACTACTCTATCTTCTTGTTTCTAACATCTTCGTGAAGAAAAATCATCAAATTTCTGCCATTGCGTATCCTCGCCAGCTGCTCGCCACACTGGGCGCTACACGAAAACTTATTAAAATCGAAGGAAAAATCTATAGAAATTTTCCACAGCTTACTTTTGATTAAATATGAGGCTCACAGACTTAGTCTAACATGCCTCTAGAGTTAGAGGCGAGCGAATGAGAGAAAAGTGAGCATAACAGGTTAATAATTTGTTGTGGAGAGAATCCAAAGGAGAGAGCGAGTCCATCCCCTTTATTAGTATTTTTGTTATAGGAGCATATTTTGTACACTTACAAGAAGGAGGGAACAGTAATAGAAATTGTTTTTACTATGACCAATGCTCTAATTAAGTTTACATATTTTATATCATATTTGTATTACAATTTGAATTTTTAACATGACGGTAATTTGTTGGGTCGGCTTGTCAAAGTTTGGTTGAATGAGGCGACTTGTCGAGTGGCGATTTTGCATTCCGAAGTGTGTGTTGATCAGTCAAGGCGCTTGGTCGTATAGTGATCTCGCTCACCACAGGTCAGTCGGCCAACAACGGTCGAGTCCTCATGCACGCCTTCAAGAGGTCAAGGCTGTAGTCATGACTCGCTGGCCGAAACCTTTGTCATAGTGTGTCAGCTAATCCTAATCATGCAATCAGTCGTTGATTGGTGGATGTTCAATCGTTCAACTGTTATTGTGACAATCTAGTAACTTTGAGATTCGTGTCAGTATTTCTAGTGCATACATATTAATTTCCAGAGTTTTCCTGCTCTTTGATAACGACACCTACAATAAATACAAAAAAATTAATTAAACAATTGTTAGCATTAAATTCATGAATTGAATGAATATAAAATTTCAGTGGAGGGGTGGTCAAAAGAATTTTAGAAAAAAATTTGAGTCTGGACAAAAAATTTTATTATGTAATTCTTGATTGAAATTATTTCTAGGAAAACTTAAATCAGGTGATCGGAACCATTATTGTAGTAAAAGTATACCCTTTCGGAACGCTTGATATTGCTGATCATATTAGTGGAAGGGAGTTCAAGGTAAATTGTCAAGGTTAAAACTTTATTTAGGGGTGAGAAACTTGGACTGGTCAAATCATTGACTTTAGGTCAACCCAATTGAAGGATATGCCACTGTGAGGCTGAGGATAATAAATTAAGAACTTCTTGTTAGGCAACTAGGGCTGTAAACGAGCCGAGCTTGAGCGAGCTCAGGCTAGGCTCGTGTTCGGCTCGTTCGAAATTAGCTCGGCTCGTGTTCGGCTCGTGTTCGAAATGGCTCGTGAAAGGTGTGTTCGTGTTCGGCTTGAATTAAATATTCTTGTTCGTGTTCGGCTCGTGTTCGGCTCGAAATTGGGCTCGTTAAAATTAATTGGAAAAATATATGTCTAGCGCCGGATTCGAACACAGACCAAATGAATAAAAGCGAAGCATAACCACGCTACCACACAAGCATTTATGATTTAAACTTAAATATAAATATATATAATATATTAATATATAATAATATATATAATAAATTATTATATAAATAATTATATGATTATTTTTTTATTTCGAGCCAAGTCGAGCCGAACACGAGCGAACAAACAGTTGTTTGTGTTCGGCTCGTTAACATTTCGAGCTTAAAAATTTGTTCGTGTTCGGCTCGTTAGGCTTAACGAACGAGCCGAACACGAGCTACTTAACGAGCCGAACACGAGCTGTTCGCGAACAACGAGCCAAATTGCCAGCCCTATAGGCAACTCATGTTTATCTGTTTGAATAATGTTTTGTTGTGTTTTAAGTAATGCGGTGCTTATTTTTCATTTTTTAGTGTTGTTTGTAGTGATTTTTTGTGAAAATATTGTGTAGTTAGAATTATTTTGTGAAATGAGGTGATTTGGACTAAATTGAACCTGGCGTCGTGCCTGGGCGCTCAAGTGCCAACCGCTTGGGAATGCGGCTCTTAGGCGCTACTATCGCGAAACTTAGGCGCCACTTCACTTAATTTCAGATCTATATGTGCGCTTACGCGCCCAGATCTGAATAAAAGTGAAAAGTGTCATTTTTGGCTCATTCTTTCTGAATCTCCCAGAGAAGTCCTTCCTGTTATGCAATTTAGGGATTTCCAAATCCAAGATCTCTTGTGATTCCAATGATTCAATGGTTGGATCTTGCTACTCTTAGGCAAGGCATTGCTTCATCCCACTCTTTTCTTGTTGTTTGAAGTGAATTTGGAAGTTCTTAGCTTAAGCTTTAAGATTGGTTCTTGGTTTCTCTCCAAAATTATTTAACTTGCATTTTGACTTCAGTAATCTTGGATTTGCATTATATTTTCTTTGATTTCATTATCATCATCATGGCACCTAAAAGCAAAAGGTGAAAAACCGAAATCTTCATTCGATGGTAAGAAATTTGTCAGCATAAAAGCTAAAGAAAGATATAATGAATTATTAGTATCGAAGAAGCTCACCTCGGAGAGTGGATTTTGAACACAAGGCGGTGTCGTAGAAGCAATAATTGATAAGAGAGATTAGGAGAATTTTTTTATCAGATTGACATTGCAGTGATTCCCATGGTACAAAAATTTTATGCTAATCCATCTAAAATTTTATGCTAATCCATCTGAATCATCCTCTGATTTGATGTATGTCAAGGGTACGCAAGTTAATTTCTCGTCTACCTATGGATCATTTACCTAACACACCAAATAGTTTCTTTTATAACTTCATACCTAAGGATTATGATCATGGTCAATTCATATCTTTTTTTACTGCTAGTAAGGGAGTTTGAATGCTGCGAGACGATAGAAAGATTAATTTTCCTTCCTCTGCATTGAATGTTGAATCTAAGCCTTGACACTATTTCATATCCTCCAAGCTTCTTCCCTTTACAAATCTGAGTGAGGTCACTAGGGAGAGAGTGACCCTTATTGCGCATTCAATCTCAAAAGCTCATTGATGTGGGTTATGTCGTTAGTCATTCAATTAGGAATATGTTGAAGGGAGGATCAATAATCGGTTTGGGCCACCCCTCCATTGTTTTTGCTTTATGTCTGTGGACGGGAGTTACTTATGAGAGTTGAAAGGAACAATTACAGCCCGTGAAACCTATTTCCAAAACAAACATGGGGTTTATTATCGACATGTTGTATTTGAGCGTGGTGAGAGTTCCTCCCGACCTTCCTCTTCTACCTCTAGGCCTCGCCCTTCTTATTCTATGCATTTGATTGTTGAGCATCTTGATATGCTTGAGGAAGTTACTTTGATCATTCAGGCAGAGGTTCATGATTTGGAGGATCGGGTATCTCATGTGGATTAGCAAAATAAAAGCTAATTCGATCAGATTGCCAATTTTCAGGCGGCCCAATTAGAAATGTATAAATTCTTGAGAAAGGAACCAAAAGGGAGAAGTCAAGAGAAGTTCAATCAAGTAGATAGAAGTGAGAGGTCAAAAGAAGTAAAAAATTCTTGTGCCAAAAATTCTTGAGGAAGGAACCAAAAGGGAGAAGTCAAGAAAAGTTCAATCAAGTAGATAAAAGTGAGGACTGAGGGACTTTGTGAGATTGTGTGCTTTTATCGTCAACCTTTTCAAGGTTGAAGAAATATGGAATTCTTATTTTGTGTTTTTGGATTTATAATTGTAAGACTTTTGTACTTTGATCCTTCCTTCAATCAAATGATTTGGTTTGTGTGTTCAAGCATGCTTTGTGAGTAATTGCTCTTTCTTCCTTGGGATATGGATATAGGACAAATGTATGTGAGAGTTTCCTTATGTGATTATTGTGGATGGTGATTAACTTTTTGTGCTTCATGAGCATTTCACTTTGGTCGTGTGATTTGTTAAAATTTACTATGAATTATGAGTCTCGGAATAAATCATAATATAATCAACTAAGTTAATCACATTAGCCTAAAGGATTAGGGATATATCCTTTAGGATAATGCAAACTTTTGGGAGAATGTTATGCTTTAGTTAATGTTTAGAATAGGGAACTAATCTAAATTTTAACTTTAACTTTTTATTCGACTTGAAGGTGGTATGGAGGAGATTTTCTCATTTATGTTATCTGTCTATTTTATATGCACTTTCTTATTGAACCTTTTCAAAGAATCTTCTTTCATAATTGAGTAACGATTGTTGTTGTTTCCTCAGTAATTTGGTGATGATTTCCCATGGCCACGGTTGTCGAAGTTGTTTCCTCGTGCATACGAAGTGTGGGTTGTAGAATTGCTCTCCTTAGTATGTTCAACCGAGAGGTTGATTTCTTTGTTGCTCAGTAAAGAGTATAGATCGTCCAGTTTGATGGGTTCGAATTGAGTACGGATGATAGTTTTGAATGATTGGTATAAGAGGTAAGCCATTAAGGATGTGGAGGATGATATCCTCATGGTCAATGGACCCACCTATGGAGGTGACATTATCTACTAAGGATTTGAGGCGGAGGAGATATTGTGACATAGATTGGTCTTTCATGGAAATGCGGTGGAGCTCGTTAGGAGTTGAATGACCCAAGTGCGATTGGTGAATTAGAGCCGACGTTGAAGAGTTTGTCAAATTCTAGTGATGGTTTTTAGGTTTAGGATGTATGGTATGATGGTCAGGTAGATGGTGGTTGATAGATTCTGATCAATGAGTTGCCAACTGAAATATTACACATTAGAATTTTGAAGAGCTTGATGATTTGAGGTTCCACGTGAGATAGTTGCTTTTGGTGAGCTAAACATTGACAACGGAGTTGACATTTGACATTAGAAATTTGAGGGAGTTAGGAATGGGTGCTTCAGTCATTTTCGGTAGGGTGGGAGGATTTTCTCAGTTTGTGTAAGAGGAAGCTGCCGACATTGATAGTTTATGGAGGAGAGCAGGTTTCAAGGAAGAGAGAAGGGCTTAGGAAGACGATTTGAGGACTTTATTCTTCGAAATAACAGAGCTTCCTACAGGAAAATCTAGAAGAAAACCCACGGGGATCGAAACTTTATACCAATAGATAATAAATGTAAAGTTACGTTGGATAATAAACTATATGGTAAATACAATAGATTAAGATAAATGAAATGCTTCAAGAAAGGTAAAGAGGTGGTTCATGTGATTGAGAATTTTAGAGTGCAGTGGAGAGTGAGTCTCCAGTAGGAAATGTTGTAGGTTTGTTACCTTTCACCTCAATTTCTCGCATCTGATTGTTGCCTCCGCAGCATTCTGGTAACTATTATTATTAATGAAAATAATAATGATAATTATATGTTGACCAAATTTGTTGTCAATTTTTGGTCAGTCTTATTTCATAAACAATTTGAAATTCACTTTTTCATGATTAAATGATTTAAGAGAGAAAATGATTAAAAAAATAATATATTTGAAATTAATTTCACAACAATGAATCAAATGAGATTAATAATTTTCTTTTAGTGTATCCTTTTTTGGTAATTTAAGTTCTTTTGTGTTATTTACATATTTACCACCGAATTCTAATGTATTTACATCTCTAACACCTTAATTTTACTTTCTATATATTTATACCGACCAAATATTTAATATCATATCAAAAATACCACCATTTTAACTTTTAAAACGTAAAATACATCATTTCATGCGTACATCAGATGGTATTTATCTAAAAATTAAAGTTTATGTGTTAGATATGTAAATATATAGGAATTGAGTGATATGTATGTAAATATTCCATTTCTTCTTAATTACAATATTATCCTATACAATTACTAAATCTTCTATTGGAAATGCTCAGTACTCTTCTCTAATTTTGAGCAACAATTCAGCGAAAGAAAAGAAATTCACGTGAGACTAATTAGGTAAATACAGTAGAACTCGTGTTATAAATGTAAATATTTAATTTATTTTTTAGCACAATTTTATGCAGCATATCACATAAACTATGATGATCCAGTACAAGTCAACTTTTTTTCTTATAAATAACATATTTTTCAAGAGGATTGATTATTTAAAATAAAAAATAGATTTTGTAAATCCTAATTAAAAATTAATCAGAAATTAGTAATGCGCGTCATAAACTCGTCAACATGATTCTCGAAAAGATCCAACAGACAAAAAGACGAAAAAACACTCTTAAGGAGGGCACACTGGCGAAAGATCATAGAACACTTTTGACTAGATGCAACCCGCTAAGTCGAGGCTAGAGGCCGAACGGATGCAGGCAATCTGAACAAAGGAGTAAGGGTAATCAAGCCGAGCAGAAACATTAACCTACCTCTCGCCATAACCCGACTTTAGGAAGAGTTCAATATCACCGACCATCTCACGGACGCCCTTGAGATTACTCATCAGGGGCTAATAGTTGGCAATAACATATCCAACTAGCATCACGAAGGTTCCCTCATCAATGAATCTGTCAAATTATGGTGATTCACCATCTGCCCGATATTCTAGTCACATTCTTTCGACATGAGCTGCTCATCCAGCGATCAATAGTCGATAGCCAAACTACAACAACCGACCGGCAAAGCCAAGCCGATCGAGCCGAATTTTACTGACTCGAATGCCAGCAAAGGCCAACTGACAACCCCGATTTAGCATAGTCAGATGAACAGGTATTATCGAACCAAGACCCAATAATATCGTCTGACCGAGTCACATGGTAGCCGAGTCGTAAACTGATACATATAAAATGCCTAAACTTTCTTGTAATGCCCCCATTAAAGTATTGCCAAACATGTGTTTTCATATATTGTATCCCACTATAACTATAAAAATAATTTTATGTGAATTGATTAATCAATAATTCAAATTACTATTCATTTTTGTATATATATATCTCTCTCTTAAGTTTTATGTTCTATGTCTTAGATGTGATTCACAGACAAATAATAATTCTTTATATCAATACATATCTCAAAGGAATTCTAATAAAATTTAGGCTAAATATAGTCATGATATAAATAAAATGCTATGTTAAAATAATGTCTTCTAATGCACAATTTTTTTATTATTATAAAAATAATATATAAGCTATGTTGAATATAAGAAAATGGAACTTTATTGAATCTATTAAAAAATTGGACAAAAGCAGGACAAATTAAAACTGAAGCTCAATTTTTCAGCAAGCAAAAATTTTTATATGATGATATTTTCCTGAGAGGGCTTTGATACAGATATCACCCTTTTTTTAATTACATTTATACCCTTGTTGCGTGCTGGAAAATTCGTGACGGTAGAGTAACGAGTTATCATTTTAGCATTGTACGAGAATTCAACACGCACACAAATGAAAGAGAAACAAACGATGATGACTCCAGAAATTTTTACGTGGAAAACCCGTAAAGGGAAAAACCACAGGGTCTGGCTCAGTTGCAAAAATCCACTACTGGTTAATGATTACAAAAGTCCCCTTTCCCATAGACGGGAGAGTGTAACTACATTTTTCAGATTACAACATCGACTGGCGATGTTTGGTTGGTGGTGATCGATGACGGTGGAGGCTGGTCGACAACGGAGGTAAGTGGTGGTCGGCGGCGGTTGACGGAGATCGACGACGGTGGGCACTAGTTGACGGAGGTCGGCAGTGTTCGACGATGGTCAACGGTGATCGATGACGGTAGATGGTGGTTGATGACGGTGGAAGCTGGTCGACGACGGAGGTCAGTGGTGGTTGACGACGGTGGGCACTGATCGTGACAGTCGATGGTGGTCGACGACTGAGGTCTGCAGTGGTCGACGACCGTCAATGGTGATGCTAAGTTGCAGCTTATCCTCAAAGCCTCAGACTCTCTCTCTAGGCTTCCTTTCCCCTCATGTGAGGGGTGGAGGTCTATTTATAGGGTTTTGGGTGCAATTAATGATGTCATTTCAATCGGATGGTCTAGAAGGCTTCTGTCTATCAAATGGTGTTTAAGGGGCATTTGATGGGCTTAATGATGTCATAATTGAATGATTTTGAGCTCTTTGTATTCGTCTTGTCGAGACACTCAATTCGAGTATAGGCTTGCTAGTGTCGGCATTCATTTGACATTCCAATTGTGTTCAGAAATCTTTTAAAAGTGATTTAATGACTTGATATGGGCTTGACTTGACTCTGAATGGAGTAACTTTGATATCGTTGGGTCCGTCTTATCGAGCTGGTCAATTTGACTTTATGTTTGTTGAAATCGGAGCTCTGGATGAATTTTTATCAAGCTTTGAATATTTTTTGCTCAAAATATTTTTTTGAGATTCGTGTCTTATTTTGAGATTTGTGTCCGATAATAAATATTTGTTAGTGGCGCATCAGCCCTTTTTTTTTTTTTTTTTTGTAAAATTGAATTTATGCAAAAATTGGAGAAATATCCCTATTCCAATACACCGCAGCCGTGTAAACTAAAGGCAGCAAATTGCAAGCACCAAGGCGCCACCCAAATGGACCCTTCGTCCAGTCCACTAAACTAGATATGGCGGGCCCCCATGTCCAATTTGTTTGCTTTGGGTCCCACCACATTGGTGAAAATTGCAAAACGTGTTTTCCACATGAAAAATGCTACCAGAATCATCAGCAATAATTCAGGGTATTTTCTTATTGTAACTTTTTTTATAAAATTATTATGGCAATATAAGCCATATATTTTATCATTTATCATTTAAGAATATTTAAAACTATAGTGATTGTTATATGTTTTAGTTACAAAATTAAGAGGACTATAATTGAGATTTAAGTTATGATACACGTCAAATTTGATAAATCCTAGTTCGCGCAGAGTAAAATGTTGAAATAATCGTACCAAATTAGTCTCAAGACTGTTTTAAAAGAGCTAAAATAGTCGGCACGAAAAAATTTATTAGCCCTTATTAAAATAGTTTAAGAGCTCAATTGATTATGGGTCGAGTCTAAAATAGTCAGCACGGAAAAATTTATTAGCCCTTATTAATCCTAGTTCGCGTGGAGTTTGAGCGAGCTTGTTACTAAAATTAGAAGTTGTGATTATGAGTTGAGTCTAACTTGAGGTTTAAGTAAAAAATAGTTTATTTCTTAATAACATGTAAGTGAGTCAACTCTTAATATTAATACACATTTTTCATTATATATATATATATATATATATATATATATATATATATATATATATATATTTCTATTTTGTTAACATAGTTACTAGTTATCTTTGTTGGGAGTGTTGTGGTTTTAGCATACATTGTTACAAAGTGCCTTAGAATAAAATATTTTGATAATATCCTCAATAAATATTCTCCACTCATTTGTTACAACTAAAATTGATTGTAGCAATCAAGACATTCATGTAACTTTGTTCTTACATCACATCTTCATTTCTTTTAGAATTGTAGATTTTATACCGGAACCCGCGCTCTTTATGCTCTCAATTATTTATTTTCTTTTTTTTAATGTTGAGTGCAAAGACACGAATTTATGTAAAGTGACTCGAGCTACGGACCTCTTTCAATAACTCAAAAGGTTATTTATCGACTAGAGTAATTGGGATTCATATGTTTAAGCCCATTATATTACATGTATCACATCATTATTGTTGTCTATAGAGTATAAAAATTAATGAGATATCATCAAATCAGTATCCCATCATCATAATCATTGAGCATGGAATTGTTTATATACTCACTCCCAAGGTACTCTCGCTATAGTCACTAAAGCCTCATACAGGAATATTTGTTTCTACTTCACCTCAAGAGTTAAAAGTATTTTCTAGAAATTGTGATTTCATTGGGTATTCTTCTAAAGGCTATCCATAATTTTCTATCAATATTAATAGTAGTCAAAAGAAGGGTAAATTATTACGCTCAAAGGAAAAGAATTTTCCCTAGAAGAATACTTTGACTCTATGGGATGTAAAGATGAGAGGTAAATTATGAAGGCAAAGTGTTTCTCCCATATTTGTGAAAGAGGACTTTCTATCCGATGAACTTCGTCAGAGTTCAAATGATTCTTAAAGTTTATATGAAGGGTACAACATTCCCCTTAGATTAAAAAAAAAAAAATTCCTCAAGTTGAAATTAAAATTCATATATTTTTTGTATATGAGATTGGAGGAGACGTGTTTTAAACCAATATAGTAAAATTTTTATTGGGACTACTCTATCAAAAGCAAAGCAATTCTTTACTCAATGGTAAGGAAAATCCATTCAGATGAAAAACATTCCGTGAAGAAAGCTTAGGTTCCATAAAGAACACATTGATAAGAGCTCGATAAGGAAGAATAGGACCTTCCCGTAGACTAAAATGAGAGGACTTTATGCAAGGTGACCTCCATTAAAACTAAAGTGACTTCTTAGAGTTCATAAGAAGGCTAAAGGATTATCTTCCCTAAGAAAATTTTGGCCACATTAAAGATATAAGAATGAGATTTTTTTTTTTGATAGAGGCATAAATTTCTCTAAATTAGTAGGATCATATCATCTACTGTGAGAGCTCCATAAAGCCTAATTGACTAATTAGGAGTCATAAACAAGGGTAAGCCTAAATCAACATTCTCTCTTTTGAGCCCATTGATGAGAGCTTCACTACGGAGGAGATGGCTTTCTATCAAGTAGCAAGAGAGAAATTTCTATCGAACAAACTCAATCAAAGCCATCAAGTGATTTTACATAAGTTAAAAAAAGGAGTATTCTACCTAGTGGCAAAGAACTATTCTTTTGAAGTCATATCCCACAGAAACTACAGAAGTTAATGCCCAACTAGCAAAAGATGATTTTCTACCATGTGAACTTCATAAAGCTAGGAATAACCCTTTAGGAGTAAAGAATGGTCAATAATTCTACTTAGGGAGAGAGGATTTTCACATGATTCACAATCAAGCTATGTAAAGGCTATAGCAAAGGGAACATATGGGGTTACAACTTTTTCATGAACTTGTAAAAGAACAGTTTTATGTTATAATTATTTGAATATTATCACGATCAAAATGAAAAAATAATCACTAAAAACTCTCTCTCTCTCTCTCTCTCTACGTTTGTGTGTGACTTTTTAAATGTTAAAATGGTAATATATTTGATGTGAAATAAAAGATTTGGATGATAAAAAAATAATAATCAATTTTTGATTTTATATATGTAAATATATAGGAATTAGGCGGTATATTTGTAAATACACTAATTTGATGCTCAAATGCATATATATTAGTTGAAAATAAAATAATAATAATAATAATAATAATAAATAAATAAATAAAGTCAAGCAAAGAAAAAGAAGTAACTAGTGCTTAAGCAATGTGAAGGGTGGTTGTATTTTCATAACACACATTTCGCTCTCAAACAGTGAGAAATGGCCCTTTAAGCTCATCAATCGCCAACTAATTTTCTCTTAATTTTAATGCATCATCTTATATTATTATGTCGGTAGAAATAATCAAAGCAAAGAAAGCATTTCAATTATTAAATTGTGAGGGCCCCTTTCATACGATTAATTACATTTACATCATGAAATTTATTATAAGATTTTAGGTGTATTATTTCAGTGAACTTTTTAATAATTTTCATTTTTTCAAATGGGAAATAAATGATTATTATTTTTACATGCTGAGGACCCCAAACACGTAAATATACCTATTTAAAAATCAAGCACCCTCAAAGTTAATGATAAAACCTCAACAAGTATTTACAATAGTTTGATTGTGGCACGTGTAAATGCATCAGTACATTAGAAATGTGTCTACACGAATCTCGAGGAGATTCAACGGACTAAGAGATAAAGAAGTATGGCTATGAGGGCCCACCGACAGAAGACCAAAGGGCTCGCTAACATGATACCAAAGGACGTATTAGTAGAAGACCGTGAGACTTATTTGACACCCCCTAAACCTCGGCTGGAGGACAACGAAATGTGAGTCATCCAGTTCAAAGGCTGAAGCAAATCAAAACGAGTAAATGCATCAACTAACCTCCAGCCACAACCCAATTCAAGGTAAAAGTTTAGCATCGCTAACCACCTCAAACGCCCTCTGAGATTCTTTAGGAAGATTCAAGGATTAGTAATGACGCCTCTCGTCAAAGTATAAGCTACTTACCGGATTATAGTCATTCACTCTCTACCCGATAGTGTAGCCTCATCCCGTCGGCTGGAGCTCATTGTACAAGGATCATAAGTCAAAAACCGGTGTGGGACAGCTGTTTTCATTCCCTTCTCTTTTTTTCCTTTTTTTTAAGGAGTCATCAGTTTGTCTATCTTTATATACTTCCCTTTCCCGAATAAGTCTCTCTTTTGGATCGTGCAAATGATCTGGAGAAGAGAGGAACTAAAAAATCAGAACATATGACAAAGACTGAAAAATAAGAGAAAGAAAACATGGAGAGCCAACATGCGATAAACCTCCCGAGATATGTCAAGTATATCCGCCCAAACAAGATCGGGTGGAAGCATCTTGGCCCAATATCCATGAAAGAATGCCTATGTTAACTACCTACATTCAGAGATTCAGCTGTGTTTGCCTTTTCTGGTGTCTAGAGTGCCCCCAATAGGAGTATCCTACAGGTTAATTAAATCTTGGGGTTTTCCCAAGAATAATATTGATCCGAGGAGTTTTGCTTATATTAGAAGTGATAACTAACACAGGGCTGAAGGTCAAAGAAACGAAACTCTATCTTATGACTATCAGGTGAAGCTCCAAGAAGTGAGAGTTATACTCGCTGAAGTGGCGAGGATACCGCTCGAAAGGAAGAGAATGGGAGGTTCGACTACAAAGCTGGAAACACTCACAACAAAGAACTTACACCCCTAAGTAGAAATATACATCGGAGAGCCTTTAACAACATATGCACACTAGAGAACCACATAAGTAAAAATCTATGTTGGGCCAACCGAGTTGGAAATGTACAGAGACTTCTCCTTGGGACATGTAAAATGATGCAATTATCTAGAGCAGTCCTTAGATATTGTGAAGGCCGTATTAATTTTGACTTGGGTGAGATCCATGCAATGCAACCAGTTTAAAATCCGACATGAAAGTCATGCAAGAAAATAAAAACATTTTTTTGAAAGTCTAACAATTTTGATCCTAAAATTTTGATTATCTCAATCTTTTATTATTAAGATTTTGAGTAGAAATTTATAGTTTTAAGGTTCTTAATGATTCTAGAATATAATATTGGATCGTCTCAAATCAATCAGAAATAAACAAGAGAAAATAATTTAAGCATGCAAACATGCAAGAAAGATAGTAAACAAGCCAAAAATAATGAAAAGTCTTTGCTGCTAGGTCAGCAACATATCTCAGAAAAGAAAAAGACGGTCAGACATCATATAAGTAGACGTCTAGTCCTAATTCTATACATAAATGAGATTTAGAAACAAGTTATGGGACATGAGCCTACTGCTCATGGTCCCCGTCACGTGGTTTTATACGCCTGGTATCTCGAAACTTGTGCTCGTACTTTATTTCTAATACAAAACTCTCATTTGACTCTAAAAGTACAGAGGAAAAAGAGAAAAAATGAATCAACCTACATGAAACCAACTTTAGCGAGAAAGCCAACAAAAATGTGCAACATATAAATTTGGATTTTTAACATAGTCTTACTCATGTCAATCCTGATACGTTATATTGCTCGCAGAAATCAACCTGATAAGCAATGCTCGTTAAGGCATCACGACCGACACGAGGTTACTCACCTATCGAGCCTAGCTCACTATCCATGCACGCATACAGTTGCAAATGCAAATAATCATATGATAAAAATTGGCGGGGAGCGTGTCATGGAGGCAATGACTCAGGAATGGGTGTGACGTGGATGCAACAGCCTAAAGGAATGGGTGTGTCATTGAAGCGGTGACCCGGAGGAGTGGGCATGTCGTGGAGGCAGCTGCCCAAAAGATGGGTATGTCGTGAAGGTAGTGATCCAAAAGGGTGGGCATGCCGTGGAGGCAGTGACCCTAAGAATGGGCGTGTTGTGGAGTTAGAGACCTGTAGGGTAGGCGTGTCGTGAAGACAGAGCCTGAAAGCGTGGGTGTGCCATAGAGGCAGTGGCCCAAAAATGTGTGTGTCATGGAGGCATTGACCAAAGAGGGTTCGCGTGTGATCAAGGTAGCAGACCGAAGGATCGGTGTGCCGTGGAGGCAGTGACACGAAAGGGTGAGCGTGTCATGGAAGCAGCAGTCTAAAGGAATAAATGTGTCGTGGAGGCATTGACCTGAATGGGTTGGTGTGTGGTGGAGGCAGCAGCCCGAAGAATGGGTGTGTCGTGGAGGAAGTGAACCGAAAGCTTGAGCGTATCATGGAGGCAGCGGCCAGAAAATGGTTGTGCCGTGGAAGCAGTGACCTAAAAGGGTGGGTGTGTAGTGGATGTAGCAGCTTGAAGGATGGTTAAGTCGTGGAGGCAATGAGCTGAAAGGGTAAGCGTGTCATGGAGTCAACGACCCGAAGAATGGGGGTGCAGTGGAGGCAATGACCCGAAAGGGTGAGCGTGTTGTGGATGCAGTGACCCGAAGAATGGGTGTGTCGTGGAGGCAGTGACCTGAAAGGGTGGACGTGTCGTAAAGGCATTAGCCTAAGTGAGCGAGTGTGCCGCAAAGAGCATTAACTCAAAGAGCGGTGATTCTCATTAGAGAGAGTCGTCTAAAGTGGGGTGAGTGTATGAATGAATGCTTAAAATGCTCAAGCATGCGATGATAATTATGCAAAGTATCAAGCAAGCAATACACACATTGTGAAAAGTGATGTTGGTTGTTAAACTCACTGGGTCAACTGGGGTCTTCAAACCAAGGCAAAGTAACCAACAGGCTCAATCGAGCTAAGGTGGTCGATTGCACCAATGTAATTGGTCGACTAGGCAGGGACGATCCATTATACCAATGTGATCGGTAGACTAGTATGGGGCGGCTGGTCAGACCTAAGTGGTCTACCGACTGGGCCGGGGCGGCCGGTCGGACCTAAGTGATCGATCGACCGGGTCGGGGAAGCCGGTTGAATCAAAGTTATCGGTTGACTGAGCCGGGGCGGCCGGTAGAACCAAAGTGCCATTTCTATCTACTAAAGTGGGGCGGTCGGTCGAACCAAAGTGTCAATATCGTCTGATATGAGTGATCGATTAAGCCGGACGACTTGTAAAACCTGTGGCTTGTGGGCGAACAAACCCACAATTACCTAGTAAAATCCATTCCTAAGGCTAGCTAAGAAAGAAAAAGGAAATGGGGTTTTAGGGAATCTCACCAACGTGAAGGTTGTGGATGTTTTTCTTATGTAGGATGTAGCTCTCCTAACAGAATGATAGAAACCCACACAAGTCCTTCCCCAAAGAAATCAGGAAGCTCTCCTTGCCGGAGAGATTGTCATAGTAGTCCTTCTCCAACGTAGGATGGCACTCTCTCTGCCAGAGATGCTGAGAGCTTGCCAGATCCACCTTCCTCCAAGCTAGGATTAATCTCTCATAGTTGTGCTTCTCGGAGAGTTCGCTGAAGAGAAAAGAAAACACAAGAGAAGAAGTTAGAAGATGACCAACTCCCTTGAGCTTCTCCTTGAGGAAGACGAAGAGTCATCCTCCTTTTCCTTGCTCTATGCTCTAAACTCCAGGAAGATGATGCTTGGTGTTCTCCCACTATAACCCTCAAGCTCTCCAAAATTCTTTCCAAGAATGCTCTCCCTCACAGCTCAAAACTGAAATGAAGTGGGATGGGAAGGAAATGAGGATTCCCCTAAGTTAAAATCTGCCAACCCAACCAAATCCTCAACTTACCCCCTTGTTTTTTTTGCCCAAAATGGCCAATGGAGGGTACTTATGAGCTTCCAAATGAGGCTAATCCCACAGATTAACACCCCACATGCATATCTCCTCAAGCTCAATGAGATCTGTGAAACTTCCGCTCTAGGTGACATGCTTCCCTAGGGTCGGCAAACCAAAATTTGAAACCTAAGCAAGTCGGCGTGGTCATGGTCACGCCAAGTCCCTAGCGTAATTATGTGGGGCTCACTTTTTTATAGTGTGTTCATGTCGCCTTCAGGCGTGACCACGTTGATGGTAGCCTTTGCGCAATTACTGGGAGGTTCAGCATGGCCACGTTGTCGCACGGTAATTACGTCGTGTGATGTGTCTTGCAGCGTGGTTTCACAACCTTCGGTGGTGGCTACGCAGAAGGCATCCCCCTCAACCCTTATGCGGAGGGGTTAGACGTGGTCACGTCAGACGCATATAGGTTTTTTTTTTTTTAATCCCGGGGTCCATTAAGCTCATTTCATGACATGAAAAGCTCTCCATGACCGAAACAAATCACATATGCCTATCGTTTAGCTTTCCCCTAGAACGGGGAATCATCACGAATCAGAGGTAGTCTCTATCAAACACAATCAGAATGGGCCCTAGTTCAGAGTCGGCGTGCATTTGTTAATGTCTTGACATATTCCTTGAGCTATAGGAGGGCACGTGTGAGCGCCGCATGCTCCACAACATCACAAGCTCAGTATTTGTGACATCAAAAATTGATGCCAACAATAGTCGGATGACGAAATTGAGCCAACCAAGCCAAATCCTTCCAGCCCGAAGTCATTTAAGGGTTGATTGGCAATACCGACTTAGAATAGTTGACCAAGCAGCCCTTATTGAAGCGAAGCCTACCAAGCTCAGTTGCTCGAGCCAAAAGATAGTCGAACCGTAGGCTTATACTTGTAAAATAGACAAAATACCTCGTAACGCCCTCATTAAAGTAGAGGAAAACATGTAATTATACATATTGTACCCCCCTCATTTATAAAAAGGGCAATTATTTTATGAGAAAGGCCTAGTCAACACATATTATTGTTCATTCAATATGCATTTCTCTTTCTGTCTCTCTCTCCTATCTTCTGATTTATTCCATATGTGTAATTTACGATCAATTTCGAATTCAACTACTTCAATTTGATAGCTCAAAAAATCATCTTGATGTCTAATTTTGAATTATCAATATTTTGATTGTTCTGTATGTAATTATCCTTGACACACCTCAAACAAATTTTCATCATCCGACATGAATCTCGAGACAACTTTTTGAGCAAAAAATATTTAAACCTCGATAAAAAGTCACCCGGAACTTTGATTTTAACAAACTTGTAGTCAAACTGATCGGCTCGATAAGAAGAACTTAATTTTACCAAAATTAGTCCAATATGAACCAAATCAAGCCAAGATCAAACCATTAAACTGCTTTTGGAAGTTTTTTGGACACATTTGGAAGTTCAAACGAATGTCAAGTTTGACAATTATATAGTAAAATCAAGCGTCTTGATAAGACAAATCCAACGAGCCCCAAGTCACTCAATGCCGACTTCATAAGACACTCAAATGTTCATCAAATGTTACCCAATCGAGAGAAGCCCTCTGAGACATCCGATCAAAGTGAATCATATTCATGCATTAATTGCACCTAGAATTCTATAAATAGAGTCTCATCCCTCTCAAAAAGAAGGGGTGAGCTTGAAGCTTTAAAAAAGAGTTGAAATCCAGAACCACTCCCACCGGCGTTGAGCACCGCCGACTGTCCTCGACCACCACTGATCCCTGTCGACCAACACTGATTGTTGTCGACCAACACTGATAGTCGTCAACCCCCGTTGATCGTCGTCGACAACCACCGAACGCCATTGAGCACTCCTACCGCCATCAACCACCGCCAACCGTCGTCGACCACCATCCACCGCCATCAATCACAGCCAACCTTCGTCGACCATCACCGACCGGACGCACAAATCACTATCAGTTGCCACCCGTCGCCGTTATAACTCAGGAAACCTGGTAACCTTTTCCTGCCTATGGGATAAGTTGTCGCAATTGTAATCATCTTTTTATAATGAAACTCTGCAGCTAGGTCAGACCCCGTGATTTTTCCCTTTTCTGGTTTTTGCTCATAGAAATTTTGGTTTCATTATTAGTTGATTTCTCTTTTTTAAATATGTATTAAATCTTTGTATCATGCTAAGATAATAATTTATTACTCTACTACCGTGAATTTTCTAACACGTGTCAATCTTTTTTTCTTTTTTCTTAAATTTAACTTATTTGTTCTCATAATATATTAGCAATGACCACCCGCTCAAGTTGCTCACAGATGCCATGTGATCCCTAGCCGTATAGAGTAGAGGAGCCTTGCTCCAAAAGATCCTCGTGCATTCACAATGACTCATCATTATCTTTATCTCTTTAAAGAATAATTAATCACTCCATAATCATATTATCCATATATTGGTGTCTTCAATGTCATAGTACTTTATATTTTAATTATGAGTAACGTATTTTTGTTTGGTTTATAAATTTCAATTCATTGAATAGATATAATTTGGCACATAGAGATAGGAATAAGATAAATGTCAACTCATTTTATAACATTCATATATATTTACATATGTCTAAAGCCAAAACTTTTATATTTACATGCATATATATAGCATCATATAAAAAAATTTACTATTATTTAATATTTTAAAGTGAAATACACATTTTCATGCATAAATTTTATAATGCTAAAAATATTATGAATGCGAATATGATTTTTTAAGTATTGAAATATAAATATACAAAAATCGTGTGCTACATGTCACACAATTCATATGTATATGCATATCTAAAGAGATTTAGAGAAGAGAGGAAGAAATTGGAGAAGAAGCCCGAAGAAAGCCACGTATATTATATCACTGCACTCTAAGTTTATTACACGTGTTTATTTTATGGGATGCGAGGGGGACGTAGCTGATATTACACTAGTAATATAAAGAGGAATAAATTTGTGTTTTATGATGTGGCCCTTGACACGCCTCCTTCTTTTGGGATCATTATGTTATACCAGAGATAATTATGCGCTTGAAGAGACCATGCCGGTAACTAATACGTGGTCATTGATAAAGTGGTAGTCCACCTCGATGTATTTGGTCATGACATGGAGCGCATGTGCGAGAGCTATGGTTGAAGTATTGTCGTTGTAGATAGCGTTTGTTTGGGAAGATGTCTATGTAAGTTCTTATAGAAGTTGTTGTAGCCATGGAACGTCTATGGCGGTAGATGTTAGTTCCCTGTATTCAAATTTTTTTTTGGACTATGCCATTGTAGGCTACTTCTTGGCGGACCAAGAAATAAGATTTAATCATAGGTAGATGCAAAAACATGGTATGGGTTTTTAATATATATTATCACTTGCCCTGTCTACACTTGCAGAAGCATGTAGATGTTGAAGTCCTATTATGATTGGAAGTCAATGTGATATTGTGCCTGAGATATAATAGGAGTCGTTTGCGTTGTTGGAACGTGTGGATTTTGTGTTGTGCATGTGTTGACTAAGTGTGTTGATAGTGTAACTGATGTCTGGGTGCTTGACTGTAAGGTATTATAGGGAGACAATAAATTGTCTATAGAAGTGTGGTTCGGTAATGGGAGTTTGAGTTATGTGCTGTTTGTGATGTCGTGTGGGTGGTAATGTTAAGACAGTTTTGACATCAATCATAGCTGCTTTGGTGAGTAATTTAGTTGACTTGGTGAAGAAAAGAACCCATGGGTGTGTGTAATACTTGTAGACCGAGAAAATTGGGAATGTTGCCTAGTTGTTTTAAGTTAAATTGGGTGCTCAGCTTGTGTATTAAAGAGGTTATAACATGAGTGGAGTTTCTAATGATTAGATTATCATCTTCATATATTAGTACATATATTCTAACATTATTATTGTGATACAGAAGTAAAGAGCAGTTGGTTGTACTGAGTTTGTAGTGTCTTGTATATAGGAATGTGCAAAATATCGAGTACCATTGTCTCGAGGCTTGTTTAATCCCATAGATTATTTTGTGATATTTACATACATGGTAGAGTGTCGAGTATATATGAAGCCTAGTGGTTGAGCCATGTTGACTATGCCATCAAGTTCGTCGTGAAGGAATACATTTGAAACATCTAATTGTTGTATTATCCAATTTTGTGAAGTAATTAGAGTAATCATCAGGCAGATTGTGGGAAACTTAGCTACCAAGCTGAATGTTTCTTGATAAGCAATACCTTACTGTTGGGATAATTTTTGGTTCAAGAGTCTTTGTGTGTCTATGTATGGATCCATCTGAGTGAAGTTTGTTTTAACCATTCATTTATAGCCTTGTGTATGTTGATTGGAGAGTGGTTGTACCAATGTCTATATTCCTTATTGTTGGAGTGTCATAAAATCTTCTGACATTGCTTGTCTACATTATGTGTATTTTATAGCTTGGTTGAAAATTGGATTAAACTAATTTTTGTGTCATTGGGTTTGTCTCGTCGAGTCGGTCAGTTTAACTATAAGTTTGACTATATTTTTATGCCATATTAAAGATTTAAATGTTATGTATGCGAATGTTCAAAATAAAAAATATGACTAAATTTATAATAATATTTATACATCTCTAGCACATTTTTATTATCTTGCATGAACTCGAGGAATGGCATAGATCTCGATGCAGCTTTTTTAGCAAGAAATATTCAAACCTAAATAAAAACTCATACAGAACTCTGACAGCCATCAACCACCTGCTAATCTCCGTCAATCGTCGTTGATCACCGTTGACTGTCATCAATCACCGTCAACCGCCATCTCACCTGCCGGCCTCCGTCGATCCTCACTTGCCGCCAATAATTTTTACAACAAGTTCATTCGTACACCGACATTGTAACTTCAAAGAGTGTTCAATTCTTTTCTGCCTGTGGGATGAGGAACTGTACATGTAACATCCAGTTTATAGTAGATTTCTTCACCTTGGCTATGCCCCACAGTTTTTTTTCTTTTCTTATTTTTTCACGTAAAAATTTTTGGTGTCACTATTAATTGTTTTCTTTTTTCTAAGTGTGTGTTGAATTCTCGTTAACGTTAATACGATAATTCATTACTTTACCACCATCATGAATTTTCAAACACACATCAAATATACATTTTGTGTAACCTCTTTTATTATATTAATTTCAAGACTATGAAATGCAACATCTAAATCAAATAAAATGAATATATTTAAACAAAATATTAAATCAATATTAAACAAATCAAAGCAAATTAATTAATTAATTATCGACATGACACCTAACTAAAAAAAATTATTATTTTTTTATAACAAGATAAAATATAAATTTGTTCACATGTTAGTATTTATTAATTTATATTTACATCGCGATTCGCGATGGAGCCCAGACTTCTAGAACGTGAGAGCATCTAGCCGCCGACGTTTAGGCTATCTGGCAGGTGGCTAAGATCTCTAAAATAATTAACTTTTTTTATTTTGTTATTTCACTTTCCATTTTTTTTAAAATAATTTTTTTTTATAATTGTTTAGTACGATAAAATTACAATTCTCCCTCTATTAGTTCTGCTACAAAATTATATCAAGATTCTAATCATTATCTGTCATGTATGCAGATCGATTCCATCATGTATTAAATTATATTTTTTTTACTAAGAAGAATTGGATTATATTCATGGCAGTGATTGAAGTTCTGATGTGATTTTGCATGAATACTCATGATATAATATTTTTTCGTATTTTTGAAGAATTTTGTAATGACGTATCAATTAGGTCTCTATTTTCAAAAATCAATTTTTATGATTTTTAATAAGCTTTAAATTTTATGTAAGTACTTGATTTTGAGATTGAACTTCTTATAAAAATTCATTATTTGAAGAAATGTTTTATTTTACATATCTAACTTATAAACATTATTTTTTTGATTTATAACACCAAAACTTTTCATATCATAAAAAAAATATTACTATTTTGACTTTTAAAAAATGAAATACATATTTTCTTCCATAGATAATATGAAATATATGTAAAAATTGAAATTTAATTGTTGGATATATAAATACAAGGGAATTCAGTGGCATCTATGTAAATATTTCCTTTTATGCTTTGAGAGTTTAAGTTTTCACAAAAACAACATGAGTTTAAGTTCCTAAATATATATTATTCATATTTTTATTATTAAGGTTCCGTTTGGGGCGTCAGTGATGTGTTCATACAACACCGTACTGTAATTTTGTTTGTTTGGGTAAACTACATTGAAAAAGTTATCACTGAAATCTATGTTTTCTCACCGGACTTGGCTATGTGCTATGACAGCTTTCTAGTTACTGTCTGACTTTTTCAACAAAAAAAATGTATGAACTTAAATCAATTATTCAAGCTGGTCAGTCATGTCTGAGATTTGTAGAGGAGTTGGTAGAGAGCTTTCTCTCTAATTAGGAGATTCAAGTTCAAAGCACACTCTAATCACTAAACATTAAATTATTATCTAGTTGCCATTAGGGCTCGACTTTCCCCAAAATAATAAATTAAAGGGTGAGTTGTCCAATCTCTTCAATTCTCACACTCCATTGAATTCACTAGATCTCAAAAAACAATAAAATTTGTTAAGATTTAGTAAACCCATATAGAAAACAAATGTTTATAATATTTTTACTAATTGCAGTTTAAGCTACGGTTTAAGAGATCTTAACGGCCTAATTACACGTTAATCCTCTCATTAATGATGATGCCAAAGTCATTATTTTAATAATATTATTATTAATAAAATTTAAACTCAAATTCAACGCAATAAATACAATTATTAAAGTGGTTAATGAGTTAATCATTGAGGTCAGTGGACTGTTTTTTCAGAGAATTGTTTGAGGCCACACATTGCTAGATCTTACAGCATGAAAGGTTGACTTCAATTAATTTATGTAGTTAGGGGCCTCTTAGGTATATTTATAATATGGCTTGAAAAGAAATCATCTATTTTTTAACATTATTAGTGCTAAAAGTCTTTAACTACATCTTAATCATATATATTTCTATTGCAAATCTATCCAATAAAAAATATTGTCTAATCTAACTTAAAATTTTAATGCGGTTGTCAAAGTTTTATATGGTCGTTAGTATCTGAGCTAAATATTATAGAAGTCGGTTCTAAGTCTATAAAAATTTTAGTCATTGGTATCTTGATTTTTTGCCAAAGAATATATAAATAGATCAAATGTGTGATCGTTAATGGGAGAGTTTTTAATTAAAAAAATCTTATATTTGTATTGATTTTGAAGTTTTATGTGTGATCACTCAAAACTCATTGATTAATGTCAACAGTTATCAAAGCCATCGCCTCGTGCCAATCGCTGATCAATGTTTGATTCCTAACATTTATTGGCCAGCAGTTTTTCAGGTCCATCTCGTTAATCGCCCATTTTTTCCTCTTTATCGGAAAAAAAAATCAAATTGATTTCTTCTCAGTGTCTAACTTCTAATATTCTCCAATTGTCATCGATAAACTTTTACTAGTAACGACGAAAGTTTGTCAATCACCTACATCTAATATATATCTTCTCATTTGCTAGATCTTGGCTAATATCGTAAGAATAACTTGGTTGAATTCTCATTACTTCTTTTATTTCTAACATATCTTATTGATTATTGTCATACACTTGTCAACTTTGAAGCATATATTCTTCATTCTTTAATATCCTCTTCAATCAAGGGAACTGTTACGATAACACCAATTTTCGAACAACTTATAACATTCCTTATCAATTTTTATCTAACACTAATCAATGGTTTATGTCTAAATATAAAAGACATCGATGTTAGACACTTCTTGTTTTAATCAGTTAACTTCTTTCTCTATCAGAAAAACAATTAAGCTAATCTCCCACCATAAATCATCTTCTAATGTCTATAATTAATTGTAACCTAACTCGTACCAATAAGCATTATCTAATATTTGATAGTCATTAAAGTATATTCCTCTTCCCAAGCATCTACCCAACCTTAATATTAAAAATTAGCCAAGTTATCACCAATTAACATGTTACCTTTGGCATTCCTTTTCAAACATTTTCAACAAATATTTCCCAATATTCATTCCTAATAAGAGGAATAATATTGTTGATGACCCATTAAAATTATTTTTTGGAATTTCACATCAACCAAAGCCTATAAATGACCAATGTTTCTCTTTATATTAGAAGACCATTCAAATCAACAGCTTATTATCATTAAATTTAAATATAACCTATTCATTATTGTCTAAAGCCTATCATGACTCATAATAACCATCAATTAGTCACTAACATCCAGTGATTATCTTCCTAATCCCTTCTCTTATCAAGAGCATAACTAAGGGTCTGTTTGGTGCAGCTGCAGATTATCCAGATTATCAGGATAAACAGATTATCCTGATAATCTGCTGATAATCAGATTGTCCGGATAATCTGTCTGTCTGTTTGGTTTGAACGTTTGGAAAACAGCTGAATTGCAGGTGTTTGTGGCTAAATGACAAATCTGCCCCTGTTCTGAATAATCTGCCCCTATTCCACCAAAATTTATCCATTCCATCAAGGAAAGCAAATTAAAATCAAGATTAAATTATAACTTCAGTCAAATTAAAACTAATTGAAATCAACTAAAACCTAATCTAATCGCAAATATAAATTAAAACTATTGAAATATAAATTACGATCAAACCTAAAATTCATTAGTTTAAAAGCCTCGTTCGATTCACTCGAGAAGCCAGCCCAGAGCTTTCATCTTTTAGTGTTCATGCGAGCAGAAACGGGACGGACCGCCACTTCTTCATTAGAACTTATCTTCATTAATGCTTACTCGCTCCATTTAAATGAGCCGAAATACTCTTAAATGTTGCTTTAATCCTTCGCAAATCTCGTTCAAGTCCTGCTCGAAATATGATAAACTGTGTGAAGAGGAGTCGAGCGCGGTGTAGCTGATCTGCATCATTCTGAAAACGCCACTGATCTTGCTGCTTTCTGCGAGCCACGCTAGGGCAGATGAACGGGAGGGGAGGATGTCGCGGATCGCAGAGAGGAACCTAGGGCTCGGGAAGGAGACGGATCGCGAGACGGGCGAGGGGCAAATTTCGTCAAGAGAAAATAAGAATCGCAGATCGCGGGTAGGACCCCGCGATCCGCGACTAATAGAAAAAAAAAATCGCGATTCTTGATAATCTGATCAAACGTGACATTCAAACATATGTATAGCGTTTTGAAAACGCCACAGCTGTAAGTAATCTCTCCCAAACGCACCCTAACTCAACTGGCTATCATCACCCAATCATAACTTCTTGTTTCCGACTGTTACTTAATGCCTACTAATAATCAATATTTCATTTCCTTCAAATAAACATATTATCATCATATTACAAATATAGAATATTTCTTTCACATTCCATTTTTACTATAATGTATAGCAAATACTATAGATATTAGCCATCAATGTTTCACTTCATATTATAAAATCTTTAGCCCACAATGGTACAATTATTTCAATTAAATTATGTCCAATATTTTTTTATTTTCTTCTAAAAAAAATCACATTAAGTATGACATGTGATGTATATTATTCTCAACATATTTTCTTGCATTTATAAAGTTTATTTAAAGTACAATGATGATAATTTTATTCTCAATCTGCACAATTTTCAAAGCATGCAAGCCTTATAATTCACGAGTCTATGCCTTACTATCAAAAATATATACATTATTTTATTGTTTGAGTCAATACATTAAAGCTACTATAAAAAAATGGCTGATTAGGCCATGAGTCATGCCCAATAATGATGGAAGCGTGCACTGATTTTTATTATATGGGACATTTACATGCATACCACCTAATTCTTCTCTATTTATATATTTATATATCAAATATCTAAACTCCACCTTTATACATATATACATATCGAGGCATGAGCTTTTATCATGTGTCAGTTATTTAAAAATCTCTAATAGATGGAGCTCGTGGGCTTCGAAAATTTACGATTGCTCTGAAGATACTCTCTGTAATTTGTTTTTATTTTATTTTGGGAGAACTTGAGAGAGTTGAATTTTTAGAAGGCATGTTGGATTGTAGATAAGATACTATCTAGAGATTTCGCCCTCACTTTGTGCGGACTTTTTGATATGGGGTTCGAGGTTTCCCATAGGCGCAAACCCCTATAGTTAATTACCCCTCAGGATAACTGGAGAGCACTTTCAATTAAGGCTAGTCATTTTGAATTGAAATTTGAACATATATTAGCAGCAAAACTTGGGATTAAGTTATAGAATTTACTAATTGAAGCTTAAAGTGGACGGTGGGGGAATGAAGATAAAACCCGATCAAGATCCCATGGTCATGTCGTCCCGGATCGTCACGGCCTCTGATCTACTTAGTCTGATAAGGTAGTCGACCAAACCAAACAGAATGATTCTTGTCAGCAGTCATGGGTTGCTTTGTCCAAGAGATCCTTGTAGATCTGGAGTGAATGTTTGTTAAAGGGGACAAATTTAAGTCAACCTTAGCTAACAAAATGTTTTATGTGAATTAATTGCACCGTTACGATTTACAACTCAAAGGCTAGAAACCTGTTGGGAACGTACGGGCTGCTGTCGTGACCGTAATATAATGGTATCAATTGGTGGCATCCACCAGGTCAGAGGGTTCTGATCGTAACCACTACTTTGTGGTGTTATTTGGCGGCAAAACCATGTGGACAGATGACTCAATCCACGTCCTTACTGACAAGCAAGTACTTTAATTGTAAATATGGATGTGCATTTGATATGTCATTCGCTGTTTTTGAGCTGATGTCAATCATATATTTATCACCCTCGACAAATTGTTGCGGATGGTGGATGGAATTTGCTTTTAGATTTTAAGTGGTTGAACATTGCTTTACATATTATTTGGTTACTTTGAAAAGCTTGATTTTAATGATTAATACCTCCAGTTGAAATCTTAGATCAACATAGCTATCATCGGGGAGTTAGTTTAAGTTTTTCAATTATAAATCTTGTCGAGTCATATTCTTATAAGGAGGATGATCAGACTAGGTGATTTGGACTTGTAAACTATTATCTTTAGGATTTGGACATTTATCAAATTTACTAGACTCGTCAACTCTATTCATTGCGAGGAGAATGATCAGACTAGTAGAGTGGGACTTACAACCTTCCATAAAAACAAAGCGGCCCAATTAGCCGACGAAACAATCTCGAATCCAATAGTTGAGTGTTCTACATATTGGTTTTAGCACATGAAGGCATTTAATTTCATATATTCAATTAAATTAAAGAATTTGATAAGCTTTACAGAGTTGCACAAACTTTAAAGCATAAATTTAATATGAAATTTACATCATGAAACACATGCTAGTTTTTGAAAATGTGCATAATTAATTTGCTTATATAAACACCTTAATACAAAAGTATCTCAAATGGTACTCATCTAAAACTTAAGAGTGGACTTGTTTTTTCAGAATATCTCATCCCACTTAGGAGATAACCACGAAATTTTTATAAAATTTGAAGTCATTTGGAGCTTAAAATATTTCAAAAGTATTATGATTTTAGGCTTTCAAAAAAAGTACCGCCTTCTGCTTGCTAGCATATACGTTGTGAATCCGGTGGTGGTGCAATTAATTAATTTTAATTTTTTAATTATATGGCCTCAAAAATTGTTATAGAGGACGAGTGTTTGTTGTTCGCCAAGGCCGGTGTGGAGGGGTGTAATAACACAGTTGTCACACTAGATTTAGGGTGAGTTGTTACACTATATTCGGGCTGTGTAGTTACATCGTCTCAGGGTGTGTCGTTACACCATATTTAGGGCACCGCATTGCTCTGCAGGATACCTCCATCACATACGTTGTTACTCCATAAAGTGATTCATTGCTACGTATGTCGTTACTCAGCATGGTATGTTACTCCACAACGTACTTCATTACTTCGCATGGTGCTCCATTGGCGATGAGCAGGTCGATAATGGTCAATGGCAGCCGACGAGCGGTACATGATTAACAGTGGTCAACATCTACATAGGTAAGTATTGTTCACAAGGTCTTTGAATTTAGAATGACTCTCGAATTCTCCTCCTCTTCAAGTTCCAGCTCTTAGTCTCCCTCCTCCTTCTTGAAGGGAGTAGGGGCCCATTTATAGAGCATGGAAGTTGCATCCCTTATAAAAAAGACAGGAATCCAGACCACTCCATTGGATGGCCCAAAACAACTTCCTTGATCAAATGATCTTTTGTGGGCGTTCAAATGTAGTAAAGATATTGGATTTAAATGACCTTGGGCTCGTTGGATTCATCTTATATAGACGTTTGATTTGACTATAATTTTGTCAGATTTGGAATCCATTTGGCTCTCTAATTTACCACCCAAGACTTCCAAAAATGATTTAATGGCTTGATTTAGGCTTGATACGACTCGAATCAGACAAACTTTAGGGTCATTAGGTTCATCTGGCCGAGATATATGTGTTCGTGTACGTGTGTTTGTGTGATTTTAAAAGGGATTTTTTGTTCATAAACAACTCGTATTCTTCTTGAAAATTAAAAAGGCAGAAAAATTAATAAAAAGGGGGCTGTGTAAACTCCTTTTTTTAATTTATATCTGCACTCCCAGAAAGAGCTGTGTACAACATTGCCCACTTTGAGTTGTTATGTCTGCTTGACCCATTCTAACTAAAAGAATTTATCTCCATTAATCATTAAGAGAAAGTACAAAAGACAAGTAGAGATCTATCAAAATCACAATTATCATATAACAAAATTAGTATATCATAATAACTCAACATATCTCACCCAAACTCCTTCATAGCCACATCATCCTTTCTTACAGTTAATTATATATTATAATACTCAATATTAATGCTAATAAATTCCCCAACTTAAAATATTTTCATATCAATTTATAAATAGAAAAATAAATTTGAAAATCATTTTTTTTTTCATTATTTTGGAGAATTAATTTTTTAGAAAAATTTTAAATCAGTATTGAACTCTGTAATTTTTTTAAAGAAAATCGATTTAATTAACCATCAATTTTTTTTTTATATATTTATTAGTACTTTTTTCAAGCAACCAAATCAGTCATTTTCAATTTATCTGAGTTGTAGCGATAAGATCAAAGCCTGCATCACTAGTCCCAGTGTCCCACACATGTGAGGCCTATCACTTTATTATTATTATTATTATTAAACGAGCGGAGATTAAATGAGCTCAGGCTTTACTCGTATTCGAAATTAGCTCGAGAACAGTGTGTTCAAGTTCGGAACGATTTAAATATTTCTGTTCATGTTTGGCTAGTGCTCAGTACATTAAAATTTATTGGAAAAAAAATTTTTTTTGTAGGGTGTTAGATTCAAACTCGCACGAACTCTATGCAATGGAAGAGGCAAAACCACGTGACCACATGAATTGTTATGATTTAATGTTAAATATAAATATATATAATATATTATTATATAAATAATAGATATAAAATTTACTATATTTTGAGCTAAAACAAAGACGAATACGAACGAACAAAGAATTGTTCATATTTGCCTCGTTCATAATTCGAACTTAAAAAATTTGTTCACATTCAACTTCGTTTACTTAACGTTTTTATTTTGCCATATGTATATATATATATAAAGAAAATAATATCATATATATATATATATATATATATATATATATATATATATATATATATATATATATATATATATATATATATATTTATGCAAGTTAAATAAATGGACAAATATGTAAAGAATGGATGCATGCATTTAGATTAAACTAAATGTAGGAAGGCTTGGTAAAGGTAGGTTGGGTCATGCAATATGGAGGAAATTATGATTAATAAAGGACAAATGAGTATTTAGGGATTTCCAAAGTTGAAGCCAATATACACTTTACATGGTTCATTGCATTGAGCATTTATAGGTTTGAAGGACAATTGATTTTGATATAAGCATCATTGTCACCCCCAAAGTATTGGGTACATAATAAGGACATGGAAGATGTTGACATTCCCAAGTCATTGATTGGTTTTTTTATTGTTGATGAGAATGGAATAGGAGAACATTAGAAAATATAGATGATAATAGTTGTTTATGTGATTTGAGTATTTATTCACTTGCACTTATAGTTAAATGAATTTTATTATATTCTTTAAGTTAGGAATTATAGAATAGTATATGATTTAAAGAAAAAAATAAAAAATAAAAGGATTTTAAAACAATTTAGGAGTCATTTGGGATTGTTTTATTTTTTATTATATTTATGCATTTATTGAAAATAAAATATATTTGGTAGATTAAAATAAATAGTTTTAATGTTATTTTAAACTATTTTATTTTATTTTGGAAATATTTGGTGAAAGTGGGCATTGACTAATAGTGGATCGTGACCTACAAAAGTGAGTGAAGTCTAATGAGTGATAATAGCGGTTGTTTTTAAAAATACTCGAACCAAAAGTTAGTTTTGGTATTTGAAAATTAAGTAAAGTTATTCTAAAAATAAAAAATATATTTTAAAATTAAAAAAAAAACAAAATTTGTAAGTTAAAGATTACAATGAATATTGTTTCTCTTAATCAGAGAAAATGTTAATCCATTTTAATTTATTTTAGTTATGAGAGACATACCATATAGTGGTAATTAAAGAAGCCCTGAGGTTTGAAATTCATTATTATATGATGATTGTCACACAATTATTAAATGTGGTTGTTAAAATTATACCAATTAAGGGTCGTCAATTGATTGTTTTTCTAATTGAAGAGGAGACTAGAAAATCATGAGGAAGAGAATCAAATAGATGATGTTTTGATGATAAACATCAATTATTAATAAGAATTAAACATATTTCAATTGGGAATGTCAAAAAATAGGCTATAATAAGTAATTGATTTGATCATTGTTCTGACAGAAATGTGACAGAATCATTGAAAAAAAAATTTTGAAGGACAATAGCTAGTGGATGTATAAAGTTAGCCATTAAAAAACCTTAAATGATGGTCAATACATAACATTAAAGTTTGGTGATTATGAATTTTAATCAGGTCATTCCTCTTTTAGTAAAGAAGGCTGGTAATTTAGGAAGCCAATTATAAAATGTTGATGGTTTTTGGATGCAAACGAACATGTATAGAATAGCAACAATGACTAATGGATGAGAAATATCAAGTATCAAGTTGTGGTGTAAATCACATAATTATTTTCTAGAAAGAAGAGGAGTTTGTTCAGCTAAGAATATAGGTGTTGGGTGATGATAGTTCATAGTTATTGGACATCTTAAAAATTAAAATTTAGACAATAGTTAATGATATGGTTGGTTTTTTTTTCATTTTTTTGTAAAAGGTGGATAAAAATGAAGATAAATTTTAAATGTAGATTTCTATTGAACTCAATAATTGCCCGGGTACATTGAAAAGTTGGCAATAATGGGTGCTAGACTTAAACATTTTTTTATAGAATGGAATTTTAAGAAGATGAACTTCAGATTGTGTCAATTGGTAAACAATAGACTATTAGTATGTGTTAGTCAATGACTGATGAATAATGTTAGTAGTTGAGAGATAAAAGGGAGGTTAACTTGGTTTCTTTCATAATAAGAGGGGAAAACATGCAAGTAGATTTATGAGTATCAAATATTAGATGGAGTACAACAAAACTTAATTTTTAGCTTGAGATTGATAACTGATTAGAAACATTAAAACTTATGTCATAATGAGGAATCAATTTGGTCATTCTCCTACTATGAGAAGAAGCAATGCGATTAAAAAGATGGGATTTGAGATTTCACATCAAACAAACATGGAATGCTAACATTAGTAAAGATAGAGAAATAAACACAAGGGAGCATAAAGAGTTAGGAGATTAATGATTCTGCAAATATAATAAGAGAACAAGTTTCATAAATTTTGAGTTTAATTGAAAAACATCAAATCTCAATTATTTACAGGAATCAGGTGGGAATTAATAAAAGGTGTTAGAAATTGGACAATGATAATAGGTGGTCATTTTTATCATGTTTCTAATCATAGAAAGGAAGATTAGGTCATTGACAAGAAGAGTATTGGATGTTAATAGTAAACGGATGTTGAATGTTAGTATTCGATAAATATCATGTGATAGTTTATGAAAAATGTTGGAAGTTTCTTGATATTGGCTGATCATCTAAGCCATGCACATTCATAAGGGAAGCTAGATGACCATAAAGATGAGCATCGAATGTTGATGGGCGTATTGGATAGTGATTGTTAGCAAGCATTTAAAAAATGATTTATGAAGAACAATATAATTTAATTAATGGTGATGATCCACTTAATTGATTTCCTATCAGTATATGTTATCAAGTGATGGGAAGAATTGAATTAGATTTATGTAGTTGTTAAAAGACCTTAGCAAATGTCTAGATTTGTCTGACAAAAAATCAATTACATTGATTGTTCGGGATCTAAAACGCATAAGAAATCCTTTAAACAAAATTAATATCCATATACTGGGTCATGAAACTCATAGGTATATTTTGTGCATCGTAAAATTTACTCCATTTAAATAATCTAAAAACTTATAGAGAAACTTTTGGACAACATTAGAATGCATTCATTGCACCTAAAGCCTCACTAGCAATCATGTGATAATCTTGAGATTTGTAAGTTAGATAGGCTAGCATTTCTTTTTCTTGGTTCAACATACTCTAAGCCAAATTTGCAAGTTAAGCCTAAAATTACAAGCTATTTTGTTAACTTACAATGCTCTAGTACTCAATTCTATCTATTAATCATTAGCTCAAAAATCTTAGAATTAATCTTACATCGTATTTCTTTCTAGCTCAACAAGACTTAGGGTTAAAAATTAAGGAGATTAACCCTTCCAAATAGAGTCAATGGAAACTTGTTCCCTATACAATATCATACTTCATGGATTTGAAAGACTTAGAATAATAAGTTAACATACTTATATTATAAAAATTAGGTATGGTTTATTTTATTGTGAGGTCAAGGTTTCTATATAAGCAATATGTTATAATTTGTTAAGTCCTAAGGGTATAGCCCTAAGAAAACACTAGCTTAAAATTAATACATATTTTACCTTAATATCGCTATTTCAACTTTTAAAAAGTGAAATACAAATTTTTATCAATAGTAAAGATGACATATATTTTAAAATTGCAGCTTAAGTGCAAGATATGCAAATATATAAGAATTGAGAGGTGTGTATGTAAATCTTGCCTACTGTTTTTATGATTAGGTGCTGACGAAATCATAATAGAGCATCAGCCTGAAATCTATCTCCACCCAAATCGAATATAATATAACTGATCATAATTAGATTTATAGCAGAAAGCTTGAGAAGCTAAAATTTAAATACATTTTCATTGTAGTGAAGAAAGCTATAAAGAGATAGTTACAGACAAGTTTCTTTTTGATAAAAACAACAGCAAAAAAGGATTACTTAAATTGAGATCACAAAACTAAGTCTCCACGTTGATCCTATTTCAAGTGTAAATCGCATTCATAACATTTCGCTAAGTTCAATAAGAATTTGAACTTAGTGGCCGGTAAATATTTTGTGAATATGTTATCAGGATTCTCTTTAGATGTAATTTTACTTATTCAAACTCATTTAGTTGCAATAATCTTTTTTATAAAATATAACTTGATATTCTTGTGTTTCGATCTCATGGAAAACAAGATTCTTCATCAAATGTATTGCACTGTGATTGTCACGTTACACAAAAAAAGTTTCTTGGATGAATCATAACTCCTTCATGAGACCTTACAGCCAAAGTTCCTTCTTCATGGCATGGGTCATAAATGAATTTAGCTTTTGTAGTTGATAATGCAACAAACTGCTGAAAGAGAAGATTTCCAACTAAGTATACTATCAAAAATTGTAAAAGTATAACCTGAAGTAGTTTTTCTGTGTCCAGACATCCTGTAAAATCAAAATTTGAGTGACCTGAAAATCAATTCATTTGCGTGATATCTCCCCTAAAAAACTGTTGCATTTTTAGGGTACTTTTGATGGATCTTAGAATCCACTTTGGAGCTAATGTATCTTCCCAGGGTCAGCCATAAAACAAATGACTAAGGGCATGAACAATGTCAGGTTGAGTACAGACCATTCTAAACATCTAGCTCCCAATTATTTGCATAAGAAATATTTCTCATATACGATTGTTCATATTCTATTTTCGGAGCATCATCACGCCTTCCATACCAAAGTTATGCAGTATACTCTTCATACAATATCTCCGAGAAAGAAAAAGTTTGCCATCACTTTTGTTTCTAAAGATTTCTATTCTCAAAATTTTGCCAGCAGCACCCTAGTCTATCATTGCAAATTCTAATGAAAGAGAAACGTTCAAGAAATTAACTTCTGCTCTCCATTTACTTGCAACCAATATATCATCAATGTGTAGCAGTAAGTATATGAGACCTTCTCTATCAGGTGATTTCTTAATATATAAATAATTATCAAGACTGCACCAGTCAAAAACTAATTCTTTTTATGAAACGATCAAATTGTGTATACTAATATCGAGATGACTGCTTTAGATCATATATTGGCCTCATTGGGCAACAAACTTTATTCAGATCACCAATGACAAACCCATAGTTGTTGCATACAAATGGTCTCATTTAAGTTTCCGTGTAAACTCGCAGTCCTTACATCTATTTCATAAAGTTTAAGTTGAACTTAGTGACTATAGACAAAATCACCCTTATAGATGTTTGCCTAATAACTGCTGAAATGGCTTCATTAAAGTCAATTCCTACTGTGTGAAACCTTTGGCAACCAGTCTTACTTTGCATTTCAGTTTTAGCAAACTTTGAAGATTTTTCTTTTTCTTAAAAACACATTTATAAACAACATTTTGATCCTTTGATATGTCAATAATTACCCACGTACCATTCTTCTGCAATTTCATCATTCATTGCTTCAATCCAAAGACTTACCAATTTACCTATTACAGCTTTATCATACGAAGAGAGGTCATCATTAATTGGTTCAGCTAGAATGGTAAAGCTATAATATCAGCATATCCCAATCTTCGTTGAAATCCAATCTTTCGTCTCTCTGTGTCTCTTGACAACGTATATTCAGACTGGTTCTTTGAAATACTAAAGTGAATTATCCAACAATTTTTATTGTTCTGCATCCATACCAATTCTTTACTTCAGCTCAAAATTAATGATTGATGGCTCCACTAGTAGTTGTAATTACTGCCTTTTATTACCTTTCTTATCATTAATTTGCCTGGATTTTAACAAAAATGAGAATTCACTTCCATTGAAAGTTATATATCTATTTGTTATGCACTTTCCACACCCAACTATTGCACCACAATCTGTATCCTTTTATGACAACCTGATAATCCCAAGAATACACACTTCAATGCTCTTAGCAACAGTTTATCATACCTTGAGCATATGTTGTGCAGCAAAGTGCCCTCAAGTTGTTGCAATCCAACTTATGTTTTGTCCACATCTTCATTGGTGAGGTCACTTATTAATCAAATAGCTTGCTATCTTAACAATTTCTCTCCAAAATTCCTTTGGAAGCCCTGCACTAGAAAGCATAAACTCCAAAATTCCCTTGGTAATCCTGAACTAGATAGCAAACACCTGACGCTTTCAAATAACATTCTATTCATTCTTTAGGTAAGCCTGCTCTACTGTGGTGTTTGCAATAGCGAGATGTCTAGAGATTCCATGATCACCATAATTTGTTGAACAAATTTGAACTATATTCTAGTTCATTATCAGTTCAAAACTTCTTGACTCTTATCTCAACCTGGTTCCCATTAGTATTTTCAATTCCTTGAACACTGCAAGAGCTTGGTCTTTAATTTTAAGACACTACACCCATACCATTCTTGAATTGTCATCTATAATGGACATGAAAATATTAGTACCACATTTAGTATGCACTTTGGATGGCCCTCTAAGTCACTATGGATATAATTCAAAATCCCTATATTGTGTTGTTTAATTACCCCAAACCATATTCTACAATTTTTTCCGAGAATACATTTTTCATAAAGTTCGAATTTATGTGCAGTATATTTATATAACAAAATTTGTTTAGATAATTCATTCAATCCCCTTTCACCAATTGGTCCATGCCTTAAAAGACAAAGTTTTATTTTGTCCATATCATTATATGCAAGATTGAGAAAGGCAGCCATAGCACCATTTGTAACCTTTATAGAGCCATTGCCACTCTTCACAATGCAGCCAATTGCATCAAGCATTCCAACTGAAATTAAAATTCACTTAAGATTAGGAACATACCTCACTCTTTGTAATTTTCTGCTACAACTGCCAAACATCTTGATAGTCACCAAGCCTTCTCGCATGATATTGTAAGACTTATTGTCTCCAAGCAAAATAAATCATCATCTTCCCTTTTAGAGAACTTGAAATTATTCTTCATTTGGAGTCATGTGAAATGAGCAATCTGAATCGATGATCCATGCATCACTTCTACAATTGATTGACATGACCAATACTTTGGACGATTCATAAACATCTGAACCACCCACAACTACAACTTTTGCGTCTTCAAGAATTTGCTCCCTTGCCATTTATTTTTTTCTAAACGATCCTTCTTAAAATGCCCTCCTTTGCCACACTTAAAGCATTTTCTTAAAAATTTATTCTTTAAGTAAGACCTTATTTGGTAGGTTCCCTTTTCATTCTTGTTGTCTATTTCATATGTTCTTCCTTTGACAAACAAGTTGTCACCTGGTTTTTCATTCTCAGCCTCAAATTTTCATTAAATCTCATTGGACCTAATGACATATTTCATCTCTCATTATGAGTGTTTGTTAGTCATATAACATTGCATATACAATGTGCTAATTTGACTACCGACAATGAATTAATAAGTATGATTCCTTGATCCTCTTTTTGATTCCTCACTTCAACATTTTTTAGATCAAGAATGATCTTGTTGAACTTATCCATATGCTTCCTAAGATCCTTTGTTTCTTCCATTTGAAGAGTATATATTTCTTTCTTGAGAAACAGATGATTAGCCAAGGATCTTTTCAAGAATAATGATTCATGCTTCGTTTGGGGCAGCTTATCCGTGGCAGCAGCGTTTTTAATATACCGTCTCACTGTTTGGAAACAGCGTTTGAGCAGCTTATCCGAAAATGCAGTTAGTTTTTTACACTAAATGCGAAATACGAGTTGAACCCACGGTCCGCCGTTCCAGATAAACGGCTTATCTGGATAAGCACAAGCTGCCCCAAACGCACCCTCAAACTTCTTCCCTACATCAATGGCTGACCATAATCAGTAAGTTCTCTTAAAACTTCATCAACAAGTGAAAATAGACAACAAGAATGAAAATGAATTTAGAAGTGATTGAAACGTTGTGTGCCTTTAGCTATATTTTCCTCACATTTTCTCTGTCAGTGATTGAAACCATACATTCATCAGCAATGACATTGAAAGCCCTTGATGAACATGCACCGCTTTCATCTTAATGTGCCACAAACTAAAGCCATTCTCGCATGTAAATTTATCAATCTGAAGTTTCTACAGTGGCATCCCTCCTTTTTGGCCTTGATACCAATTGAAAATGAATTTAAGAATAAGAAGAACAAAATGTTAAAGAACAAATGAGCTAAAATATCTAAGTATTTATAATACATCTTTATAGATTTGTTTCTAATTTAACTTTATTGGTAATCAATGTGAAACCCAACCTCAGAATATAACTATATGAAAATTAGAACAAAAGAACAAACCCTACATCCTTCACTTGTTTATTTATACACGCCAACCTCCCTCAAGAAAACAAGAAGAAACAAGAAAGTTGTAAAAAGACAGTTACAGACATATTGTTCTTTAAAATTTAAAAAAAAAAAAAAAAACCTACGTAAATTGGGATGACAAAACTAACACAATGTTTATTATTATGCATCATATCAATTATAGAGTTACGAACAAGTTTTAGCTTATTTCATCTCATTAGTGACCGGTGTTGTACTAAGAATCCATAAACATCTTAGAAAACGCCATGTACTCAAATCACTTTAAAAATATTATGACTCGTTAACTTAATAGAGACATTGTTAAAAGTTCATTAGATTTTTGCAATTTGTTAAGTTTTGGAGCATTGACTTTCTCTTTTGTTGAATTTAGGCCATTATTATGTTTTATGAAAATTTCTAGGAATAGAATGTAGGGTTAATTGACATTCAAATGGATATGTTGAGTTAGTGTGTTTGAATGGGTGAGCTTGTTAATCATCTAGGTTTAAATCATATAGACAATATATCTTTGTAACCAGTATCACTTTTAGGGACAATAAAATGGAGTCTCTGTCAAGACAACAACCCAAGTTAATATTTATGCTGTTGTGAGAAGATCGTCTTGGCTAGAAAAATAAAGAACGCAAACAAGACACAAAGAACACAAGCAAAATTTACGTGGTTCGATCCAAAAGGATCTACATCCACGGGAGGGAAAACATCAACAATCTTACTAAGACTTTTGTGAGAGAATACATAGCTTCAAGATGAGCCCTCATCTTCATGGATCTTCTTGACTCCCAAGACCCACCTTAGATGCACTCCTCACCTAGCCTCAAGCTATTCTCACCCTCTAGAATTCTTGGACGGAATTTCCTCTAGGCTCTCACCAAAAGACCTCTTACATCATACAAAGCCTCACCCACTCACCCCTATATATAACATAAGGTGAAAGAAGGAGGCACAAGGGGTGGACAAAATACAAGAATACCCCCCCTTAGCCAATTGAGAGTCATAAGTAACAATTCTCCACCTTGACTCTCAATTTCAAAGTTACGAAAAAAAGATGATTCCTCCACTCGGCCCCTCGGAGGAGCCCTCAGCCCGTGGTAAAGTTCACTAAGTCCAAACAATGTTTGAACTTAGCTATAGGTAGCGCCTTGGTGAGCATGTCAGCAGGATTCTCTTCAGTAGGTATCTTCTCCACCACTATAGAGCCTTTGGCGACGACGTCCCTCACAAAATGAAGCTTCACATCAATGTGCTTGGACCTTTCATGAAAGACCTGATTCCTGGTGAGATGAATAGTACTCTGATTGTCGCAGAACACGGTAACCACCTTTTGAGGTATCCCGAGCTCTTCAGCCATGCCTTTTAGCCACATGGCTTCCTTGATTGCTTCAGTCACGGCGATGTACTCAGCTTCTGTAGTTGAGAGAGCTACGACGGATTGAAGATTAGACTTCCAACTGACAGCAGTGCCGAAGACAGTGAAGATGAATCCGGCCGCTGATTTCTCGGTGTCGATGCTTCCAGAGATAATCGGAATCCACGTAACCAACAAGCTTTTCTTCGTTGCCTTCCTCGTCTTTTAAAGAGTAGCCCCAAGTCCGTAGTACTTCTTAAGTATCTCGGAATCCACTTCGTAGCTTCCCAGTGAGTCCGCCCGGATTGGCCATGAATCCGCTAACAACACCGACGCGCGTAGGCTAGATCCGGTCCGCCGCACACCATACCGTACATGATGCTACCGACCCCACCGGCATAGGGGACACACTCCATGTATTCCTTCTCCGCTTCGGCCTCGTGTGCTTGAGAGTTCGATAATTTGAAATGCCGACCAATCGGTGTTGCGGCCTCGCTTGCCTCGTGCATATTGAACCTTGCCGAACTTTCCGAATATAAGACTTCCGAGATAAGAATAAGTCGCCCCTTTTCTCGTCCTCTTGATCTCCATTCCTAGGATCTTTGTAGCAGGTCCTAGGTCTTTCATATCGAATTCGAATTAAGCATACCTTTGATCTTCCGGACTTCCTCCTCGCTTCGCTTGCTACTAACATATCATCTACATATAAGAGCAAGTACGTACTTATTTCACTGTCCTGCCACTTCATATATACACAACTGTCGTAGCTGCTTCTGACAAAGCCGATTTTCAGCATAAATTCATCAAATCGTTTGTACCATTGTCTAGGGCTTTGTTTTAATCCGTACAAAGCTTTCTTCGACGAGCAAACCTTGTCCTTAGTCTCCGGTGTGTCTGTACCCATCCGGTCGATTCATGTAGATGGTTTCTTCAAGCTCTCCATGTAGGAACGCAGCTTTAACATCTAGCCGCTCTAATTCCAAATCGAATTGAACCGCTAATGCTAAAACCATCCTAATGGAGCAATTCTTTACCACGGGTGAGAAAATTTCGTTGAAGTCGATTCCTTCTACCTGAGTGAATCCCTTCGCAACTAGTCTGGCTTTGTATCTGATCTTTTCAATACCTGGTGTGCCTTCCTTTTTCTTAAAGGTCCACTTGCAACCAACTACACGTTTGTTTGTTGGTCGATCCACAAGTTCCCAAGTCTTGTTCTTCATCAGAGAGGCCATTTCCTCATTCATGGCATCAACCCATCTGTTTCTTTCCTTGCTCTTTAAGGCTTCCTTATAGTTGTTTGGTTCAGCTTCTTCTATTTCTTCAGCAACACTCAAGGCGTAGAAGATCATATCTGCACGACCGTATCTCTCCGGCGGTCCGATAATTCTTCTTTGTCCGTCTCTTGTCGACTCGTAATCATCCGATCCGTTTTCCGGCTCGTCTCTTCGTCGGTTCTCGGTCACTTCATCCCGATTGTTCACGACAGTCCTTCGATCGACCAAAGTCCGTAGTTGTTGCGGCTCCACCTCAATTGAAGAACCCTCCTTAGCGGCACTCGTTTTTGGTAACGTAGCTTTGCAAATTTGCCATTTTGGATTCATCAAAAGTCACGTCTCTGCTGATGATGCATTTTTGTTGATCTAGACACCAAAGTTTGTAACCCTTGGTTCCAGGTGGATATCCAATGAAAATGCACTTCAAAGCTCTTGCTTCCAGCTTATCCTGTCTGACATGAGCGTAAGCAATACATCCAAAAACTTTCAAGTTATCGTAGTTACCTGGTTTCCCGTACCACATCTCCAAAGGAGTCTTCATATTGATAGCTGTCGATGGACATCTGTTGATAAGGTGGCAGGCGGTTGACACGGCTTCGCCCCAGAAACTTTTGGGTAGACCTGCATTCAGTAGCATACATCTCACTCTCTCTAGGAGAGTCCTGTTCATCCTCTCAGCTAGGCCATTCCGTTGAGGAGTATTCGGATCGTCTTGTGTCTTGTAATACCGTTCTTTCGCACGGCTCTTCAAACCGTTCCGAACAATACTCTGAACCATTATCGGCTCTCAAATGCTTCGGCTTTGCTCCCGTCTTGTTTTCGGTGAGAGTTAACTGGTCCCCGAAACGCCGAAAAGCTTCATCTTTAGTTTTAAGGATGAAGACCCATACCTTCCTGGTGTAGTCGTCGATAATAGACATGAAGTATCTGCCTCCTCCATGAGTCTGAGTCCTGGCTGGTCCCCACAAATCGCTGTGTACGTAATCAAGTGGCTTCTTCGATGTGTGATTTCCGGTAGAGAATTTCACCCTGGTAGCCTTCCCCAGTACACACTGTTCACAGAATTCTAATTTGCTGACTCGATCTCCGCATAACAAATTCTGCTTGGACAGCTCTTGTAAGCCTCTTTCACTTACGTGCCCCGGCCTCATATGCCATAATCCGGTCCTCGTCCGTCTCCGATCGAACCGCATTCGAGTAGTTGCCGATGACGGTTCTTCCGATTAGAGAGTATAACCCGTTCTTTCCGACCCCTTTCATGACAATGAGAGAACCTTTGACTACTCCGATGCAACCATTCTCCGCCTCGAACGTGTATCCGCTCGACTCCGCAGTACCTAAAGAGATCGATTTCTTTTGAGCTCAGGAACGTACCTGACGTGTTGAAGTATCCGCTCAGCTCCATCGAACATCTTTATTCTGACTGTTCCGCTGCCAAGTACCCTGCAAGCTTTATTATCTCCAAGTAGTACAGATCCGCCGTTTGCAAGTTGCAGTGTCTCGAACCAATCTTTGTGAGGGCACATGTGGAAGGAGCACCCGGAGTCGAGGATCCACTCCTTGCTGGATTCTGATTCAGATATCACCAAAGCTTCGCCGAATCATAGCCATCCGAGGCTACACTTGCTTCTCCGAATCTTTAGGCTTCTCCCGAAAACTTTTCTTTCTCTCCGGCAGCTTCCTCCCGAAGTGACCTTCTTTGTGGCGAGTGGTAACACTTGTTAGATCTCTTGAAGACCGACTTCTCGCTCTTCTTTACGGATTTTGATCCGTTCGATCGCTTTTGGAACTTTTCTTGCTCGGTCTTCCTCTAACCGTCGATCGTCTCCACTCGGCCTCTTCTTTCATGTCGTGCTTCTTCTGAAGTTCCTTGGCTTTGATCAGAGATTGAACCTCTTCCAAGGTAATAGTCTGTACCCTACCATAGAGCATTGCATCCCTGAAATGCTCGTAGCTCTTAGGAATTGAGTTTAACAGTAGTAACGCTTTATCCTCGTCGTCCATCTTGACATCAATGTTCTCGAGATCATCTATTATCTTGTTGAACTCGTCGATCTGCTCCGAAACCGACTTGTCCTCGTGCATTTTGAATGAGTATAAGCGCCGCTTCGAAAAAGTCCGTGTAGCCAAAGATTTAGTCATATAAAGTACCTCGAGTTTAGCCCAGAGTGATTGTGCGGTTGTCTCCCTTGACACCTCCCTCAGTACTTTGTCGCCCAAACTCAGAATTATCAGACTGTGAGCCCTGTCCAGGATGACGTTCTTCTCCTTCTCGGTCAGGTCGGTCGGCAATGCTGCCGAACCTTGCAGGGCTTCTGCAACGCCCTGCTGAACCAGTAGAGCCTTCATCTTCACTCTCCACAAGCCGAAATCATTTTTCCCCGTAAATTTCTCGATGTCAAATTTGGCGGAACTCATTCTCGTGGCTGGATTATCACAGATGCGCTTGCTAGCTGTCTTCGCCTCCAAGACTTTTATCAACCAGCGAGCAAGTGGTAGATTTCTCAACTTGCCTTAAGTCTACCCTGCTGAGCACCTTTTGCTGAATATGAAGAGATGATATGCTGGCTGAATACCACCTGCAGTCAAGGTATCCAGCAGGCTGAAGATTGCCTGCAGTCTGGATGACTGCCTGCAAGACTGCCGTAGCTTTGCAAGCCTAATGGATCCTGCTGCCTGCGGTTCAGAGGGAATTCCTGCTAGGCACCAGAATTCCCTTCCACAGTAGTGTCGAAATCCTAGCTAGGTTTCTTGCAAGACAGCCGAAGAAGAAACTCCCCGTCGCTTGTCCGCCGAAGGAAAAAGCCGCTTCCAAAAAACTCCCTGCTTGTCTGCCGATGGAAAAAACTGCTTCCAAGAAACTCCCTGCTTGTCTGCCGATGGAAAAACTGCTTCCAACCTGCTGCTTATCTGAATCCTAGCTAGGTTCGGCTGTTTTATAGCCTTCGATTGCTGGACACCTTCCAAGAATCAGGAATGCCGTACCAAGAAGTGCTGAATACTTCCTGCAGGCCTGCTGAACACCTTCTGGACGGTTCTTGGCTGCCGAATGGAAATGGCAGCAAATGTCGAACTCCTTCGTCGTTCTCGTAGCCTTGATATTTGCCGATTCCCTTCCTCCTCCCAAGAGCACCGGAAGCCGAATGAAGGCAACAGATGGAGAATGCCCTTTCGCAAGTATGCCCGAACTCCCCTGGCGAGTTGAATAGTTTCAGCTTTCTAGCCGAACGGAAAAATCGGATTCTCTTATGGTCGAAATGGCTGGAATGAAAAAAAGTTGGGAAAGAATTGCAGTGCTGATTCTTGTAGCCGAAGAAAATCTGAGACCGAAATCTCCTCTGCGAGTGCCGAGCTCCACTTCCTCCTTGCTGCGGTTCTTGATCGCCAAAGTTCTTGTAATCCCTTCTTCTTGATTCCAGCCGAAAACACCTCTAGCCGAGAACTGTCGTTCTTCCCACAGACGGCGCCAATTGTTGTGAGAAGATCGTCTTGGCTAGAAAAATAAAGAACGCAAACAAGACACAAAGAACACAAGCAAAATTTACGTGGTTCGATCCAAAAGGATCTACATCCACGGGAGGAAAACATCAACAATCTTACTAAGACTTTTGTGAGAGAATACATAGCTTCAAGATGAGCCCTCATCTTCATGGATCTTCTCGACTCCCAAGACCCACCTTAGATGCACTCCTCACCTAGCCTCAAGCTATTCTCACCCTCTAGAATTCTTGGACAGAATTTCCTCTAGGCTCTCACCAAAAGACCTCTTACATCATACAAAGCCTCACCCACTCACCCCTATATATAACATAAGGTGAAAGAAGGAGGCACAAGGGGTGGACAAAATACAAGAATACCCCCCCTTAGCCAATTGAGAGTCATAAGTAACATATGCCATGCCGATCGATCCTACTTTAGTAACTTCATTAGAGGTGAACACATATGCTGGAAATTGATCATCACCAATCTTCCAATGATAGATAATAAGAAACATCATGAGTGAAAGTGAGCGTTTTTCTTAATCATTCTCTATTTATGTAGGAATGAAGCACATAGAAGGATGAATGTTGAATGTTGGTATAGCTAGTGGACATAAGAGTATAGTCCCTGCAATGCATTAAGCCATAGTTGATGGTTAGTGTTGTTCAATGGCCAAAGGTTAGAGAAATCAGTCAATAGATTCAATTGATAATGGATGTAAGTCAATCCGCAACGATCATGATTCGATACGGGTCGGTGACAAAACTCATCAATGATTAATCGGAAACAATGAGTACCACAAAAGCATACGTCGTGCCTAGAATAGAACATATCCCTTGTAGTTTGAAATTTTAGTATCTCAATGAACTCGAAACGATATGCTTCATTATATCGCTTTGTCAAGAAGCTCTTATTTATTTTAATAAGTCTATAAAATTTAGATAATATCTGGTCCCACAAATGATTTTAAGAACCTTTTAATTAAGTTTCTGAGTGTTATTGTCAGGATATTTTTTGACTGATCAATTTTATGAGAAAATTAATCATATTCACATTTAAAACACTTTTATAAAATAAGAAACCTTATTTTTAATTGCAGAACATTCTCATAGAATAAACCACAAATTGATCAATACAAAGCAGAAAAAGGTATTATGAGAAACTAATACATATTGCACAAAGACTAGTCCATAAAAGAAATTGTCTCGGTTTCTCCAATTTCTTTCAAGAGGAAAAAAAGTTTTAATGCTAAATTTTCTTTAAATAGAGAAGTGGTTTTTTTTATTTTATTTCCTTGAATGCCACTTTGAATGATCCTCAAATTTAAGATCAGTTTGTTACTTGTGATTGGAGTTTGATTGATTTTTTAGATAGTCTAGCAATTCATATACTCGGCAATGCATAAAGGGGTCACTTAAATTTTAAATTTATTTATTCATCAACAACTTTTTATCGAGCAAGCATCTTGATATATTTTTTACCCTGATTTAAGCAACTTTGTAGTCAAACTGACTTATCTCAACAAGACGAACCCAATGATGTTAAAGTTGGTTCGATCAAGCCCAGATCAAGCCATTGAACACATTTTTAGATGCTTTTGGATTGCTTTTTAAATTATTAGATGAACTTCAAATTTGACATATTTAGAGTCAAATCGAGCGACTCGTTGAGAAAAATACAATGAGCATAAGAATGTCAAATTTTGAAATCATTAAAGCATTTAAATTATCAAAACGTATCTTTGATCAAATGGGATCATTATGGATCATCTGATCCGGTAGTTAGGCAAGTTACGTGAAAAATGATCAAAATGCCCCTCCCCTAAAGCCTATAAATAGAACATTCTCTTCACTCGAGTGAGGGAAGGAGAAGAAGAGGAATGTCAGACTATCTTGCACAAAAGACCCGATGATGACCATCTTCTTCCATAACCACCAGCCAGCGTCGAACACCGAATGTAGGCCACCATTGACCACTATTAGCCCTCACCGTCCACCATCGCTTGTCACCGCCCGCCAACGCTGACCATCGGCAGTCGGCAATCCCTACTTGCAACTGTTGTACTAAAAATATATTTGTCATGTATGACACCCGTATTAAAGACCCAATGATAACCACTAGCCTCCATAGCTGCCACCCTGCTGTCAACTACGGACTTTGTGGCCAATTACTAATGTTACAATTTCCAACTACAGTCTCTATGGTCATCTGCTGCTATTGCAACCACTGAATATGATCTTTGTGGTCAACCACTACTGTTACAGGTTCCAAGGCCGACATTACTCTTGCAGCCACCAACTACAGACATTATGGTCAATTAATACTGTTATAGTTTCCAATTATGCTCTTCTGTGACCAACTGACACTATTGCAGCTATCGATTATAACAATGGCCAACCACTATCTTCGTAACAATTAACTACGGTCTTTGTGGCCAATTATTGCTACAACATCAACTGACGACCTTTGTGACCAACTTACGCTATTACAACTACGAATTATAGCTTTTATGACTAACTACTACCTTTGTAGCATCATTTGTAATCAACTACTCCTCTTACAGTTTCTAGCTATGGCCTCTATGGCTGGCTGATATTATTACAGCTACCAAATACTACTTTTATGACCAACTACTATCTTTATAATAACCAACTACGATCTTTGTGGCAGTATGATTCAGAACATAGTTATGGCATATGCATGGCAATCGATGCTATTACTGTACATCGACTATAGTCGTTAAAGACATTTGTTGCCTTTGTTGTAGGAAACTACAACTATTATGGTCAACTACTATTATTACAATTTCTAACTGCGGCCTCTGTGTCTACTAATTGCTATTATAGCCAAAAATTACATATGTTGTAGCTCAATATAGCTATTATAATTGAACTACTAGTGTAAAACTGTGATTATTAACTTTGTAATTCTATCTTTTCTAATTCAGGAAAAAAAAACTAACTTATATACTTACAATCATATAGTGGATTAGTTTGATTGAACTAGTACCCGTGATCTTTTTTCTTTCTAGAGTTTTTTTTTTTTCCAGATAAAAAATTTGTTAAGTTATAAGGTTTCACTTTTTTTTTTTTTTAATTTTATTTCAAGAACATATATGATAAAAAGGCTTGCTTGTTACATGGGCGAACTGAATTAGTAAAGTTTTGGGCCATGAGTTCTTCATTAATGGATTTGTTATTGTTATTTGATCGTGATTCATTTTTCTTAATAAAATTTTTTTATTAAAAAAAAGACTTAACGAACGTGCAAATTAAACATAAAAATAGACTGGAAAATGATACTTAATAATTAAAATAGAAGTAAATTTTTTTTACACACAAAAATTATCATTTTAGCAATATTTACACGTTATAAAAATATTATAATCGTCATCATAATAACCAAACAAAATTATACATCATTTAAATATAATGTGGCATAAAATATACTTTTAATACATATTGTTGAATTATTTTAGGATGTAAGTTCCCGTAATACTCGTCAATTTATATAATAGGAGGATGACATAAGAGAATGGACGAGCGTTCTCCATGTCTCGATTCTCTGTTTCTCCAATGATCCTCCTCCTGTTAGACAAAGGTGATGATCTTATCTCTGACTAAAAATGAGAGAGATACCCCGAGTCGATCGACCGATGGCCCCACAAAGGTCGCCTTCCCTGAATACATGAAGAGAAAAGAATATCAAATTATGAATCATACTGTATGAAATTTGTCCATTGTGACTTGCTGAGAAAATCGCAACGCGGATGTCAAGCGGCTTATAAATGATGACAGAGCAAACTCAGTGGTTGGATCCAAGAAATCCACTAGCTGTGGCAAACTCAGTAATCGGGTCTGAGAAGCATCTTTACTCTGTGATTGGTAGGGAAGTTGAATAAGTGAATCCGCCAAATTAATATGCCAGGTAAGTCCACCATGTCAGTTTGGCAGGTGGTTTTGAAGGATATAATGAGGTATTGAATAAGCCTAATGGTAATGCAGTCCTTCAAATGTTCATTAATCAAGGAATCAGTCCAACAAAGCCCGTTTTTTCCACTTCAGTCTCATGACGGCAAATTATCTGAATACACATATAATGTAAGAATATATTGAACTCGCCAAAAAAAATTAAGGCTCAACTCAAACTTATAATACGAAGATTTTTACATAGCTAAAAAGAGCTAGCTTCACACGACTTGGCGATATTTTTTTCAAGCATTGTTAGAAAATTAATACATTTTGTTGGCTGAGATCAATTCTAAATTGTTTTTAAGTTTTCAATTTTAAAATGAGCTTTAAACTATCAAACTAAGAGGTTATTTGTTTTTATTTAGAATTCAGTGCATTACCGCATACGAATTAGCAGCATTTGACGTGCTATAATATTTGGTTCATGTAGAAACAAATTATAAATTACTTCTATTGTTGTAAATAAAACCCTGCGGCTTTTTAATTGTTGCGAATAAATCTTTTATATGTCAATGATAATTTAAGAGCCTAGAAGGGAGATTGATAGATTATTCTGACGATACAGAATTAATACGATGATCTACGAGAATAGTAAATTAAATTCTAAGATAAACAGTTAAGTTAGGCTCAGCTTCTCTCATGATGTACTACGCTGAAGGAATATCAAAATCATTATACATTTTGTAGATTTAGATATGCTCATAAAGAAGTTAAATATGTGACTGAAGTTTAGCATATTGGTTAACGACAAAATCGAAAATTCTAGGACAGATTAGAGGGCACAATTTTCTAAATAAAAATGATTCCGAACAGCACCTTAACTATTTGATCATCAGCAACAAACAATTTTAAGATCAGAAAATAAAAAACAGAGTAAAAAATTAAGATAAGAAAAGACATTTCCTGTTTATACATTTACAGAATACTCAAAATATAATTTTATCATATTTGAACTTCATACGTAAGATATTTTGAAATATGAAATTCTGTTTGTGCTTTCTGCGATTCAATATATGATTCTATGTTTCAATGGTGGATTTATACTGCATAAAATTCAGGAGTTGTTAATATCTATATATATATATATATATATATATATATATATATATATATATATATATATATATGTATATGTATATGTATCACATTATAATTATATATACATAATGTCACCAGCAGCGTAACTACAGAGCAAATAGCATTCTCAAAATGATAGAAACGACAAATTTTATTTCAACAAAATAATGTAAAATTTTCAAACAGAAGCTCAATAATACTGAAGTCTTTATACTTGTACATAATGCTAGAAAATAAAAAAATCTTCAACATAGTGTGTGCTCTACATAACAGCTATTATAAAACACACGTAACACTGGAAACCAATAGAATTTGCAACAACACTGCAGTGCAAATAGGATAAGTCGCCAAAAAACAGAGAATATTAAGACAACCACACAAGATTTTCCATTACAACTAATTCGATATGTGCTTTTAAATGCAAAAAGAAAAGGATAGGAAATACTCCGCGAGAGCGATAGAATTCGAACAATCAGCGTATTCCAACCAAAATATCAACCCTGCAAATCCAAGAATGGGTAAAATTTATCTACAAGCCATGCATGCAAACCAACAAGAATTAAAGTTAAGAGAAATATACATACATATTGCACAAATCCTATGTATTTACATATGGAATATGCAAAGTTCATATCTACACTTCTATCAATTTGGTGTAAAAAACCTATGCACGAAAATATGCATTTCAATTTTAAAAAGGTAGTGATGGTGTATGGTTGATGTGATGTCAAAGATTTGGGTGTTATGGATGTAAATATGAATTTTTAGGTGTTTTATATGTAAATACATAAGAATTGTGTGGTATGTATGTAAATGCGCCTAAGAATGAAGGTCATAGAAAGTAAAAATTGGATAAGGAAAGTTCCCCAGATATAAAATGGCACTTTCAAGAGGTTTGTTACAACGAAGAAAAGTGCAATTACCTTGTTGGCAATGTTGCTGGAAAGCCAGTCGAGCCCCTCGTACAGGCCCTCACCAGAGGTGGCACAAGTGCTCTGAATGTACCTGACGAATAGATTCCAGAATCCCACACCCATCAGCTAAGTCAGCTAAAGAAGTACACACTACTAATCATTCAACAAAACCATTGTAATGAAATTTTGAGAGATACAAGAATGGCTTATCATCATCACCTTCTTCACTAGACCCAAGTATTTGGGGTTGAACTTTATGAGTCCTATTTCTCAGTTCGTTATTTTTAGTGATGTATGAGATTTTAAATTAATTTTTACAAATAACTTGCTGCACTTTTATTTTATCTATTCACCGATCATTTCCCTTTAAACATTCGGCGTCCAAGCTCATTTCAAATATTCTTATGAGTTTTAAATATCCTTACGAGAATGCCTTCCCAAGTCATAATAACAAAATACATCATGATAAAAATACTCCCTTAACATCAGAACCACTAAAAGAAGTTCACCATTCAGAACAATACAAGGACCAATGGCTTTGAGAAGAAAGAATGATACCAGTGTCGCTGACGAAGCGAATGAAGACCGAGCTTATCAGTGATTTCGGCAGCATTCATAGCATTTGGCAGGTCTTGTTTGTTTGCAAACACAAGCAAGACGGCATCACGAAGCTCATCCTACAAGATTCCAATGTAAATCCAGATAAGCACAGTTTTAAAATAGTTGCCAAGCAAAAGATATAATTAGTAGTAAGGAATCGCCATAACAAAACTCCTTGCTGCAAGCAATACAGCATTCTTAATAACTGTTTAGGAAACAGGTAATCAAATAATATGGTTCCCTACCTACCTCAGCATCTTCTAATAATTGATCAATCATGAAGAACTTTTCAATAAGCAACTTGAAGTGAAAGGAGATTCCAAGAACTATGTGAATACTATTTGTGCACAGCTGGTTTTGCGACTGGGGGTTGGAACTGTTGTTCACAAATGGTTAATAAATTGCACTTCCTTAAATTTTACACTTACAACTCCTCACCCCAAATTTGACTTTCAACTGAAGCACGCCTCGAACCGATGCACCTCATTCAGCCACGTTCGAATTACGCCTCTCACCTTCCCGCCCTCTTATTTCATCTTATTGAACTTGAAGTTTGCATTTCTTATTTCTAACCAATTATGTGCTTCAATGGAGTCTTCAAATAACAAATATCATGTGCCATAAACAAGGTCTTTATAAATTCAGTTAGTTTGCATCCAACAGAAATTTGTATTTTCATGACGGCGTAGAAAAATATATTTTCAGTGATGCAAACAATGAAAGACCACTCAAGCAAAATTGTTCAAAAATATGGCTTAGAATACTGCAACAAGACTTCCGATGGACAAACAGAACTGATCGCAAACATTAAAATAAATCAACCGCAGTGCGCCTTAGCTCTCCATTAACAAGTTTAATAAGTCAATGACAATTATTTAAAGTTGATTACCACTAAAAAAAGAGTCTGCACAAAGATTTCAAGATAATAACCCAAGTATGTTATTATAAGCACATTAGTGATGAAGATTCAAAATTTTGATGAACGAATAGAGCAGAATTTAGATCATACACATTCTCAAATTTTCTTTTTTGTTCGATACAAAACATATTAATCGTGCATAGATGTATCACTGTTAAGACAAGCAGCCCTTTGTCAAAATATTTCATTAGTCGTGGTGAGTTGATCAACTTTCCATTCTCAACAAGTAAATACATAGTACAAAATAAATCAAATGTAAGTTTTGTCAATCCAACAAGTATTTCCATATACATGATAACATCACGGTTCATCAACACAAAGTGCACTAGACAGCAACTAGGATGACAATGTTCGCATTAATGATGATGCTGACAACGTCGCAATAATGATGATGATGGTGAGTAGTACTTCTTGTAATTTCACTTAAAGTTTTTTCATTTATTTTTGTTGATGAAGCTGAAAAAACTTCCGTGGAAATTAGGGCAAAACAAAACATTTTTCTTCACAACACAAATCAACACAACGCAAATGCATAAAAGATAAAATACCTACAATTCGAGAGGAAGTGATTTCTCTCTAACCATAACTCTAAGATTCAAGATAACAATCACATATCTGAACCTTAAACATATTAGACCTATTTAGACCCCATAATAATAATTAACAAATGACTACATTGCTCTTTTAGTTTTACGCCTAACATAAGTCTTCAAGCTATTTTTGCGGGTCTCGGCGTTGACTCAGTGGAGCACAAGGCGGAGGGTGTCATAGGAGCCCATCTAACATTACTCTCATCCCAAAAATACATCTTGTCCTCAAGGTGGAAGAGAGAAAACTATTATTGGATCAAATTGTATGGTTTCCACGTGGCGTCATAGTCGGGAAGTTCTTTTCATTTAATCAACACTTTTTTAACACATGTCGATTTCTAATGCACCCCTTTTAACTCAAGTGGCTCCAAGAGAATTTTCATTACATTTTTATATTTAACCAAATACATTAATTCCATACTTTTCCCTAATCCTTGTTGTCCTTGCAAAGGAAACATTACTCAAATTTCTGGCCTCAACCCTTTCATGAAATTCCATTCCAACATCTATCTCTATTGACATCCATCCCAAACTGCAGGATAACATCTCAAATTTCTTCCAATAATCCATGACATACCCTTCCTGGACTAATGCAAAAACTGCTCATGCAAATCTTCTTCTAGCGTGATTCTGAAACATTCCAACAATTGCTATTGAATTATTTTCATGTTCTGATTTACTCACGTTATTCTCTCCATTGAAACCATGTTAGAGACTTCCCTTCAAGGCCGCAGCCATCAATTTTTCTTCCTCCATCAACCCACTAACAACAAAATAATTTCACCACATGATAAACCCAATCATAGGCATCTTCTCCTTCAAAGATCGGCATCTACAACTTCCTTATAGGTAAGTCTCATCCAAAAATTTTTAGACCAAAGTTCGTTCTACCCATGAAATGGGGGTTGGACCCATATTAATTTCTCTTCTTCCATAAGTTTGACTCACCCAATAATCAACTCTCCCCATGAATCACCGTCCGCCCAAAAGTTTGCCGCAACAAAGACATTGAAGCGGTTGGATGCAGACCTTTGCTAGGGTCCGACCAATTGTGGTTCCCTATTTCAGGCCAAAATCCTTCGATCCAAACATCTCCTGCACCCGGATTGCACGTTTTCCAGTTCCATTTGATGCCACTCATTCCAAACTTCCAAATGTTGTGTAATTCACTCATCTGCTTGATCACTGCTCCAAATTAGTCTAAAGCAGCGACGCTGCCCTAATACCACGCGAGTCCTTCTTATTGTTGTCGTTCGCATCCACTCCAGACATCGTCACTTGATCCTGTGGCAGTCGAAGGCGATTTTGTGTGAAACTTCATGATCTTCTTCATCATTTCCTCTAGAGTCGTGAATCTCCCCTCCATGAACAAAAACTGCCCCTCCATGGATTAGAACCGTCCATCCATGGTTGCGAGATGCTCCTCCACTTCGGACCTGATTTGGCCCGCTTCTTCTAATTTCTCCTCCGAAGCCTCTACTTTCTTAGTCGTAATTACTCCAAAGAAGATTTTTTATCATAAAAGCAAAATTATGCACGCCGCAATCCTGTTGTTGGTTTCCCAACTAGTTGGAACTGCGAAAGTATCGTGAAGTTCCTTCACTAAGGCGGTGTGATCGAAATGAATGCATGCCACAATCCTATCTGCTTCCCAACTAGGTCGAACGTGACTAATTCGCGCAAGGCGTTTGTGAAGAAGAAGCCTAAATGTCATGATCCCCTGATTTTCCCAGCTAGGTCAAATCGCGATTAATTCCAGCAAGCATGTGTGCAATCTTCAGTTAATTGGTTTATTCGGCCGATGGGTTAAGCAAGCGAGGATATCACACTGCAAAACTAAACACCTCTATAATGCAGCTTAGAACATCATCCCAGCTGGTTTTAAAACTGGATATGATGACAGCCTCCCGCCTCCAAGGACAAACCAACAAAGACGAGTTCAGAACACAATTTTTTATAAGCTGCCAGCACTGGGTATGGTGGACAAAGGCAGTGTTCACCATGCCACGTTCGCCAATAACTGAAATCTCAGGGTTTGATGCACATGAATCAATAAGAAGTACCCAAACTAGACAAATAAATCTCTCGTCTAAACCATGGTTCAATCCCATTCAAAAGCATTATAACTCAGGCAAGAAAAACTATTGAATTGGTATTTTATCCCGAGTCTAAGCCCCCTGGTACATCTTAAATGGTTTACCATACATCTTAAATGATTTACTATTTGTATTTCTAGCTTGAGTGTCAGATGCAACTACAATAGGCGTGCCTTCTGAGAAAGCATTGACCATTTGTTTGATTTCTATGCATGAGGTTTATTTGGAAGTGAGACGTTGAGAACTCATCAACCCCATTAGCAAAAGCAACTTACGAAATGCAATAATAACACTGTGGAAATAGTTAATTTCTATACATTCTCCCTTAATGCAGTTCCCTGCCCTTTACCCTCAAAGGTCAAAACATAATTTAAATAGTGCATCTGCAATATGAATGCATCCAAAAATATTATTCTTCAAATGTGATGATGCAAATTATGAACACTTGAGTCAGAACCAAAACTAAAGGTACATCTATCAGAAAATACACTTCTGAACTTGCCTCATTTAGCATTCTGTGCAGCTCATCCCGGGCCTCAATAACTCGATCTCTGTCATTACTGTCAACAACAAAAATCAGACCTTGTGTATTCTGGAAATAGTGCCTCCACAATGGTCTGATCTGTTCATTTTCAGTAAAAAAAAAAAACAAAAATAGTTTCATCAATATATGTTATAAGAACTAAATTGTCCTCGAAAAAATAGTCACAACTACATACCTTATCTTGACCACCAACATCCCAAACAGTGAAGCTAATGTTCTTGTACTCAACGGTCTCTACATTGAACCCTGCAACGGAAAGCTGTTAAGCCTCCATAATATCATCATATAACAACATGCTTTCAAAAAGGGTAAGCATATCAAACAAAACATTAATAAACTATGTTTAATATTAGCAATAAGCTCTCAATTAAGATAAAAAAAAATTTGTTTCCATTCAAGAATAATCCACAGAGTTCCCATTTTTCAGTTTTGTAACTGTCTGCCAAAAGACTGGACTTGTATTTTACATTCAAATATTTGGGCGATGCGTATAAATAAATATGACAAAAATCTAGTTCATTTGAATCTTAAAATGCAATAGAAATAATTTAACGTAAATTAAATGATTTTAAATTTAGTTAAATAACAAGAGTGGATGATGAACAATATAAAAAAGGTATGAAAAAGATAAATATGCTAAGTTTTTTAAGAAAATTATCCAAGAAGAAACTAGCTATTCAAAAAAAAGTCAGCCCAAAGAGTGTGGCTTGCGGCATGGCCTGTCGCCCACACTGAGACACAGACCTGTGATGAACACCTAATAATAGTAGAACATGCAGCGAGAGTCACCACTGAAAATTGGGCCAATGTCAGTCAAAACAAAAACATAGACCAGACATTTGACAGGGTCCTGCCTAAAAGTATCAGTTCTGGTGGAAATTTAGCCTTTCTCAATACAAAAAGAGGTAGACCGGACAACTTTGCATACCGAAGTGCAGCGTCGGACAAAGCTCTACTATAAACTACCAAACCAAAAAAAAAATGCACAATAAGAAAAGGTCCAGAGAGTTCCCACAAGCAATAATAAGCAATCAACTTATTTAGAAAACATAGGTTATTCCCTAACTACCACAAAAAGCATCTGATACTTCTACTCATCAAACAGTTAGTACACTTTTATATACAGAAGAATAACAGTAAAACAATTGGCGCATTTCAGCAGTAAAGCAGTTAAAATCATTTTTAGGCTTCTCATATAAATACAAAAAAATTTGAAAAAATATATATATATATACACACACACACACACACAATTACTTGATCATTATGGTTTTTGAGACTAATGCTTATTGAGCTTACAGGTTGGCTCCACGGCAGGGATATATAATTAAATATCTGTCTACTATGGTTATTATGAGATCAAAGATTATATTACCTGCCTGAGATGGATGTATAATCATATATAAGTTTGAAATTGTAAAGACGCTTCAGAAAATTTAATTGCAATTCACTAAAGATTTGATGTGGAAGGAGTTGAATTTCCTAAAATTAAACTAATGAGCATACTCGATTCTTTTGACAGAGTATTGCTAGTTAAAACAAAAACTACATGAGTTGTTATTAAACATAAAGAGTAATATTTAGCATTTATTATTTATAAGGATCAATTAATTGATAAAATTAAGAGCTTTTGACAGGGATATGACGATGTATTTGGATATTTTATAAGGTTCAAAAATTTTATAAGCAAATATACTTTGCTTAAAGATTACTTTTTTATAACCATCTATCTCATCAAAGTCTCAGGCAAAATAATTAAACATTAATTAAACTATAATCCTTCAAAGATAAATTTTTTATGACCATTTATCATCAAAGTCTCAGGCAAAATAATTAAACATGAATTAAAGTTTAATCCTTCAAAGATATTAGATCAACTCTAATCCATCCCTAATTTCTTACTGAAGTCCTTTAGTGAAACAAAATAATTCTAACGTAATAGTTTAAAAGCAAACAATAACCAGCTACAAGACCAATAAGCCCTACATAATACTCAATTAAATTATGTTTTACTTGTCTAAATCCTTAAATAGGCCATGCAAATGCAATTGATTCTTATAGTCACCAGAATAAGTAGGATGAACTCAGTAGTTTTGATTTGGCACATTCAATTAATTAGGAATAAAAAATAATGTATTTAAAAAACTTCTAAAACACCAACCTAATTTAAAATTTTTTAAAGAAATAAAGCAACTATAAACTCTAATACCAAGTTGATGCAAAAGGTCCAAGGGTTTATGTGCTCCTAATGCAACTGGAACAATGCAATGAATATAGATTACACAAGTATATATATATATATATATATATCTGTGTGTGTGTGTGTGTGTGTGTGTGTTTGTGTGTGTGTGTGTGTGTGTGTGTGTTTTACAGATCAAAGATCATAAAATATGCAAAAATAAAAATTAAAAAAAATGTTTTTTTTCAGGTGCAGCCTACATATTTGAAGTAAAATCTAAAGAATAAAGTAAAGATTGAATAAATTCTAGGAAATCAATGAAAAATTCAAATTATGCAAAACTAATGAGAATTCTTTTTTTCCTAATGTTGTGAGCGAATAACAAGGTATTGAGAATTTAGAATAGGAAAGAGTTCAGTTCACCTAAGTAATAAAACTCTAGGCAACACGTCAGTAAAAGAGATAACTTGTTCTAAAATAAATAGTAATATGTGCATCACACTCAAATAAATTACACATTAGCTTATGTAAACAATAATGAAAATTGAAATCAAAACTTTCAAGAAACATAATGTTTTTTAAAATTTCTTTTAGTCCTGAGGCAGAGTGAAAGAGAGAGTGGGATAGAAAGGCAGGAGAAAGAGAGAGAGCAAGTGAGAGACTTTGCCCCAAAAATACTTTCTTTCCCTGAAAAATCCTGCGATTTCCATTTGTTTGTGCACTTGAATTGATTAATAAATACGGACAATTAAATAGATTAAACTCTGGGGTCAAAGACGACAGAATACCATCTACGCTAAAACCAAAGTAAAGACATGTTTCAACAGTCTTCAGAACTAATAAGGTACAGAATATAAGTGGTTGGAGGCTGAACGAAAGCAAAATTAAACATGAAAAATATGATCTTTCTTATTGCATTATGTTAAGTGGATACAAGATTCTAAGGATTTTGATTGATTATGCTTTCTCTTGTATGGTCACCGTGCATTTTAATGTGTTTTGCATTCTTTTGTATGTTCACCAGGTTCCTTTTTTTTTTTTTTACTGTATTCCTTTGTATTTCTTGCATATTTCCATCACAATTTATGTTATTTTGGTCTTCTCTTGCATGTATCACCATGAGCTTCCCTTGCTCACCTTCCCTTTCCATTTTCTTCCTTGGCCAGTACCCTAGCCCATCTAACCCCCTAACCCGAGCCCTAGATCGACTAAACCATCTAACCTGAGACCCCTAGCCCACCTAGCCACCTAACGGATCCCCAGATCCACTAAACCACCTAACCGGCGCCCCAGATCCACCTAGCGACCTAAACCCCTTAAAGTATGATCGTAAAAGATAATGGCTTTTATATCAGGAAAATATGAAAAGAGCTAGGACTTCAAATATTAAATATATAGTATTTATCTGAATAACATTATAAACGCCATTTGATTCTCCTTGACGCCTATAAATGAAAGAGGCAAAAACAAGGCATTCAGCCCTAAGACAAATCAGTTTCAAATGAAAAGGTTAATGCAATTGACCTAGAAGATGGACCAATCATTCATGATCGGTGAGCATGACCACGTCAAGATAGCAGAACATTTTTTAAAGGTCGTTCTCCATCATATCACGAAGAAGAAATATGGAAACCCTAAGACCAAATAGGTTACCAATAGCAAACCCAAAATAATAATAATAATAACCCAAAACAAGTTTGAAGTGATAGATCAAGGGCTTACCAATAGTTGGGATGGTAGTAACAATCTCTCCGAGCTTCAGCTTGTAGAGAATCGTGGTCTTACCAGCGGCATCGAGACCAACCATCAAAATCCTCATCTCCTTCTTCGCAAAGAGACGGCTAAAGAGCTTCGTAAACGTAAGCCCCATCTTCGTCCCAATCTGAATCGCAAAGACAGAGCCAAATGAGTAATACAAGTGCTGAAAGCAAACAAAAATAACTTAAAATACAAAGAAAAACTTGAGATTCAATAACAATCTCGCCAAACTACAGAGAACCCTGATTACAGATCCGTTACCGATTTGAGGCGATATCAAATTACCAAAACATAAAATAGTAAAAAAAAAACCTACAATGGTTTCAGATCTATAAATTGAGAGGTTAGATCACCAAATATGTGAACAGAATACTGAATAAACAATTTCAGATCTGTCAAACTTTTAGCAGATCACGAAGCAGATAGTGGGGCTCAGAGGAAGATCTGGTAAATAAAAAGAATAGAGAAGACTTGTCAATATTAACAAGGCATTACCAAGAGATGTACGCACACAGAGCTAGATGATTACTGGCGAAGATCAAAACGAATGCCGACCCGATCGTCTTCCTCCTCCGCTCTGCACGAAGGAAAGCTATCGATGGGAGGGAAATGGAGAAAACGTAGAGGGAGGAGTTTATATCTAGTGGGCAGAGGAGGAAGCTATCGAACTTCGGCAATTGCAGTTTCCAGCGTTGAGGCCACGCATGTGTGACCGGGGATGGCCCGCGACGACTGAGGCAGAGCCAAAGGCGAAAGCAAAGTGCGACCGGTGTCAACTGGGTATGGCCGGTTAGATTAAAGAGAAGGGAGTCGACCTGGTTGATGTTCTAGAAAGAGGAACGCTGGTGCGGTGTATTTTGAAAAAATTAGTTTAGATATATTATATTTTGATAATTTTTTTAAGAAATTTATTTTTCGAACTGTTGAAATCAGCATGTTCACACCGTTCTTGATTAGGTGTAATAACAGAATTTCAGCTGTAGTCTGATTTTTTCAAAAAAATAATAAATTGTAATAGCCACTGCAGTTTTTTGAAAAATAATTTTTTTCTCAGTAGCTTATCAGCAGTTTATTAATAAGTTACAGTTGTCTCAAACAAACCATTAATAAATTATTAGGTATTGGAAACTTGTTTCATTCTCGATGTTAATAAAACGAGGCTTTGTATTTTAATTTTATTGTATTTATTTGAAATTATTCATATCATTGAAGGGATAATCACATGCACACCATTCGAAGCTTTGATATTTATAAGTTAGTCATAGGTAATTTTTTTTGAACTACCAAACTGATATATTTACATTTTTTTAGTAAATTATTAGGTGTTCACGATCAAATTATTGAGAATTTGATAAAAATGAAAATGGATAATTATATGCATAGCACCTAACTCATTGTTATTTACAAAATCAAACATTCATATGATATTTTTGAACTAGTGTATTTACATGTGTAAATCATTGGCAATTTGATAATAATGAAAATTTTGGGTTGGGGTTTTATCATGAAGTTTGTTATGTGGGGTGAGAATTTGAAAAATGTATGGAAGAGGGTGCGCTGTGATTTGTAAGTAACAAATGCTTTAGGTGCCTATGCATGTAATTGACGTTTTATAGGGAACGAATATCCATGGAAGACATTAATGGAAAGCAGTTTTCTATAGCACTTAATTCTCATTTTCGGACTGTGTGGTACTCTGATACCATTTAAATATCATGAACGCTCATCCATTAATGATATTGTCCGTTTTGGCCAGATGTCCTCACAGTTTTGTCTCATTGGTGTAATTTCTTATGAGTTCACATATCCCAAGAGTGCTCTCATGCAAGCACGTTTAACTTCGGAGTTATAATCATTATATCAAAAAAGTGTCTCGATGTTTAAAAGTTCAACCTCGATATTCTATCGTTCAGAAGACTCAAATATCTTCTTAATGTCAAAAAGTTGCTCTTCGTAGTTTTTGCTCCTCACTAAAACATCACCAATGTATAGTGTTCAAGATTATTACTTTGATGAGTCATGAATATTATATTTATTCATTGGACTCTAGTATGTAGTGTTAACATTTTTTTCTAATTCAAAATAAATAATCTTCTAATGAAATTTTAAGAAAAATGTGGCACTTAATTTTAGGAGATTTACATATTGCGTATTAACGTATATCAATCATCTAAAGTTCAATTTTTACTTACAGATCATCAAACTCGTGTTGAAAACATAGGAATCTGATGATTTGTACGTAAAAATTGAGATTTTGGTGGTCGATATGTCAATATATAAGAATTGGTTAGTATGTAATTAGCCTTAATTTTAAGTTGTCGCACATTCTTCATCTCTTCTAATTGTATATGTTTGATTGCATTGAGCAATTTTTTATTTCTTCTTTAAAAGCAAGTGTTATTTGTTCAAAGGGGTTTTTATCCTTTTGTATGATTGTTGGGATTCCTTCATGTATGTTTAAATAATGCTATTGATATCTACATCTCTTAAGCATTTGGAAAGATCCCCCAAAACTTTTGTTATTATTTTTTAAAATTAAAATTGGTATAGAAAAGAAAATATATATGTATTTTAACATCAACAACTTCAAACTTTTACACTTGATTTATGCACGAAATATTTTAATCATGCATGAATCCCGATGCGTATTGGAAAGATGAGCTCCAAATATTTAATTACATATACAACAATTACATGAAATGAATTGGAAAGATGAGCTGTCAGGTATCAATCATGGCTTGATCTGAGTTTAAGTGAGTCTGGATCATGCACTTAAAACATAGTAAAAAAAATTTTAGATATATTTTTGGAGACTGAATGATCTTCAAATATGATTTTATAATCGAATTGAGTGTGTAAACGAGAAGAAACCAACAAGCCCGTATCACTTAATTGTGACGTCACCAAGACACTTAAATGCTTATAAAATATCATATGATTGAAATCAACATTATAAGCAATCCGATGAAGTGGCCTGAATTCATGCAATATTTATAGAGGATGTCACTCACAAAGTCTATAAATATACCCTACTCTCTTCATGAAGGGGGCATGGACCTAGAGAAGAAATTTGAAGAAGCTCCAGGGTCTGATTGGGGCAAATTATCCTGACAATCTGATAATATGTAAGCTAGTTTGTTGTTTAGGACATCTTATTCAGAACAGCTTATTTGTAGTTATTTCTGGATAAATAACAATTATGCCCATGTTTAGTAATGTTGTTTGAAGTAGAACTGTCTGGACAAAATAATTGATAAAATAAAAGTAGAAAACCAATACAAAACAGTTTAAAAAAAATAAGAAGCAATTCTCACTCACGCGTGAATATCAAAATTGACCTTCCTAATCTTAAACAAACCTCATGGGTGTATCTAAAGCCTTCACTGTAAATAATCTAACTTATAAATTACATTATGTAAAAAAATAAAAGATTGCAAAGACAAAATCAAATGAGACAAATTTACCGATACATAACCTAATAATTATATCCATAATCCTTGTATGGGCAAAATTATATCAAAATCGGCTTTCATTGCAAGCGAAATTTTTGCATACGAACGGCGTACGCAGAGCTGCGTACGTCATCCAAAAATATCACACCCTCACCCCAAAAGTGTATGTGGTGGGGGCCACTTTTATTATTATTTTTTTTTAATAAAAAAAATTTCTCATTGGACGGCGTACACAGCTCTGCGTAAGATGTCCGGATGCAAAAATTCGTCTTTTTTGCAGAATCTTTGTCTAAAATCAACAACAAAAACACAAAAATCGAGCTCATATCGTCTAGAAGAATCATCTCCTTGGTGTGCAATTATCCAGTTAGGCGAGGAGTCTTTAATTGGAGAGTAGCCAGAGCCTGATGTCGTCTTCCAGCGGATAGGGGCCGTAGCCAGCGGGGATGCCACACATCGAAGCCTCTCAAAGGCGGAGGCTGCAGCCGGGAGGCGGGATTGCAGAATGGCAGGAGTGGGTGTGCTTAGGCACTAAAAAGGAGGGGGAGACGCTTCGTCGAGACATCGCTGCCATTAACGATGACTGCGTCGAACTGCGATCGATCGATAACAAAATTTCCCTAGCCATGCAGGCCGAAGGAGCGAAGGGAAGGGGAGAGATCTGGTGAGGGCGAGGGCTATGGAGAAAGGCACGGGGTGCTTTTTTCATGTGCGTCGTCTGCACATACGGACGCCAATGGCAGGCGCCACTTGTAAAGTGGGCCCCGCCTCCATACACTTTAATTGGTAGAGGGTATGGAGGTGGGGCCCACTTTACAAGTGTCGCCCTGCCATTGGGCGTCCGTATGTGCGGACGACGCACATGAAAAAATGGCAGGCACGGGAGGAATTCTTCTCCCTAACGTGAGAAGAAAAAGTAGGACGCGGCCTCTTTCCCGCTTCGCCCTCTATTAACAAAATTTCCCAACTGCGATCGATCGATCGAGCTGCAGCAATAAACTAGCCGAACTTGTTTTCCAAACACACAATCGGCGTTTGCATACAACCACCGCACACAAATAAGCTGCCACAAACGGGCCCTCAAGCTCTTGAGGGTTCCTAAGCTTTACCACCACCAGACTACTGTAGTTGGGTCTTTGTCATTGTCAAACCACCATTGTCAGGCAACCAATGTCGTCGCCATCGGATCACTATCATCTAGTCGTCGCTGCCGTCGAACCACCGAGGCTCAACCATCATTATCGCCACCTTCACTGGGCCATCGCTGTTCGGCCACCGTCATCACTGCCACCAGACCACGGCTATAAGGTTGTAGCCACCATTGAACTAATATCTCCTAGCTGCCACAGACTTCGAACCACCATTGTCTCCGTCACCATATCACCTCCATCTAGCAAACGCTGCGGTCAAACCACCGTTGCATTGCCACAACTATCAATGCCGCCAGACCACCGTTGTCTAGCCATAGTCGCTGCTTTTATACCACCATTGCCAGGTAACCACCATCATTGTCCCTGTACCACTTTCATTGGGTTGATGTTACTAACAACGCTGACATTAGATTTATTGGCACATGACTTCTACAATCATTTTTACTTCATAGTTGTCAATCGCCGCAACCTCCCCAACTTATTCTACCACTCGCCTAGCATAAGTCACATTGATAAATCCCACTTATGTAATATTGCTTTTGGTTATTCAAAAGTTCATAAAATGTTATAACCTGCCTCGACACAGTAGAATCACTTTAACTCGGCTAAACCCCGTGATTTTTACTTTTCCAATTAAAAATCTTGATGTTCTCTATGTCAGTTTTTTCTTTGTTTATATGTGTGTCAGATCTTGAACGCTAACAAATCATTCTACTGTCGCGAATTTACCAACAAGCAAACAACACTAAAATATTTTTCAAGCATTCAAAGCTAAACAATTTGAACCTAAAATTTAAGATACCTCACTCCAACAATACTCCAACAATTTACGTGGCATCGCTCCACATCAATTATCACTTCCGATCAAATAAAAATATAATCATATATCATACATCAAAAGCTCACTCAATCACATTTATTTTCACTTCCTCTTGAACCTTACTCAACCATGGAAAGGAGCCATGACTAAAGAAGTAGCAAATTATATGAACCCTTTCATCCTAAACAATTAATATTTTATAATATCAATTATTAACGAGTATTTGACTAAGGGTCCGTTTGGGGCAGTGGTGCGGTGGCAGTGCAACACCGCGCTGCAGTTTTAACTGTTTGGGTATACTATATTTTGACAGCTTTTTCAAAAAACTGTTGCTGAAACCTACGTTTTCTCATCAATTTTAGTTAGATGCGATACAACTTTTTAGCTGCGGCCTGACTTTTAAAAAAAATTATATAATAAGCACTGCAATTTTTTGAACATAAGATTATTTTTCAACAGCTTCACAATAACTTACTATAAAGCTACAACTGCCCGAAACATACCTTAAAAAATATTAAGTTTTGCTAGATACAGTACTTATCAAATTATTTTTCAACACAAAAACTTAGTTATATTAGTGGGAGACAATACTTCAATATTTCTATCTTAATATAACTTTTCAAGTCATGGGCTAGAATTTTTATTTTAAGTGCAATCTACATATTTTGATTTATTCAGCAAGTTAAATAATAACAAATTAATATGATCATACAAACCTAGTAAGATCTCAAATATCAATAAATATGTTAGATAAAATAAATATTTATGATAAAATGAATATTTATATTGGGGTCGTTAACACACACACCACCAAACTTTTATGTATTTACATATCCAATACTTAAATTTTAATTTTTCACATTTATATCACCCAATCCTTTCATATCACATCAAAAATATTATTACCTAAAGTATTCATTCAAAGCCTTCAACAGTGGGTATTCAATATATATGGTGGTTGATATGTAAAAAACTCCAATTAAAGTTGTTTATTCATGTATGAGGTATCAAAAAAGGAACATATATTATGACAAGCTTGAGATAAAGTTGCCACCCAAACAATCTTTTGTGATAATAAAAATGAGAAAGATTTACATACATACCCTTCAATTCTTATGTATTTATACTTCTAACACCTAAACTTCATTTTATTACATAGTTACCACCTTTCTTATGCATAAAAAGGTGTATTTCACTTTTTAAAAGACAAAATGGTGGTATTTTTTATGTGATATGAAAGATTTGGGTGGTATAAATGTAAAAGAGCAAAGTTTAGGTGTTAGATATGTAAATGCATAAGAATAGGATGGTATTTATGTAAATATCCCTAAATATAAAACATATTCCGAAGTAAATCCCATGAAATTGGCTAACCATGAGTAAATTTGATCTTTTATTCCAATTTGCAGGGACTGAGTGCCTCAATCTCATACCTCACCTCCTCCAGGTGGTCATTGATGCTTGTCACTGCATCTTGGACTCCTCTAATGGCTTCCTTGAGAGACCTTTCATACTCAGCATCGGCTTCAGCATCCTCAGTTCCATCTGCTTCAGTAATCTCTCGTACATGCCGGCACTCGTGTTTTGTCTCGTTGCCAGAACGACAGCTTTCATGGCTCACCAGCCTCTCTGATGGCCGACCGGCCTTCTTCAGAATCTGAATCTTTGCAGTCTGTACCAAAAGAGTGTTGATCCATGCAATTATCTAAATGTTAAGGGGGAATGTAATAATAGCTCCAACGTGGTTGGTGGAGACTGAACAAGATTTCAATCCACATTACAAACTGATGCAAACTTAGAGCCAGCTAGAGTCTGACATTTAAATTTTAACAGAGTGAAAAATGAACTAATTTTATTCAAAAGCAAAAAATAAGAGCTCACAAAACATTATAGATCTTATAGATCAAGATACTGCGTGTGTCCATGAATAAAGTTCCTTCTTTTGAATTTTCTAAGGGCCATAGACTACCGAGTACAAAGGTGAATAATAAAAAAAATGAGGAATTTGCATACATACCACTCAATTCCTATGAATTTCACATGTAATACTTAAATTTTGCTTTTACATTTATACCGCCCAAATCATCCGTGTCACTTCAAAAATATCGCCATTTTAACTTTTTAGAAGTGAAATATCCATTTTCATGCATAAATAAGGTGGATTTAGAACAATTTCAAATTAAAAAACACATCAAAAATAATACTTCATACGTTTTGGTAAAAGCAAACTCTAAAGAAGTTGCATGTTCTTTTAATCAGGGCAGTCACCCAGACCAAAAAACTGAGCAATGTTTCTATTACTTAAAAACCATCAATTCTAAGAGTCACCACTTTAATCAAGTAAGAGATTTGAAGATTTACAAAGTGACCGTCAATTTATATATTCACTATTGCTGGTGAAAAGGCATTGAATTCTCATCTAAATCTATATAGTTTGCATTTCGTATTTTTATATAAAATAAAAAAATAATAATAATTGTTAAAAATTTGAGCTTGTAAACTATGTGCATATTACATGAAGTTGTGCATCTCATACTAGGTCTGCATTGGAAGTTATTGTCCTGTATCACAATAACTTCTTATAGTTTATAAGCTCAAAGTACATAAAAATTATCAAGAAATACTGAAATAAATCTACTGATAAACAACAGTGAAATCTAAAGGAAATAACATAAAAATAAAAGGCTAGCAGTGTCCACTTATTATTCGGTTGTTCTAAATGCATCCTATAATTTGTGAAGTGAAAAGAGTAAACAGAAAATGCTAAAATCAGGAATTTGACATCCATGCTGTAGTCTCACAGCACTGCGTAGGTGTAGCTGACTGAGGCAGGAAAAAACGAGAGGAGATTAAATATAGTTTAATTCGATAACATGAGTTAAATATGCTCCATATTCGGTCAATTTTGGTCCCACTGTCCTCAACATGCACTGTTTAATATTCACTTCAGCCACTTTTTAAATGCCACAGCAATCAGCAAAATATGAGAGCATTTAGAACAACAAATATTTGCTTCTTAAAACCATTTAGTCCCGTAACATATAAAGTATCAATCTAGTATGCAGACGCTTTTAATATGGGAAAGAGTGGGGGGGGGGGAGTAATTTGACACTTTCGTAGATAATGAGACTAAAATGGCCCCATGTAAACAGTCGGGGACTATTTTAGCATTTTACTCATTTCAGAAATAATGACACCCTCTCAGTGAATTAATTGCAGTGTGAGATGTATGAGAATCAGGAATAAATAGAGCAAATAATTTCTAACACCATAATTGAAATCTAGCAGAAACCATATGCCAATTTTTTTCTAGTACTGTCAATAGATAAGAGGACATTTGCAATCACTTTTATTTTATATTTTTTATCTTTTATTTGTTCAATTTTTTTTTATTAGGTTTGATTTGAAACAAAACATTTTTGGCATGTTAACTAGCATATAATTGTTTTCCAAAACACTTAAAAGTTGTATTAAATGTTTTCAAGAACACATTAACTTATTTTTAGAACAAAAAATTAAAACACGTAAAAAACACATTAAACAAAAATGTTTTTAAAAGCAAAAGAAAAAAATGAAAACAAAACAAAAAAATAAAATTGATCCCAAACAAGCCCTAAACTCCAAAATATGATTTGTATGAGTTATTTGTAATAAAAACAGAAAGAAAAAAATCAAAAAGCATTTACCAAATGTAATTTCTGCTTCTCTTCCACTTGTACCTCCTTCAAAAGACAAGCAAGGTCGCTGCGTGATGTATCAGGCATCAAAAACAGTGATTCCATTTCAAGGACCTGCAATTTGCTATGTTACCTTTTACCCCATAAGCTTGATTAACAAAAGGGAGCGTAGGGGAAGAGAGAGAGAGGGGTGGGTTGAGGAGGAGGAGTTAGAGAGAGAAAACTTGTAGCGAAGTAACTTGCTTCCTTTGAACAGGCATTGAACTCAGTGGTGATCTCAGCACATAGTTGTTGATAAGCCATTTCTTCTCCATGAGCCATGTATTCAGCAAAACCCCTGCAAAAGAACTCGTAGTTGTTAAAGAAGAAAATAAATCACAACTTCACAAAACAAGACATTGAAAATAAATTTTCAACTTCAGTCAACAATCACTGGTCATGTTAAGTCTATATAACACCAGAAATATGCCAAAATCAATCGCCTTTTGAAGCTAATGCGAATTAAACATGCAAAAGAAATATATAATCCCATTATATCAATTATACATAGCACAGGATTGGAAGGCAATACCCTGCCTTTAGCAAACATAAAAAAGTCTGAAGCATTCATTACTTTGCCGAACCTATTGATCAGCACAGTTAGGCTTCATTTGCTATAGCTGAAACTTATTTGCAACACTTAGTTTCCAACAGAACCAGTATCTATTAATAAATACTTGCCAATAAATGTGCTTGACCTGTTCGCCCATCCTTCTATGGTCTAGCACAAAGGGCCTTTTGTTTAATATATGTGCTTACATGTATATGAAAATTGCAAAAATTCCTGTTGGAAATGCCACTCTTTCTTCGCATTCTTCTTGTTTAAAATTACACAATAAGAGGCGTACCATGAGGCCAGTCTCAGCAGTTTTTATAAAAAATCACAGTGAGGTTTGCGCTTTATTTTCCCGGTTGAGGTCCGTCTCGCCTTAAAAAGCACCTCGAATATGTGTAGTTATCCACATTGTTTTAATAAAGCAAAAATTAAAATGTATATATCCCACCTATCAACCCTCGCAACTCAGAATAAAAATCAAGAATGGAAAAGATATCCACAACTAATTATATCGTTGAAGTTCTAACTATCAACATAATTAATAATTTAATTAATATTTTTATTGATGATTATTTATTAGAAAAAAAAGTAAGACAATTTAAATATAAGGAGGAATTTGAGAATATGAATATTACTCTGGATAAGGCGCGCGAAAAAGCAAGTCGTTGTACCAATGATTCTGATGAAACTTTATTCTGTGGAGTCATATGAACTTTAAATTTAAATTTCAAATATTGACAACTTGTTATATTCTTACTTAGGTGGGGGAAGAATGAGTAGGAGAGAAATACTTATGTTGAATTTATTTTGATCGTTATCTTTTGATGTTTTAATATTTTATTTTGGCATCCTAGCTTACTTTGATAGTTTAATATTTTAATAACCCATCTTTTTTCATAAGTTGGTATTAAAATACTAATGAGTTACTTCTTATTTTTTACTACTTGTTTTGTAACTTGTTATATTATTTTTAAATGTGTTATATGTTATTTCTCACGCCACACTTTAAATACAATATTTATTAATTGACATAATTTTTTAAATTAGAGGCTTATGCCTCAAAACACCTTCATGCTTATGCCTCGCCTCATAGATGAAAACATCTCAGTTACCCGCTTTCATAACTATAAACCTTTAGTGTTCTATAGATTTACAAGCACACGTTTAAATGAAAGTTTGTGAATGCTTAAATTTAGCTATGAACAACTAGGGGTTGTCTGGTAGCGGATTTAGAGCAGAATTTAACTTGGAAGCAGGCTAAATCTTGTGAGACGGTCATTTTGGACAAAATATAGCCGCGGATTTGAAAAAACCAGATTTTGCGGATTTCAGCTGTAAATCCCGGATTTACCAAATTCCGAGAATCAATGGATTTATAGGGGATTTACGGATTTCATTTCCATTTAGTTTTCGGGATTTAACCCATTCAGGATTTAGTAAATCCGGATTTATTGAATCCTAATCACTTAAATCTCATCTTTTGACATACAGCGCCTTAACTCTAAAGCATGCTTACAACACTTCAATAAACGGCCATTTTACTTTTGTATGCTAAAAGAACTATAAATAATAATTTAACTAAACAAATAATAAATGGTTTCTGAATTTCAACACACAAACACAAACTTATGCAAAGTATCATCAACGTTAGCTTCAACAGCTTTTAAACTCTGTCCCCTCGAAATTAACTTTTAAACCTAATTTCCAAACACCCACAGTTATCTAACGCTAATTAATTGAATGAAGTGGCTCGTTTTCGACTCCATAAGAAATATTACAAAAGACGCAGAGAAAAGCACGCTTTTCACTGGTTTCAAAGAGGTTCTACGTTTATTATGGACTGTTTCTTCAAATTCAGAAGGCCAATAGTACTAAACAAAACGAAGAGTAACTCGATTTGAATAATAGAATAAAAAGAGTGAGGCCGCGCTATGACATCATGAAAAAGAAATCTAGGTTTATGAATTAAAACCCTAGTTGATAGAAAGAAAAACAAAAGGTAAACTCAGCCAAATCCCACATTCGAATAATCCGAATTTCGACAACAAACAAAACTACTACCTCGGAGATCACTGAAGCACAAAATAGATAAAACAGATGTGAATTCAGAGAACTAAAAACGATAAATATGAAAGGAATCAAGTTGAGAAAGAGTGAAGTACCGGTGCCAACTAGCGTACGCCTTTGCCCTCCGCTGCTGGACTCCGAGAAATCTCCTAAGAAGGTCCAGAATTTTAGCCGACTTTGAACTCAAATTGAGATCCATCGCCTCCATTTCCTTCACAACATCACCCTCGCCGGCTTCCATTCCCATCCCTTCCGGTATCCCCGAGTCTTCCATTTTCCCTTTCTGCAAGCACCTGACTTGGGGTTTTGCCTCCTTTTAAAGGATGAAAGATTTTTAAGACCTTTTTTTTTCGTAAAATAATGTAAATTAATATATTTATAATTATTCGTGCTCAGGTTCGAATTCATAAAATAAATTTTAATAAAATTTTAATTTAATTTCATATAAATTAAATGATAGAATGTGATATTTTTCATAAAATCCATCGATTTTCTTCCCCAACTACCCCGCCTCACTTGTGTCCAAGAAAATATTACATTCAGATTCTGGACGCACACAATTTACATCTGAAAAACTCATGATAGAATTGCATTTGTCAAATGGGCTCCACTGCAATACACTAATATTGGTCAGTGTTAAAAGCGATGGTGCCCGCTTGACATGAGGCGCCCCATCATTAGACTCCGGTTGTAATATTCTTTTCTTGTGTTTGTGCTCTATCTCCTCTTTTACACACAAATGTCTTGTGCTAACTCTCATTTTAATTCTACACACTTTGATTATTTTAGTAATGAAAAATGTAAATAGAGAAGATTTTTTGTGGCATGTAGGTCATCCAGGAGAACCCAAAAGATCAAACTTCTCATCATATACTTAAAACCCCTCCAAATGAATAAAAAATGCAAAAGGAAAAAAAAAACGTCACACAAACACCTTCTTAACCACACAGAAACACACATACACCTCCACCATCACCTCCTCTACACAACCACACCTTGACCACACACAAACACACCCACACCTCCACCATCACCTTCTCTACAGAACCACACAAACACCACCTTAAGCATACACAAACACATTCACCATCATCAGTACATCCACAACCATAAACCAACCACAACCATCTCACCCACACAGAAACACATCCACCAACGCATACACTTTCACACACCAATCACTCAATATCACCACCGCCACTTCCACGTCCACGCACCAACCACCACCTCCTCGTCCTTCAACACAAACACATCCACCCCTACATCCACCACATAAACACAAATAAGTCAACATCAACCAAATGTGCAGTGATTAGGCAAAAAGAAAACCATAATCCACCATTGCACGTGCATTCAAAACTAGCAGTATTACACCACAATTCATGAAAAAAAAGGAGTACGCATAAGCATTTGCCAAATCAAAATTTCAAAAAATCCAAGTCATTGCAAATGGGGTCTCTAAAAATCCCAAAATTCCACTTCAATCGAGAATTAATGAAGCATAAGCATTAGCCGTGTCGAAAATCTAAAAAATCCAAGCCATTGCACGTGGGATCCAAAAAATATCCCAATATCGAACGTCAACTGAGAAGCAATGAAGCATAAGCATTAGCCAAATCAAAAACCACAAAGTTCTCGAGCACAAAGAACCACACCAACACCAGGAGGAACCACCGCGTAAAGAAACCACGATCGAAACAAAGGCACAAAACTAAAAGCCACACAATTAGGGTGGAGAAACCACCACATAAAGATTACCCAACATGAAGAAGAATCACCGCAAAGAGAAGAACATGAAAATATCAGATACATACAAATTTTCAAAATCAAAGACAATGACATAGTTAAGGTATGGATTACTTAACACGAAGAGGAACCACCGCACAGAAAAACCACAGTACAGAGGAACCACCGCACAAAGCACCGCACAAAAGAACAACATCCACACATATCAAAACATCCATACAGACCCAAGGAGGAGATAGAGAAGAGGAAGGAGAGAACTTCTTGAGAGAGGCACAAAACCACTGCGAGAATCGCGAGAGAGAGAGGGAGATAGGGGGAAGAGGTGAGGGCCGCTAGGGCAAATGTGAGAGGGAGGTTTGTGGGAGAGGAGGGCAGCTGGGGCTAGACACATGTGAAAAACAATCACTGGAGAAAAGTGTTAGTCGCGTCGACACTATACGAACGGGCGGGGGCAGCATTATCAAAGTTGCAACTGCTTTTTTTCATACTTTCCATAAAATTCCCCGCACAATCAAAATTTGTCATGTTTTTTGGCCGCAACCCTAAAAGGGGCCTTAGACCAGGACTCCACAATTAATATCTTTCGCTGGTCTAAACCTTTGTCTAAATCATCTAACACTCCCAACTTTTTGTTTCGCTGAAACTTCCTGTCTCTAACCAAAGAACCCAGCTTATGTCCCTCCCCCTCTCGGTTTCGGTCACACATTGCCTTCATGAACGAACCTTCGCGATATAGTCCCCAATAGAGCTAGCTCGATGGAATCGAGACCAAAGAAACCCCCATCTTTATCATCCTTCCACTCCGTTACTACCATAAACTATTAATAAAGGTAAACCCGTTTCAATCCCTTTATGCTTAAATTATGCATAAATCCTACTTAAAACCGACAACTATGCAGTTCCTACTTAAATCCTTCTCAAATTCTGCTACTAAACAACCCTAAATGTTCATACAAGTGTGGTTAAACAAATATCATATAATTTATATCAATTGTTATTATCATAATCATTTTGAAGTGAACAGATCTTAGAAGAGTCCATCGTCTCTTACGCCTAGCTACCAAAGATGTAATGGTGTTTGTTTTGTTCTCGATTTTTGCGGCCTCGGTGACTTGCTTTTTAAAGATCCTCACTCGCAATCAGCGCCAGATTCTCCTGTTATTGATTTTCTTCTCCGACTAACTCACCTCCCTTGTGCTCGTACTTTGTCTCCCCTTTCACACACAAACGCTTCCTGTTAGCTCTCATTTATGTTTTACCCACTCTGATTCTTTTAATTCTGAAAAGAAGTAAAGAGAGAAGTTTTTTTGTAGCACGTAAACCATCCAAAAGAACCCATAAGGTCAACCTTTTGATTATAGACATCAAAAAACCACTAAATGAAAAAAAGAAATGCAAAAGGAAAATAATCATCACACCAACTCCTCCTTCACCACACACAAACACACCAATACCTCCACCATCACCCCCTCTACAACACATCCACTACAACCACACCAACACCTCATTAGCCACACACATACACATTCACCATCTCACCCACACACAAACACATACACAGCTGCACACCAACCACCCTACATAACCACCTCCACCTCCACATCCACATACTAACCACCCTTCACCACCACCTCCTCGTCCTTCAACACAAACACATCCACCCCCACATCCACCAAATCAAAACCATAAGCCAACATCAACCAAATGTACAGTGACTAAGCCAAAGGAAAACCATAATCCACCATTGCACGTGTGTTCAAAACCAACACGTATTACACCATAATAAAAGAGTAAGCACAGGCATTTGCCAAATAAAAAATCCAAAAAATCCAAGAAATCACACATGGGATCTCAAAAAATTCTAAAATCCAACTTCAACCAAGAATCAACGAAGCATAGCATTTCCCAAATTGAAAATCCAAAAAGTCCAAGTTATTGCACGTGGGATCCCAAAAACCAACTTCAACCGACAGGCAATGAAGAATAAGCATTAGCCAAAAAAAATACAAAATTCTTGAGCACAGAGAACCACACCAAAATTAAAAGGAACCACCACACAGAGGAATCCACGGTGGGCACAAAGGCGTAAAACCAAAAGCCACACAGTCAAACTAAATAAACCACCACACAAAAATTACTCATCACAAAGAAGAACCACGACACAAAGGAACCACTGCAAAGATGAGACCACAAAAATATCAGATGCATACACATTTCCAAAATCAAAGACAATGACATAGTTAAGGTAGGGATTACCCAGCAAAAAGAGGAACCACCACACAGAGAAACCACAGTGCAGAGGAACCACCGCACAGAGAAACCACCATAGAGTATCGCACGTATAAACAACACCACACATGGATCAAAAGAACCAAAACAGAGCCGCTGAGTGGATAGAGGAGAGGGAGAATAGTACTCACCGAGAGAGTCACAATGCCACCACGAGAGTCATGAGAATAAGAGAGAGAGAGAGAGAGAGAGAGAGAGAGAGAGAGAGAAGAGGAGAGGGCCGCTAGGGCAAGATACAAGAGAGAGGATCGCGGGAGAGAAGGGACGTGAGAGAAATTATTACAGGAGAGGAGTAGCATCTACTGCAACACTATACTAACAAACGCGGGCCACATGATTAAACGTGTGACCACATTTAATCAAATTTTCATAAAATACGCAGCACAATCAAAATTTGAGCATTTTCTAGTTGCTGCCTTAATTAGTCTCGGGCTCTGCAGTTAATATGTTTCATTGGCTGAATCCCTTGTCTAAATCATCGCCACACTCCCAGTTTACAGTTTTGCCAAAACTTCTGGTCTATGTCCGCTTATGTCTCTCCCCCTCTCGGTTTTGCCTAAAATCATCGCCTTCGTGAAGGAATTCAACCTTTGCGGTACAAAAGGCAACGACGAGAGCCAGACCCGAAAACTCCCATATGTATCATCCTTCCACTCTGTACCTTCCAGAAACATTGACGAAGGTAAAATTGTTTCAATCTTTCGTGCTTAAATTCTACGTAAATCCTGCTTAAAACTGACTACCATACAATTCGTGCTTAAATCCTTTTCAAATCCTGCTACTAAACAACCCTAATTGTTCACACAAGTGTAGTTAACCATATATCATATAATTCATATCAATTGTTGTTATCATAATCATTTTGAAGTAAATGGATCTTAGAAGAATCGACCGTCTCTTACGCCTGGCTACCAAACATGTAATGGTGTGTGTTATGTTCTTGATATTCGGTGTCTCTGTGACTTGCTTTTTAGAGCTCCTCACCCATGACCAACACCAAATTCGTCCGCCAACAATTTTCTTCTCCAACTATCTCGCCTCCCTTTTGCTCGTACTCTCCCCCCCCCCCTCCCCCTTTCACATGAAAACGTCTCCTGCTACTCTCATTTTAATTCTACCCACTTTGATTCTTTTAGTCCTTAAAAATGTAAAGAGAGAAGATTTTGGTGGCATGTATGTAAATTACCTATCTTAAAATATATTGTCTGGTATTTCTGGGAGTGAAATCCAAACCAATACTAATTGAGTGTTTGGCTGCAAGCAGAATTTAGCTTTAGTAGGATCTAGTAAATCCATTGCATGCTTGAATTTGAATAAGTATGGAATAATGAGAATATTTTATCCCTCGTATTTGCAATTTCTCTTATATAATCACCTCGGTAAAGACTTTTATAGCACCACTCAACAAAGTTAAACTTATAGCTTGGATCAAGAATAACAGCTATCACTACCACCATACAAAAATTGAACCATAGTATTTGAAAGCATATTTGTTACCATCTTTTGGATATAGACATGTGGGTTGCAACTTTCATACGTCAATGTTACATAAGCAGTAGACATGCTAGATAAATAGAGATTTGCAGTTGCATACTTTGTGCCATAAAATATACAAGTAATTGTATAGAACGGTGCCATGAAGTTGCATAATGTCATTACTTCCCACTAAGTATTCGATGAACAATTCCTGTAATTTGTGTCACTAAACTCTAAATACATAAAAGCACGTCTAAAATAGATGACACTATGAAGCATAATAAAAGTTGGGTTTCACCTTGTAGTAACATCTTGTCTCTATCCTCTCTTATCATCAAGAAAACTTTATTTGACACATTACAAAAATCTTTGTTTTCTAGCTTGAGAACCTTTGACACACATAGTGCATTCATGAACCTTTATGATTGAATCATCAATCACTTTCATTCCCTTTTGGACAATTAAATTTACAATATGTGCACAATATCGTATGTGAAAAAATGCCCCACTATAAAGAAGGCCATTACTTAAATTCAAATGATTTCACAAGAAGTCAAAACATACATTACTAGTTGAAGCATTATCGAGAGAAATAATAAAAATCTTATTCTCAATTCACCATTGAGCTAAATATGTTTGTACACTTCAAATAATGCAAGCCCATAATGTCAAGGTGGCATAAAACCAAACTTTATCAATTTTTTATGCAGTTGCCATGTATCATAATTGAAATGCGCAGCCAAACAAACAAATCCATCAGTGTTAAACAAACTTCGTTGGTCCACAAATCAGATGTTAAACAAGCTTGGCTAGTTGTCTTAGTTAACATTGCTTGGATTTGTCCATTTTCTCTAAGAAAAATTTTTTACAATCATTTCTAATATTATTTTTGGAGACAAACTATAAATCTTGACGTAAATAAAGCAAAGGTGCTTTAAAGTCACGCCATTCAACACATTGAAAAGGTAAATCATGCAAAACAATGCAAGATACAAGTAAATCACGAAACTCTTGTTGGTCATACTTAGCCTAAGACATAGATATAGATGGGCTAGAATTGCTTTGTAAAATAAGCTGGCCTATGTCGCGTGTAATCCTAATTTTGCAATATTGTAAATGGCGTTTCAAATTACCAACACCGAACTTACTTTCGCATTGGTATATTGAACCACATTTCTCACATTTGCATCTCTATTTTCTATCACTTCCAAGAGATAATATGTCAAAACTTACCCAAACAAATGAAGTCAATCTTATCTTCTATTTGACATTTTTATCAGTTGCTCCCTCTCCCTCGTCAATTTCTTGAGCTTCATTGTCTTCCAAATTTATATTAATAATTTCTTCATTTTCGTTGTCATTAACGACATTACTCAAAGTATTAGAATCCTCTATCATAATAGAAAATATTGTAATTAATAACTAGCAAATGATAAATGAGGATTTTCAAACTAAGAAAAACTCTAAGCATGTTCAACGAAAAAGAGAAAAGTAGAATCATTGCATCTTGCATGCTATAGAACTATTTTTCTCTAAAGAAAAATAGGGTGGACATGTAGAAGCATCAAACAATCAAACCCAAAAAAATTAAATGGAAATGTTTGAAATCTGAATTGCACAAATAAGCTACTAACACATGAGAAATCTAAGACTGAGAATTTTTAGGGATAAAAAGAACGTTATCAAATCAAGGGATGGAAAATCTTGATAAAGAACACCTTATGGATTAATGAAAGATAAACATCTAATTAAATCAAAAAAAAAAAAAAGCCAGAGCAAAAAGAAAATGAACATAAGAAAGTACCAACAATGCAATTATAAGAGAAATAACAAAACTACTAAGTTGCCATAACTTAAACAATGGCTTCATGGCTTTAAGGAAGTTGAATAATAGCACTAAAAATATGAAATCATTACCTGCACTACAACTTAGAAGTTAGAACAGAACATTATCTGATAATGTGAAAAAAGGAAACCCTAAAAACTAAAAGACAAAAATTTAAAACTAATAAATAAATGGAGAAATACTATAGATAAGAAGCGTGGAAAAAAAATACTAAAACACCAGGGAGAAGTATTCCAAGCAAGGAGAAGTGATCTGATCGTTCGAGCACAAATGAGAGAACTTAGAGAACTGAGAGAAGGGAGATGGTTGTTGCGTCTCACAACACCAGTGACAGGTCAGAGCAGGGAGGAGCGGTCTGAGCAGATGCTTCATTGTGGTCCATTGCTCTGAGCAGATGAGCTGTGTGTGTGTGTTGTGTGACTGTGTGAGGTGAGAATTGAGCTGTGAGGTTTGATCGCAGATCTCTTGAGTGTTGAGAGGCCCGACCGCTCGATGAGGCAATCTTCCTATTTTCTAACTCTAGATCTAAAAGCAGAATTGCTGAAGAAGGAAGGCCATAGAGGAGAGGGATGCGCATCCACACAAGTCTTGTGACTTAAATTTAAGAAGCACGAATAGCCCCATCCCCGTTCTTGTGTATAATTGGGTCATTTCGTGTTTCCAAGTTCAACCCGAACCTAACCCAAAATATTTTTGAACTGAATTCTCAGCCTTGAACCCAACCCAAAAAATATCTGGGTCAACCCTAACCCACCAAAAAATTTCAAGTTATGTTGTGATTTTGAATCAATTTTTGATAGTCCTAGTTACAACTATTAAAATGAAATGATACATCCTTTCACAAAAAACGTACTATGAGAAGATACAACCCTTCATGATAAGCATGAAATCTCACATCCATTTATAAAACTTTGGGCAATTACATTCATTCATGGAATTATGAACAATCATATTCGTTCATTATTTTGAAGTTTTTTTTTTTAAATAAGTGGAATTAGGTCACTTGGCTAATGAGATCAAGTGGGTTTATAAAATTAAGGAGAATCATGTCCACTATATTCCTTTTTAGATATAAATTAAAATAATTTTGATTCAATACTAAAATCAATATGTGCAATAACCTACATTGTTGCATACCAATGTATGATTTATCAAGAGTGAAATTTGGAGAGAATTCAAGCTCATCTTAAGGTTTAAATTTAAATTCTTTCATTGCTTCATGGTTAGATATGGTCAAGCATTCAATTTTAAACTTAATATAAAATGTAGATTTTAGTTCCAAATTTAGTTTAATATCATGCTTAATTTTCAGTTGAGCTTCAACGTCTACTTTAGGTACATAAGTGGATTATATTTTCAGCTAAATTTCAAATAATGGTTCTTATTCGGGTAAACATATTGATTCATGTGTAAACTCGTTTGTAGTTTAGATCTTCGAGTTTAGGTTCAAATTTGGATTCTATTTTGCACTCAATTTCCAATAATGATTCCCGTTTCTGTTCAAATATTGTTTCACGTGCTACCTCAAATGTATAATCAAATATATAACCAGCTTGCATGCAGTGGTCTTCTTCATCAACAATAGGTTCATCATCTTCAATTTTTTTAGTTGGACTAGTTTCAAAATCAATGTGTTGTAATAGATATTTCATGGATGTCTTTGTTATGGTTGGAATAATAATTTTGGATTGGAGTTGCATCAATGCTAGTTTATTAGGGAGCTCAATGATATGTTGACGATTACATTAAATTTCTATTTTTTAAAAAATTAGAAAAATATGTAATACTCCAACCACAATATTTCTATAATATTTTTTAATTCTTATAGCAATTCTATAAGCTTCATATAGAGTTTCTATATAATATATGGCGCTTCTAACATGCAACATTTCTAAATTAAAGTTTAAATTTGCCAAAATAACAAGTCGAGTTTTGGTTATCTTTTAGAAGTTTTAAAAATGTTCAATTAATTGCTCATAGTATTGTGCAGTAGATATTTTCGTTGAAGCATAAGTTTTGTATTTTCCTAGATAGTGACTGATTGTTTACTACAATGTTCAATATATCTTTCAAGTTTATTCCAAAAGTTCCAAGCAACCCACTAATTGTAGGACCTTCGTTTATTGCCATTATAAAAATTCATCTAACTCATCTAAACAATTTAAAAGGTTTATATGATCTTGTATTTCATCAAGTGTTGGAGTTATAATAATACTCATAACAATGTTTTGTTTTCAGATGAATTTTATAACTTTATAATATTGCTGTCTGTTTAAGGGTTGTTACTTTTCTTATCTTTAATCTTGTTTTTAGGGTTTATGTCATTTTAAAGATTATTATTATTTTATCCATCGGTCTCTTTCTTGTCCTAAATCTTTTGTTTATGCTTTCTTCTTTTTTTATCTTTGATTTGCTTAATGGGTTGTTCATCCACATTAAGGGTCCGTTTGGGGCAGCTTATTTGGTGCGGTGGCGTTTTGAAAACGCACCTAGTATGTTTGGGTAAACTGTATTTTGGCAGCTTATGCGTTTTCAAAACGCAGAAAACAGCTTTTTCACACCGCTCACACCGCACCTATCTACGTGCGGTGGTAGCTTTCTGGCTGCAATATAACTTTTCCAAAAAAAATAAAATTTTGTAATAGCCACCGCACCTAGCTTATCATCAGATTATTTTTAATCAGCTTATCAGCAAATTATTCAATAAGCTGCAGTTGCTCCAAACATACCTTAAATTAAATGGAAGTGAATAGGTATCTATCAAGATAAGGAGGAAGGTGGTGGCAAAAGCTAAGCAGCTTTATCAACAAAGAAAAAGGTATACCTTAGAACTATAAGGGGGAGTTGAGATAATAAATTTGGCATCGGCGAATCCTTGAAGAGAAGTTTGTGTTAGAAATCTTCTTTTAGATTTTCCAAATAGATTTTGATCGAATCAAAAACTCTTAGGAAATTGCCACGAGAATCTTTCGTTCACGTTCAAATTAATGAGAAAAACTGAATCGATACAATAGCGGAAGCGTACCTGAATCCATTTGATCGATTGCAAGCAATGATCTTCCAATCTGCAGATTTTCCGGAGTTTTCCTTAGTTTCTCTCGTTGATGGGGAACAAGAGAATTTTTAGACTGTGCAGATCAGGGACCATTACCCCTCTATTTATTGTAACCAACTGGTGGTTACAAAAGAATTGCTTAATTCCAATTCTGCCCCTCATTAAATTGGAATTTGCTCTTATGGTATCCACACTTATAATTTCATGACAAATGTGCCTAAAGTCATAAACTTTATTAATTAATTAGACCACAATAATTTTGACTTGTTAAATAATGACCTAACACATTTATTAATTACATTGTAGTCCCATAAATTATCCAACAATCTCCCACTGGACTATATATGTAAAAATAAATGTGTCAACCTTATAGCGCTCAAAAAATTTGTTGTCATTATTATAAAGGCACATTACGATACGGTCCATTAATCATATCAATATATGATCAAAGCGATCTTCATTGTATTTGTCACAACTAAACCCATTAATGGTCACATATATTAATATAATCAAATGACATAGATCAATCATGAATGTGTGGAATGAAAATTACATGCAAGTGGTCGGTTCATGTCAATTTTCAACTTGGTCCTACTTTACTTAAGTGAGATCAAACTTTAATTATACAGAGTGTACTGAACTGAATAAAATACCATATTTCTGATCAGAAAATATCCAAATATGTTTTGTACATAAAATAAAACATATAACTAAAAACACAAACTAACAAACTCCCACTCGAATCTAAATTTTCTCAAGCTCTATAACACCCATATGAGTAGTATGCTCATGAAAGACCCTGGGTATCAGACCCTTTGTAAGAGGGTCCGCAATCATGGAGTTTGTTCCAATATGCTCTATGCAAATCTGGTCACTCTGTATTCTTTCCTTCACAACAAGAAATTTGATGTCAATATGCTTTGACTTGGATGAACTCCTGTTGTTATTGGAATACAATACGATCGATTTATTGTCACAAAATAACTTTAGTGGTCTTTCAATTCCTTCCATAATGCGCAACTTCAGTGACAAAATTTCTCAGCCATATGCCATGGTTGGATGCCTCATAACATGCTATATACTCGCTGCTCATAGTGGATGAAGCTATTAGTGTTTGTTTTCGCACTTCTCCAGGATATAGCTCCACCACTTAACAAAAATATGTAGCTCGATGTGGATCTTCTCATTGTCTTGGCATCCAAAGAAAATCGGAGTCGAATACCCAATGATCTCCAAATGATCCGATCTCCTATATGTAAGCATGTAATCTTTTGTTCTCCTTAAGTACCTCATAACCCTTTTGTCGCTTTCCAATGATCCATTCCTGGGTTACTTAAGTATCCGCCTAAAACTCCAACAATGTACGCAATATCCGGCCGCGTACAAACTTCGAGCATACATAAGACTCCCTATTGTTGAAGCATAGGGAATCTTTTGCATTTCCTGAATCTCAAGGTTTCCTTTTGGGCACTGATTGAGACTGAACTTGTCTCCTTTAGCGACAGGGGTGTCAATTGGTCTACAATTTTGCATGCCATATCTTTTAAGCACTTTATCAATATAGCCTCTTTGTGATAATCCAAGAATACACCGAGAACGATCTCGGTGAATTTGAATTCCTAAAACAAATGAGGCATCACCAAGATCTTTCATCTCAAAATTATTTGATAGAAATCTTTTGGTTTCTGCAACATGTCTATATTATTTGTAGCGAATGCGTATGTCATCCACATACAAAATCGGAAAAATATGTTTTATCCCATCGAATTTATGATACACACAATCATTAACCGCATTCATTTCAAAACCAAATGATAGAATCACTTGATGAAATTTGTGATACCATTGACGGGAAGCTTGTTTGAGCCCATAAATGGATTTTGTCGGTTTGCAAACCATATTCTTTGGGTCTCCCATTACAAAGTTTTCTCGGTTGCACCATATAGATCGTTTCATCAATGTCTCCATTGAGAAATGCGGTCTTGACATCCATTTGATGTAGCTCCATATCATAATGAGTAACAAGTGCCATGATTACTCTAAAAGAGTCCTTTGTTGAAACCGGAGAAAAGGTCTCTTTATAGTCAATCCTTCCTTTTGAGTAAAGCCTTTAGCTACAAGACGAGCTTTATGTCTTTCCACATCGTCTTTTGAATCCCTTTTAGTTTTAAAAATCCATTTACAACCAATGGGTTTCTTTCCTTACGGCAATGGAACAAGTTCCCAAACTTTATTGTCTTGCATAGACTTATACTCCTCATTCATTGCTTTGATCCATTTTTCCGAATTGGAACTTTGCATAGCTTGATGAAAGTTGATAGGATCATCTTCCATCATACTAATATTTTTCTCATGTTCCTGAAGAAATACAATATAATCATCTGAAATAGCATTTCTTCTTTCCCTAGTGGATCGTCGCAAAAGCACTTGCTCTTGAACTTGTTCTTGAGGTTGTTGAATTTGTTCCTCGAGGGTTCTTGATTTGCAACTTGATCGATGTCGGGAGTAAGATCCCGATCATTATCAAAAGCAATTACGGAATATGAACCAATTCCTCTTCAACAAGAGTAGCATGGTTCGATTCCTCCTCAAAGACAAAGTATATTTCTTGATTTCTCCCCCCAAATTCAATATCCTCAAAGAACACTGCAGTTCCCGTCTCAAAAATTATCTTTAATTTGGGATCATAAAACTTGAAACCCCTAGATCGCTCCGAATAACCAACAAAGTAGACTGCTATCGTTTTAGGGTCTAACTTTTCTCAAGTGGCTTGTAAGGCCTTGCCTCGACTGGGCAACCCCAAACATGAAAATGCTTTAAACCGGGTTTTCGCCACGTCCAAAGCTCATAAGGTGTAATTGCTAGTCTACTTTAGTTGGTACTCTATTTAGAATGTAAGTTGCTCGTCTTGAGTGCTTCTCCCAGAGTGAATATGGTAAGGTAGAATGACCGATCATACTTCTTACCATGTCTTTAAGAGTGCGATTTCGTCTTTCAACTACACCATTCATGCTAGGTGAACTCTGGCATAAGTATATTGTGGGACAATTCCACACTCCTCTAGGAATTTAGCAAATGGTCCCGGACGTTGTTCACTCGAACCGTCATATCTACCGTAGTATTCACCACCACGATCGGATTTGACTTTCTTTATTCTTTTGCTTAGTTGATTTTCAACTTCGACTTTATAAGATTTGAACACGTCCAATACTTGGGACTTTTCATTAATAAGAAATAGGTATGCATATCTTGAATAATCATCTATGAATGATACAAAATATTGTTGACCATTCCAAGAAGTCGTAGAAAATGGTCCACAAACATCCGTATGTATCAATTCTAAGACTTCGTAGCTCTATATGCACCTAATTTCTTCCTTTTGGTCTGTTTTCCCTTAATGCATTCAATACAGACATCAAAGTCTGTAAAATCAATGGAATTTAGAATTCCATCTGACACAAGTCTTTCAACTCTATTTCTAGAGATGTGACCTAAACGCTTGTGTCATAATGCTCCCGAATTTTCATTATTAATTTTTCGCTTAGTACCTCGTGATTCCACATTCGAGTTTCATTATAAGAAGCAACGATATCAAGCAAATAAAGATTGTCATATACCACAAGAGAACCGGTTCAATAATATTGGAATTAATAGATAAACCGAAACTACTCGTTTTGAAATGAACAACAATAACCTAATTTGTCCAAACAACAAACATAAACCAAATTCCGTCTAAATGACGTTACAACAAAAGTATCTATCAAATCCAAATAGTAACCAATACATAATAACAATCTAAAATGCCCAATTGCTTCCACTTCTACCGATTTTCCATCTCCCACATAAATGCATCTTTCAGCATCATTTGGTTTTCGGTAGCTCGAGCGACCCCGCATTGAAACACTTATGTTAAGTAGTAGCACTGCAGTCTAACCACCAAGTGTTTCTAGGTACTGAAGCCAAATTTACCTCAGAACAGACCAAAGTTAGAAATGTACCTTTCTTTACACGCCAAGCATGATATTTAGCACATTCCTTCTTCTGATGTCCTTCTTTGTTGCAAAAGAAACAACTGATATTTTCTGAATTTTGAGCTTTATTTTGTTTCTTTTGAGAAGGACCCTTACTCTTAGCAGCTTCATTCTTTCTTTTAGAGCCCCTTTCCTTAGAGGTGTTTACCAGATGAGCACTTTCAGTCTTTCCTTGCTTCAACCTTTCTTCCTCTTGCACACAATGAGAAATAAGCTCATTAAGAGTCCATTTCTCCTTTTGCATATTATAGATGACCGAAATCGACCAAACTCGTGGAGGAAGAGAAATAAGAACTAAATGCACGAGTAAGTCATCCGTCAACTCGAGATTTAGTTTCTTTAATTTTGAAGCAATATTAGACATCTCCATGATGTACTCCCTTATATTTTCCTTGCCTCCGAACTTCATTGAAATCGGTTTCTTTAAAAGAATACCGGTTTCGAGCCTTATCGCTCTTTGCAAAGCGTTTCTCAATTTCAACGAAGGAAAATTGCGAGCATCGCTGATCTCGGTAGACACCGCACCTCTAAAGGCCTCGGGTATGCCGCGCTTTATGATCATTAGACTCAAGCGATTAGAACGGTCCCACTTCTCAAAGTTCCTCCTATCCTCGGAGGAACTTGCATCCGTAAGAGGAGCGGGCTTTTCTATTCTTAATGCTAGATCTAGATCCATGCAGCCAAGAACAATGAGAATGTTCTCTTTCCAATCCTTAAAACTATCACCCTTAAGGATTGGAACCGAATTGAGATTAGCAGATACATTAGCAACAACTGAAAAATGAACAAAAGATTTAATTAATAAAATGTTTAAATTCAATTAATGGTAAATCCCATCTCAAGATACCTAATGCAACATTAATATCAAGTCTTTGGACAATAACATTAACTGCTAGTGGTAATCTTGTTGTAATGATCAAACATTAACAATAACATATATCAAGTAATAAATCTATCTTTGGATCGATTTATTACTCATATATTATTCCTTATAATTGTTACATGTTTATCATCACAAGTGTAGTATGCATTTCGGCAAGTATTAATTTTCTTTTGGCCAATTAATACTTGCATGAACCTACATACACACAACATCCATCATTCGTCATGAACTATCTACACATGAGAGGTCACTTTGGCAACATCATGCTTCAATAAGTTCATTAAAAATGATGGACAATTTTAAAATACCATTTATTCGAATTTAAATTTAAACTTTAATTTAATTTTATAAAATCTTATATTTATAAATAATAAAGCTAATTTATAAGCCATAAAGCTCTATGATTTACAAAACAAAATTATTGATTTTATAAAATTAATCAATCCTAAACTTTACAATTAATTTACTCATTTTAAAATGAGTAAATTAATTAACTTATTTATTTAATCTACTCATTAAATTAAATGACTCATTTTATTTTCCAAATTAAAATGAGTTAATTAATTAATTAATTAATGAGTAAATTAAAATTTAAATTAAACAAAATAAAATAAAATCAAGAAAATCAATTTAAAACTAAACAAAATAAAATAAAATTGATTTTATTTTATTTTATTTTATTTTAATTTTCTGTTTTTTTTTTTCTCCGCGGACCGGGTCCGTGGACCGGTTCCGTGGACCGGGTCCACGGAATGGTCCGTGGACCTGGTCCACGGACCGGTTCGCGGACCGGTTCCGCGAACCGTTCCGCGAGCAGCTCCGCGAAGCCGTTCGCGGCTCGCGAGCCGTTCCCGCGAACGGCTTCGCGGTTCGCGAACTGAGGCGCCGCCCGGCGCCGCCTCCGGCGCCGGCTCCGGCGCCCCGTCCGGCGCCGCCTCCGGCGGCGCCCTCCTCCGGCGTCGCTCCGGCGGCGCCGATTTCGGCGCCATTTCCGGCGGCTCCCTTTCGCCGCTCATTTTGATTTTCGCCGGATTTTGCCGCCGTCGGAGGACGCGCCACCGCACCCACCGACGTCGCAGTCCCGCTGCGGCATTCCTTTCTCCGTAGTCCCGCCGCCGCAACCTTTTGCGGGCGAATCCTTCGCGGGTAAAGGCGAACGAAAGGGATAAAAATTACGAAAGAGGAGGGGAATCTCAACAAGAACATGAACGGGAGTCTCTGATACCAATTGTTAGAAATCTTCTTTTAGATTTTCCAAATAGATTTTGATCGAATCAAAAAACTCTTAGGAAATTGCCACGAGAATCTTTCGTTCACGTTCAAATTAATGAGAAAAACTGAATCGATACAATAGCGGAAGCGTACCTGAATCCATTTGATCGATTGCAAGCAATGATCTTCCAATCTGCAGATTTTCCGGAGTTTTCCTTAGTTTCTCTCGTTGATGGGGAACGAGAGAATTTTTAGATCATGCGGATCGTGGACCATTACCCCTCTATTTATTAGTAACCAACCTGGTGGTTACAAAAGATCGCTTAATTCTAATTCCGCCTCATTAAATTGGAATTTGCTCTTATAGTATCCACACTTATAATTTCATGACAAATGTGCTCTAAAGTCATAAACTTTATTAATTAATTAGACCACAATAATTTTGACTTGTTAAATAATGACCCAACACATTTATTAATTACATTGTAGTCCCATAAATTATCCAACAGTTTGGTTAAGCGCAAGTACAAGAAAACTCGATGTTTTAATCATATATCCTTAAGGAGGTTTTTCAAAAATACAAAGTAAAATAAGAATTAGCCATCATAATCTTGGCCATTTATATACATTTGCAACCTTAAAGAATGTAACTATTGAATTATTTTTGGGCTTCTTTGCTATAAAAACCCCAAAATTAGGGCTGATTATTATATCACTAAATTAAATTTCCAATTAACATCATCCATGTTGTAGACCATTTAATTAGGAATGTAAGATTACAATGGTACCCACACATGAGTTCAATAACCTAGCAAAACATGGTACCGTGACCATCGCAATGGCTCTTTGAAAGCATAGGAAGATTGAAATTAATGTGTTGTAATAGATTTTGGTCGTCGTTTAGGTGAAGACCGGTCAGCATTTTTCTATCGGATGACTCCGATGGAACCAATAGATCTTATTCTCCCGCGTCGAGCGTGAAATTGACTCATCCATCAATAAATTTATTCTGATGATATCAAATGACGAAACAGACTGCGAGAACTCTTCCGAAATTTCACACATGAAAATGAGTGGCAAATTTTATATAATAAATGTAATAATAATAAACGCAAGACTCCGCTCCCTCAACGATGGATCGCATGCCCTAGTCTCTTCTTGCGAAAACCGTCAGCCCTAAGCTTCTCTCACGCGAAGATCGACGGCTGGCGCTCCTCGCCGGCGAACGCTCAACCGCCGCCTCTTCTCTTCCGTGCCGGAGCTCCTATCGAGAGTTTTCACGCGAGCATTTTTGGACTCTCCTCCGCCTTCGCAAGGTCGGTCCGAGGACTCGATCCCGAGCCTTCTGGCAGCTTCTTCCCGTCTGCGACTCCTCTCCCGGCGGCTAGCCCCCCTCCCCCCGCCGGTGCACCCTTTCGCGTCCGACCGGAGGCTTTGGGATCTCCCTCGCACAAGGAAGTTTGGGCACGTCGCCCCTTCGTCTTGGTCCGAGCTCCCCACGCCGCGCTTCTTGTCGCAGGCCACCGTGCCGCGCTGTCTCTTTTTGGCCAGACAGTTGGCCCGAAGGTCTTGCTCGCCTGTAAGCAGCCCATAGGCTCTCTCTCTCTCCCTATCGGCAACCCTCACCTTCCTCCTTCTCTTGCGGAAAGCAACCCGGGGCGTCAGCAACCTCGCTTCCTCACTTCGTTACGGCCGATGACTTTGCCGGTCTTCGTTTCTTTTTAGCTGGAAGCCTCGCTAGAACTCTTCGCCATCAGCTGGAGGTGACGTCATTACAGCGTAAAGAAGCGCGAACGAATTCTCTCCTATTAGGAGAGCCTCATCCGGAACACTTGTGTGGGACTTTGATCAGCCAACTCTGCGGTATAATCTTCTTAAATACTTTGCATTTTCCTTTCCTAGCCGGTCGCCCACACGGGTGAGTTGGCCAGCCGACACTAGTTGGCGCGGCTACTCTCTTGGATTGGCTGTTGATTTCCTAGAGGAAGTCATATGTTAGGAATCCCCTTCATGGCCAAATCCTAAGCGAAGCCGAACAATCTCCCTTTGTGAACCCTAGACTTAAATCTTAGGGGGTTGGAATCCTAATTTCTCCTTGCTTTGGTCTTCTCCAACCTTCCTTGGAGGGGTTCAGATGTTTAAATTTTGCAAAATGAGAAAAACTTTGTAGCTTGCTCACCTTGTAAAATCACGAGGAGTTGTGAAATGGGAAAAGTGTTGTAGCTTGCCCATTCCACTACATCGTGGAGAGTTTCCCTTTTAGAGATCCATAGGTGAAACTCCCTACATACCCTGCCAAAGCAGATGGTGGCTATGCAACTCTTCCAAATGCTGAACTCAGGTATGTGAGATCGCAATATTACTTGTTATCAAGCATGATTGTTTGCTTTGACTTGTGTCATGCGTGTCTTGCTTGATGCATGTTAAACTTGCACGTCGCTTCGACTGGTCACGTCGACTTGGCTCGACTGACCACTTCGGGTGACTGCATGCCCCGGTCGACCGACCGCCTCGACAAGGTTAGCATCACTTCTGCCTCGACCGGCTTACCCGGCACGGACTATATCACTTTTACCTCGATCAGATGTCTTGGCCCGGTCGGCATCACTTCTGCCTCGACCGGCTTACCCGGCACGGACTATATCACTTTTACCTCGATCAGATGTCCTGGCCCGGTCGGCATCACTTCTGCCTCAACCGATCGCCTTGGTGTGATCATCATCACTTCTGCCTTGATCGACCGCCCCGACCAGTCGGCATTACTTTCTACCTCCACTGGCCTCCCTGACCTGTTTTACATCACTTTTACCTCAATCGACCGCTCTGAACCTGTCGAAATCACTTTCTAACTCGATCGACCGCCCTGACCCTGTCGTCAACACTTTTGCCTTTATCAACTACCTCGACCCGGTCGACCTAGCACTTTGGTACGACCAGCCGCCCCAACTCGGTCAATCGGTCACTTGCATAGTTTATGTTTTGCATTTGCATTAGTGTCTGATTGCTTGCTTTTATGGTGCACCATACTTTGTATGTGCTTGCCATTTGCATGTGTGTTTGGTCGTTGTTGGGGTAAGGTGTAATTCTCCCCAATAGCTTCCTATACCCTAAACGACCGAACACGATACCTCTTGTACTATATGTCTTACATGATATCTTGCATAGTCATTATCACATGCTTGAGTTGCATTTTGAGTGTCCATTCATACACTCACCCTACTTGTAAGATTCTCCTAAGGGAGGATTATCATCCCTTTCGGGCCAAAGTCTCCAAGGCACACCAATCTTTCAGACCTCTGCCTCAATAATACGCCCACTCTTTCGAGTCACTAGCTCTATGATACACTCATCTTTCAGGTCTCTGCCTCCATGACACGCTCACTTCTTTAGGTCACAACTTGCATAACACACCCATCTTTTAGCTCTTTGCTTCTACGACACGACCACTATTTTTGGTAGCTGCCTCCACGATACACACATCGTTTGGGCCGTTGCCTTCATGGCAAGCACACTTTTTCGCGTCACTGCCTCCATGACCCTCATTCGTCGGCTGCTGTCTCTACGGCACGTCAACCCCTTTGGGTCGGTGCATCCATGACACACCCCTCATGGGGTTGATATCTCCACTGTACGCCCACCCTTATGGGCTCTTGCATTTACGACACACCCACCCTTTCGGGTCTATGCCTCCAAGACACACCCATCTTTCAGGCCGTTGCGCCCACAACATGCCCAACCTTGCGGGCCGCTGTCTCCACGACAGGCCTAATCTTTCGGGTGGTTACCTCCACGACACACCCATCCGTAGGGTAGCTGACTCTACGACACGCCCATTCTTGCGGGCTACTGACCTCTACGACACGTTAACCATTACGGGTTGCTGCCTCCAAGGCACCCCACCCTTGCGGGCCGCTGTCTTCATGGCACACCCACCATTGCGTGACCCTTTCAGGCCACTGTCTCCACAACACACCGATCCATCGGGTCGTGCCTCCACCGTACGCTCACCTTTTCTGAGTCACTTCACCAATAACACACCTGCTCTTACCACATTTCATACAACTGTTTGTATTTGCTTTTGTATGCTTGTATGACTAACGAACCAGACTTGGTAGGTGAGTGAACCCGTGTTGATCGCGATGTTTTAACGAGTATTGCTTGCTGAGTCGATCCCGACAAGTAATGCGAGTTAAATCAATGAGATTAAAACAAGTATGACTGTATTAATGATCCAAAAGATCTAATTTGTGTCAATTTGTATGTTACAGGCACACACTTAATAACCCTTATGTTAAAGGTAAAAAATATATTTATATTTATTACATTCACCATGTTTTTAAAATTATGCATGCAGTAAACTAGACCGTATATGTAATATGCTCTTTTCCTAGGTGACACCCTTTACATTCATTGGATATTTAGGACGAGACTGGTTTGACGACTCTGTCAAAGTCATACGATAGTCGGATACTTCACTTGATGCACTTAAATGTTGGTTAAAACACTTTTTTGTTAGATGGTGTGTTCGGTTTTGTCTAGAATGCTAGGTAGCCTTTTGATATCTAGCTATTGTTCTCAGCTGGTTTGAATGCCTTAACAAAACATTTTTCTTGTTTTATGCTCTTGGTGTGCTTGTGTGTTTGATATGCATGGTAGTGTAGTATGACATTCTGCAAGGAGTCGTGCCCATATATTTGTGCACACAAAGTATAATAAAAAAAGGGGAGCATGTAATGATATGCATGCGAATTTTTACTTGCAAGTGTTGTTTAGTTCCCCCACCAGACAGCTCATTATACGTTGCATGCTTGTTGACTTCCACACTAACGTATTTTCGTGCAAGTTTAGTCTTTGCTTTTATTTTTCCTATGTATTTTTAGAGTCGTAGGAGAGTCATGTAGCGTAAATAAGATACTAACATGGGTTCCAAGGCGTTTTGACGCGAGAACCACGCGGCGACGGACCAGGAGTAGATGCTTCTATCTCATATCTTTATTCTGCATTTGATATTGACGTATAAAGCTATGATCGAGCATTTATATATGAATTCCGACTGCTCTTTTTTATTTTCTGGGATATGTTGTCGTCCCAACGACAACAGTCTTTTATTATTTTATTTGACTTGTTTTACTGGCTTATTGCGTGCTTGAATGCTTTTCATTGTTTAATTCTGTGGTTTGTCTGGGAATCATGAATGTAATATAAATTATTTACGATTTAAAATTTTAATTTCTCTATAAAATTCTAATAATGTATATAAAATAATGAAAATTTTAGGATTAAAATATTTTAAAATTTTCATACTTGTACTTCTAATTTCCTGCATGACCTTCGACCCGATTTTAAAACAGATTGCATTAGAGGGTCATAACCCAAGTCATATAATAGGTCCTCCATTATATCTAAGAGCCGCTCTAGATAATTACATCATTTGCATGTCCCGAGAAGAAACTCTCGGGCTCCTCCAGCCCTGCTGACCCAACATTTCTTTCTATATAGGAGATTCTTTAATGAGCCTAGATCGTTAGAAGATTCCCCGACCTAGATGAGGCGTAAGTTTTTTTGTTGGGAGCGTTTCCAATTTTGTAGCTAAACCTCCTTTTCTTCTCCTTTCCACTGGTATCCTTGACATTTTGGCAACTATAAGTATCACATCTTGGAGCTGCACCTGATAGTCATAAGATAATGTTTTGTTCCTTTGACCTTGGGGTTACTAAAGTCCATGGTGGACGACACAATTCATGGATTGTTAAGCGGGGATCTCTGGACGTGTTCGGTCGACTACCTTCACGGCTAGCTAGACTTAGGGTCTTAGTGGCTTGGGCTGACAGATCCGTGATACCCTGACCCGTCTACCTCTACCTTCTAGGGACTATTCCATTCCTTTGACTACCCATGTTGAGTCATGTCGCTCATTTTGCCTTCGTTGTCATCATCTCGGCTGTCTGATTACCGATGAGTTGCCGCCCATTTGGATATGACGATACGTCTTCTACCTTATGGACTGGATGTGTTTTGACGTATCAGAACTCTTTTTTGGGATGATTCAGTTATTTCACAAGCTCTGTATGCCGATGAGTCCGTTGTCCACGTAGAGATCGTGAGAGACTCAGAGTCTGTTTGGGGCAGCTGCAGATTATCCAGCTTCTGTTGATAAGCAGATTATCCTGATAATCTGATTATCTGCAGATTATCAGAATAATCTGAACTTCTTGTTTGTGGGAGCTTTTTGGGAACAACTTATTTTAGATGTTAATTGATAAATGACTAAACTGCCCCTCTAAGCAAAAGAAAGAAAATAGAAGTGTGAAGTTATCACATGAGTATCCTACTATTGCAAAAGAAAGAAAATATAACATAAAATTGTGAAGATGGAGCTTATAGCATATTTTTCTTTGAAGATATACGTATGCTGACAACAATATCCGGATCTAGTTAAACCGAAAACTAAAAAAAAAATTGGCAATATTCGGATCTAGTTTTAACAGATCCACCCAATATCCAGATCTACCTTTAACAGAGCAGATCTACTTATAACAGATCTAAAAAAAAAATGATAAAAGGATCGAGTTCTTGCCTCGACACAATCCAAATTGCAACAGATCTACCATACAAAACATTCAAAAAGTTTGGCATTTAACAGATCCACCTCATCGAAGAAAAAAACATCCCTAATGTCGGGTATTAGGGAAGAAGAAGGAGAAGCTTCTTTCCAAAAAAAAATACCTAATGTCGCGTAGGTACCACGCTATAACCGTAACGCGCGAGGGAGAGAAGGCACGCGAGGGGTGGAGATGGGAAGGCTCTCGACGGCGAGGGAGAGAAGGCACGCGGGCTCGAGAAGGGTAGAGGGGATAATAAAGAAAAAGGAAATCGCGGTGGGAGCGGTACCAGAAAGCTGTGCTCAACGTGTTTTCCAAACAATTAGGCGGCGGTGGCAAAACGCCACCGCTGATAAAAAGCTGCCCCAAACGGGCACTCACTCTTCACCCTGTGGTTTATCGGGAGCTTTGAAAGCATCAGAGTATTCCCTGCCAAATAATCATCTTTTGATAGTCCTGTGTTATGTCACTATCAATGTAAGCAAAACTCTCTGAATCAAGAGTATTCTTAGGCAACTCCCAAGATGCAATTAACTAAGTGGGATGCGTCTCATTGGGAGCACTTTAGACTCAGAACAGACAAACGCACCTGAATCTCTAGTCGTGGGTACTTTATATAAGTATTCTTTCGCGGATACTGGTGCAAGGTGTTTCCACCTGATCTTCTTTGGACGGATATACTTGACATATCATTGTGAGGTTTAGCGTACGTAGGTTCTTCATGTTCTTTCTCTTGTTTGTCTTTTTCATATGTTCGTCTTTTCCGGTCCTCCATTCTCTTGATCATTCATATAATCCGGAATAGAGATTTAGTAAAGAGAACTATACAATGATAGACAAAAAATAAAACAAGAAAAAGAACAAAAACACCTATAGCAACAAATCTTCTTCTCAAGTCATTTTCTTTAGACGAAGAGTAATTAGGGGATAGTTAGGTTGGTTAAGTAATATCTAGGTAATTCTATTAGTGATTAAGATATAGTTGGCCAAAGGAATGTCGGAGGCACCAGAATAATTTATATTAAGAATTTTGAGCAGTTGAAGTATGGCAGTAAGTGTGCATGGCTGAGTGGATTCGAGAGTTTTTGACTAGGAATAGGATTTTACTAGCAAAGGGGAATTCAATGAGTTCTCCACAGTTTTGAACTTCTTCATTGCGGTCCCCATAATGGACAAAAAAATGTTTTATATAAAACTTTCCCTAATGAGCGCTTTGGTCTAACCTATCTCAAGGTGGTATAAGGTAGGCTTATTGGAAGGAGTCATGGTCTAACCAAAGCTTTATATGATGCAGGGTTCTTAAGGGTTAAGGTTTTTTAGTACAACTAAAATGATGCAATGAACATGATTTTCACAAAAGAAATTTAAATTCATATAGCAACAATCAATGAAATAATTTGAATTTTTTTTTGCTGCATATCAGAATTTATGTGAATTTGAATCAAAATAATAAAGCAGCGATCAATTAATGCTGAATAAATCAATAAGAAATTTTGCCGAAAAATTTTTGTCCTTCAATGAGCTCAATCTACAACTTCTTGATTGCCCCTCGACTGTCATTAAGTAGGTCTTCGAGGTTCTGGTAGCTTCTTGTAGGATTTGTTTAGTCCAGGAGCATTAGAGGGCCTTCCTAAATATGCTTATATTGTAATTCCTAACTTCCTCATTCGTGTGCATTGCAAAATATACTTAAATATGACGAAATATAATGACCTAAGGTGAAGGCAAACAATCTTGGAGTTGTGCTAGTGATCACCATTGGGCTATACACTCAAATAAACTGATGGTGATTTCTACGACAGCTCAACAAAGCTTTCGATCATAAGAAGCTTTTCCTTGTGTGTATGTTTTATCACTTTCAGTCATTATTGTTCTATTATTTCTTATGGGGAAGTTTCTATGTTTTATTTCGTTGTCAATTTAAATATTTTAGGTGTCATTATTCAAAGACCATCAAAAGTTTGGTTTATAATATTTGTTTTCCATGGGACATATAGCAATCCTTGTGAAAAGGAGTTTGAGATATTGTGAACTTCCCTTTAACCTGGCTGGCAAATATACTAATTCTTTGCATCTCCTCTTTATTCCAGTCTTCTTTATTGCATCTAGCCATCCATTAAAATATTTTCATTCCATTTCTTTCTTTCTAGGCATCTAGCAATCTACTATTTTGTGCGAAGTTTTGAAGGCTTTTCTGTGATAATCTTCTTTGATCCCCAGTTTTATATTGCTGATCCCTTCTGAGGGATATTGACATTATGTCATTGTGCTTCTTTTTTGTTTTATATTTTAGTCTAACATTTTTTTCAATTTTTTCATCGTTAGTTATGCTGGGCACATTTATTTTTTGATTTACAATAACTACACAAATTTTCTTTTGCTATTTGGCAGGAACTGACACCTACCTGTTGATTTTCTTGATTTGCCACTTACTATGTCAGCAAGGCGTAATATTCGATACTCTCCCCTTACTGGAGAAGAGACTGATGATGATAATGGAATTGGAGGGCGAGAAGATCCTCGATTTAGCTACAATCCTAGGGCATTTGACAGAATTCCTTGGAAGTCTATTGCCCTGGCACTTTTTCTTCTTGCTTTAGGTTCAGTTCTTCTGTCTCTCTCATTTTTCATGTTCGCAGGCCACATGGAGGGCGACAACTCTCAAGCTTTTGGTCTTCTCGCGCTTGGCATACTTTCTTTCTTACCTGGTATTTATCAAAATCTTTGATTTTAATAATCTAATCGGTACAGTAGTACAAGACTCAGGGTTCTATAAATTAAATATAAATTTACATACATATACACATTTTTTTAGATTGTATCGACATATCTAAACCTAAATTTTGATATTTATATATATAATATTTTTGCGTCATAATCACATCAAAATGTGTACATGAAAATGTGTATATCACTTCAAGAAAGTCACTAGTAGTGATATTTCTAATATGCTGTTAAAGAATTCTAATATTATGTGAAGAGTTAAAGCCCAAAATAGTCCCCCGACTATTATCAAGTGTTCAATTTAGTTCAAGAGTTTTAGAATGCTTCAAAATTAGTCCTAGAACTTGCTCCAAATTAATCCTAAATCGTCCCCCGATGCACGTCAACCTGCTGGAGTGCAAGCAAATTAACCACCAAGTGCCTTTTTTAACTGTTGAATCGATGTATTCACCCGTGCCACAATCAAACTATTGAGAATTTGCTAAAAAAAGAAAATTGTGGTTTGGGATGTTACCGTGAATTTTGATATTTGAGTGAGCATTTGAAAAATGAATGATAGAGGGTGGTTGATTTGTAAATAGCAAGTTTTGCGTGGTCTGTATGTAACTGCCCAATTTTTTTCAACGATTTTGCTTTTATTCATTTTTGTAGCATTAAATAGAACATATTCTTTGAGGAGCTCACTCCTATGAGCCAATCAGTTAAACTGAGACTAGTTTTATAAGCCTCACTTTTGTGATTTTTATATCAATCCAGTTCATGAGATGATTGAACTTAGTTACACCCATAGTTGACCTCCTTGAAATGAAAGAGGGATCAAATGGAGAGAAAATTTTACAAGGGATTAAGGATTTTATAGAAGAAATGATGAATAAATTATGTAAAACTTGCATGTGGGCTTTTGAATCTGAAGTTGAAATGTAATTTTTATAGATGTGAAAAAGGATAATTATTAATCAAAATTATTGGATGATACGTAGGTATGATAGGTTGAACATGTAAAATCTATAATTCAGTAAGTGGGACATTATCGGGGACATAACTTATCATTAGGTAGTTGAAGTGGCTGAAAGGCCTCATTAGTATGACTTGATAATCATTTTTTAGTCACCGTGGCATGAAAATGTTTGTTGGTAAGCTTACAACATATCAATTTTTACTATGCATGATTTTGGCCATTTGTCATGATTGGTTTCTGATTGTGACAAATGAAAATTTACTTAATTTTTCATGATTCAAATTTCTTGTTATTTTTGTCAAATGTAAATGATTGTTCTATTATTATTCGGTTGGGGCATTTCCATGCATGCCATTTAATTCCTATATATTAACATATATAACACTTAAATTTTACTGTTTACATTTATACCACGTAAATCACTCATTTCACATTAAAAATAGTACTATTTTAAGTAAAAAAAAAGAGTGAAATACATCTTTTCATGCATAAGAAAGGGGGCTTCTACTTAAAGATTGAAGTTTGGGTCTTAGATGTGTAAATACATAGGAATTGAGTGATATGTATGTAAATCTTCGTATTTTGGCTTGGCGTTCACTTATTTTGAATTTACATCTTCAGAGTGTGATTCTTTTTCTTTTTATTATTGAAAATGGATTTGTATTTGTAAATCCTAATTTCTTGTTTTCATTGGATTATCATAGTTCCATAAAGAACCATACATTACTACACGTTCAACATCATTTTGTACTCCTGCCCTCCTTGGTGCCTTCTGTTCCTTCTTTCCTATATTGCTCTTCCTAATCTTTAAGGTTTTTGAATGGTTTGTTTATATTTTTATTTTATTTAATTTTTTTGCTGCTTGATGTTAAAGTAATTGCAAGTTGTAATTCTAATGACTTTGAAATGCATTGGCGTATTTGTCTTTTTACATACATACCACCAATTCTTCTGTATTTACATATGTTAAACCTAAACTTTATTTGTTACAGTTATAGCACCCAAATCTTTTTTTATCATATTAAAAATACCACCATAAAAGTGAGAGGACACCTTTTCAAGCATACATAAGGTGACGTGTGTGCGCGGGCGGGCGGTTTAAAGTTTAGGTGTTAGATATGTAAAAAGTAGATAATCATCGATGCAGCCATACAGCTCCAAGAAGTTAGAACATTTATTTACATTCCCTTTTATTTTTCATTCTTAAAATACATGCAGATGCTGCAAAATATTGATCTTAAATTTAGGAAAGGAAATACATCTTTGCTTTCTCCGCCATACTTCATGATTATGGTTTACAAAATGCAAGTCCTTAATCATGTTTTGTAAGTTTGTGTCCATGAAAACCACATTATAATTATTGTTTGTCATCATGATTAACCAGAAATCTTGATATAATTATGCTGCAGGGTTTTATGAGACCAGAGTTGCATATTACGCTTGGAGAGGCGCCCCAGGTTACAGATTCTCATCTATACCCTCTTACTGATTGTTCTATTTGTATTCGCTGATCTGTATGTTAGTTCCTTGTACTGTTTGGTTTGCCCATTTGTTTGTTGAATGTTATTCAGGGCCATATATTTGTATTGATATTGCTTCAAATCTTTTAAGTTTGATTTCTGTTTTGTAAGCCTTTGCAATATACATTTTTTATTCTAAATATTCTGCAATAAATTGTTTTCCAAGGCTAAGTCCTGTTTGTACGTTCCTGGAATACACAGTTTCATCCATAGATAAAGCAGCAAATATATTCAAGTTCAGATGTTAAATATGTAAATACGTGGTATGTATGTAAATATTCCTTTGTTACTTTGCATTATGCGACCAATAACGAAATGGTTTGACGTCGGTCTATATTTTGAATGGAATACTATCTCAATTCAAAAATAGATTAAATAGTATATAAACTATGAGGTTCATGTTCCATCCCTTGTTTTTTTTAGTTTTTTCATTTTATTTCTACCTAATATGCTATGAGCTCAATCACATTTTGTTTATGCTTGTTGTCTGCCAGAAGATTTGCAAAAATAGAGAAATAATTTAGCATCTCCGGATTGTGTGAAAATCCAGCACATAAAAATAGTAGAAGAAGACATAATAATTTTTTATTTGGAAGGCCACAAAGTATTTCATTATAAATGTGTACTTCTAAAGATACACAATTGTCACACAATTGGAAATGAAGATATACAATGCTACACCAAGTATAATATTTGTCAGTGCATAATTTAGTAAACACTTAAAGTGTTTGAAAAAAGTCACTGTATTTTGAATATGATGTTAGTCGCTTCTCGATTTACAAGATAATTCGAATTACAATATTTAGAATATTTCATTGCATCATATGTATGATACTTCATTGCATCGTATTCAAGAATATATCATTATACAATTGTTTTTAGACGTCGGCGAGCAGGGGGCTGTCAGCGGTGGTTGATGGTTGTTGAATGGTGATCAATGGTGGTTGGAAGTATTTGTCGATAGAACTTACCGCCTATTTTCAATGAGTTATTCGCTTCTCCATTTACAAGATACTTCATTAGACAGTACTTAGGATGCTTTGTTGCATTGCACCATATGTATGATACTTTGTTGCATCATATTCAGTGATACATCATTACACAACAAAGTTCACAACGGCGAGCTGGGGGGTGTCAGCGGTGATTGATGACTGTCAGCGGGCGGTGATCAATGGTGGTTGGCGGCTATGGGGCTTGGAAGTTATCGTTGGGTATTCAATCCAAAACAAAACTAGAATTTGATGCTTTTCTCTTCTCTTCTCCTCTTCGCTCAGGTGAAGAGAGTGAGTATTTATACGTATTAGGAGATGGGCATTTTGCTCATTCATAAATAACTCTCATACCCACCTGATTGAACGATCCACGTTGACCCTCTTGATCATATGAGATTTTATTATGATTTAAGGGTTTTAATGATCTTAGAATCGAGTGATTTTTGGACTTGTTGGATTCCTCTAGTCGAGACACTTAATTTAACTATATATGTACATCAAATTTTGAGTTCATTTGAATCTTCAATTAACAACCCAAAGCCTCCAAATACGATTCAATGATTTGATCTAGATTTGATTGTACTTAGATTTGATCAATTTTGATATCATTGAGTTCTTGTCGGGACGTTACGGCCAGTTTAACTATAAATTCATTTAAATGTTGATCAGAACGTCTTATTGCTCCAGAAAATGCATCGACTAATTATGGTAAAATTTAAGTCTATTAGTTTCTATTTCAAAAGTGATATGTTAAAAATGAATCAATTTGTTATTTTTAAATTTAAAACCTCACTATCTTCATTCTCATTTTAGATTGTTGTTGTATATATTATGATTTTAATGTTTATTTATTGATTTTTTTTTAAAGATAAAAATAAGGAAGATTTACCTACATACCAGTCATTCCTTTGTATTTACATATCCAACAGCTAAATTTCAATTTTTACATATGTTGTACCTTATGAATGAAAATGTTTTCAAGTTTTCAATGTTAAAATGTGGTATTTTTTGTAGGATATGCAATATTTAGGCGGTATAAATGTAAAAACTAAAATTTAAGTGGTAGATATGTAAAATAAAAATTTCAATTGATTATTTGTTACTATATAATAATGATAACTATTACAAGTTTTTTGTCTTGTATGTTAGTATGGCTTTATTAACATAGCTCATAAAGCTATATTTATTGAACTTTAGTTCTATTTTTATTGCAATAGTTTCATTGCGAAAAATAACCCAAAAATGGCTTGCATGAAAATGCTAATAAATTCATGAAGTCGACCGTCCAGGAGAACTCGTAGCTGATCGCTTGACTAAAAGTCGGTTGACTGAAGATCTGTCTATGATGGTCGAAAGGTGTATAATCCTACGAACATCATTACACGCTCTTATCATTCACCTCAAACAACACTAACAGACTGGCCGACTGGCCTAGGGCCGACTGGTCATTGAACTTAGAACTGATCGGTAAAGTTTGCCCAGCATTCAAGTAAAATAGTTGACTAATTATAGTCGAATCTACCGACTCAAGCATCCGTCGGTTGAAGGATTCATAAATACTAAAAGATGTCTAAATCGATTATAAATATGAAAAGACAGTAATATCCTGTAAAACACTCATAGAAGCAAGGGTATGTATGTAATTTTCTACTTCATGACCCTCTTATTTATATAAATAAGGGGTTCATTGTATGTGGAAGGGATTTTTTTTCCGGCTCTTCAATCTAGACCCGCACTTTATAAGCAGAGTTCTTTCCCTTTCTTTTTGTAATCTTTATTTAGATATATAAAATGGGTCACGACACGAGAATATCACGGTTTGCCCCCACGAGGTAAGTCTGTGTGTGCTCTTTTATTTTCTTTGCCTCCCTTTATTTCTTTCCTCCTTGGTTCCCTACCGCTTCGATCTTGGGCGTGTCTCACATGATATTTGGATTCAACACAACATTTCAAGTTAATAGTTACTATGAATTGAGACAATGGAGAGCTCAAGCAAGTATAGGGCTGTGAATATAACTCAAATATTATTCATCACTTCAAAATTATTGCTCTGATCGAAATAAATAAATTGAGTTACAAACCCAAAATTCCGGATCAAATTTTTTTCGAGTCTATTTTGAGTGGCCTCCAGCCGTTCACTCAAAATCAAATTATTATCAGCCCTAATTATGTTAGGGCTGTGAATTTAGCAACTTTAGCTTGAAGATCGTCAATCACTCGAAAATTGATTCGAATTTTGGCTTGGATCAAGATTGGATCGAAATAAATATGTCGAGCTATGAGCTAAAATTTCGAATCAAATTATTTTTGAGTCGCTCTAAATCAAATCATTAACAGCCCGCGATTGACGAAAAGCTATGGTTATCACCCTCTATGCCATCTCTAATGTTATTTTACCAACAGTGTTATTCACTCGGCAGTTATGTTTTGGTTTTTGAAAAAAAAAAAAAAGAGTGCAATTTAATTTGAAATAATAGATTGGGGCATTTACATACATACCACCTGATTTCTATTTATTTAAGTATATAACATCTCAAATTTATTTTTTATATTTATACCGCACATTTCCCTTACGTCGCATTAAAATTACAACCATTTTAACTTACACGTATGTAAAATCTGTAGTTTTGGTGTTTGATAAATACATAAGAATTGAGTGGTATATATGTAAAATTTTCAATTTAATAATACTTATGTCAAATTTAAGGTTTAGTGTTGCAATTTAATTGATAGTCTTTATTTGTTTGTTGATAACTTATAGTTAGGACTGCAAAAGAGTTGAACTTGAGCTAGCTTAGGCTGGGCTCGTGTTTGGCTTGTGAGATTAATTCTTTTTAAAATTGGTTCGCATTTAAAATTGCTCGGTAATAGTGTTCATGTTTGGATTGATTTATATATTCATGTTAGTGTTTGGCTCATTTTAGATTCAAAATTAACTCATTTAAATTAATTAGAAAAACAGATGCTCGGTGTTGAATTCAAACATGCATCATTTTTATGCAATAAAAGACATACTATAACTTGACCAACTAAGCTATGGTGATTTAAATTTAGATATAAATATATCTAATATTTTTTTATATAAACAACATATATAAATTCTTTATCAAGAGCTAAAACAAGTTGAACACGATCACATAAATGATTGTTCATGTTAGGCTCGTTTATAATTAGGCTTAAAAAATTTGTTCGTATTTGACTTAACCAACGATTTGAACACGAACTCTGATCAATATAAATATGACGTATTTGCGAACAAAGAGCTTTGTTGACAAACCTACTTGCAGTCAGTGCTTGAAAAACAATATCAATTTCATAGTATAAAGTGTTGAGATTGTTCAGAGAACTTATTGAATTCAACCAAGCTCCAGTCCACTCGCCTAGCTCTAGTCAGCGCAATCATCTCCATTATTCTCGACCAGCTCCAGTCGATCTTAGAAGTTCCTGTCGGCTTGAAAAGCTTCAGTCGGCCCGACCATCTCCGGTTGTTCCTTTAGTTCCAATTAGCTCGTTTAACTTCAATGGACCCAACAAGCTTCAGTTGGCCCGTCCAGTTCTATTCGACCTAACCAGCTCTAGTTGGCCTAACCATTTCCAATTAGCCCACCAGCTCCAGTCGGCCCGCCAATTTTAGTCAGCCTGGCTAGCTCTATTTAGGCCAACCAAGCTCTAGTCAGGCCAAAATATTTCAGCAGCTTGACAAGTTACAGTCGGTCTGTCAATCTCCAGTCAACGGCGACAAACTCCAATCGGCCCGATAGCTCCAGTTCGCCCGGTCCTCCAGAGCTCCGACCTACCATGCTCTTTGAGTCACCAGCTTCAACCATCCATCTTCAGCCGGCAGCGTGAGACTAGGGTTATAATTTTTATTTTATAAGAAAATATGCTCCTATAAATCGAATAGCATTATTTATGATGGGAGAAATCTAATATGAAAACACTATTTTTTACTATTAATTCTTTTCTCTCTCTCGCTCGCCCTCTATCTTTGTCCTCATTTATGCTCCATGAGTGTGATTCACTCATAATCTTGGATTTAACATTCTAAAAACTTGGTGAGTGTGGTCATGACATAAACAAGAAGAGGAGCAACATAAGAAGAATAGTAAAATCACAGTGAAGCGAATACAACATATAATGCATTAAAGAACTCACCTGATAGAATGGTCAAACTCATCCACTCATCCCTCTCCAACTAGGCCAACTCCAATCGACCCTTTGCAGTCGCCCTAAACAGCTCCATTCAGCTCGGCCATCTTCAGTCGGCTATCCAACTCCAGTTGGCCAAACAAGCTCCAACAATCCCCCACCCCCGTCAACTCGACAAGCTCCAGCCAAGTCGGTCCAGCTCCATTAGGCCAAACAATCTCTAGTCAATCCTATCATCTCTAATCGACCCTCTAGTTTTAATCAACCCAACTAGCTTCATTCGACCCGACCAAGCCCAATCAACCTGACATGCTCTAGTCGGCCTTACATAATCCAATCAACTTGACATGCTTCAATCGATACATCCATCTCCAGTCGGCCCATCTAGCTCCAATCGGCCAAAAATTACTCTCCCAAGACAGTTTTCCAAAGAGTATCTGTAAGAAAATAATTTGTCAATTGGAATAAAAGCAATGAAGGAGTGAGGCCAAGAAATAAGGGAAAATCTCACGATAGCCTTTTTCTTATTTGTGTTTTATCACATTTGTCCTTTTTTTTTTTTACTTCTTCAATGTGAATTCGGCCATAGCGCTTGAGGAACTTGCCTCTCACAAGCAAGTTTCTAAAGAATGAAAGAAAAATAATCTGCATTTTTGGATCATATTTAGCGTAATAGCTTAATGCTAGGGACTACTTTGAAGAAGTTCATTCTAATATATAACTCAACTAAGTAAAGAATGAAGTCAGTTAAACAAGGGTTGAATACTATGAGATGGCCTTAGTGAGAAATTACGACGACTACTACATGTAGGAGAGCTATGGAGCCCAGGTGACGATAGTTTGAATTTAACGAAACGACTTGAATTTCTTTATGACCGGGATCATATTAAATGTAAATAGTCAACCTAGTTGCACAATAATACTAGACTCCTTTCACCGTTAACATTCGAAGAACTCTCCTTGTAAGATCAATTCAATTGTATTAATCATGAGTTGGCCATCTATGAGATAACACTTTGAAGGCAAGCCAAAATATCTCCAGGATGAAATCCTGTACGGGAGCTAAGAGTCTGTGGGGTAGATCAAAAGTCGACACATAGATACCCTTTTTTTTAACTTAAACATTTTTTGAACTTGTATTTGGAGAAAATCACACACTTATCATATAGAAGGAAATAATTTTAGTTTCATATTCATCATTCTCTTAATCTTTTAGCAGGTTTTCAAAGAAAAGAGGAACAAAGAATTAATATATATGACCAAAAATCTATTTCATATTTTAAAGTTTTGAGATTGTTCAAAGAGCCTATTGTACTCGATGAAGCTCCAGTTAGCCCGACTAACAACATTCAGCCCGACCAGCTCCAATCAATCCGGCCAACACTATTCGACCCGACCAGCCCCAGTAAACTCGACTAGCTACAGTCGACCAAACCAACACCATTTGGCCTTGCTAGCCCCATTCAGCCTGACCAACTCTAGTTAACCTGACCATCTTCAAACAATTCAATCAATTTCTTTCCGTCTGACAGCTCCATTCAACCCGACCAACTTCATTCGATCTGTCTGTTCCAGTCTGCTCGTCCAACTCCAGTCGACACGACCATCTCCAATCGGCTCGTTGCTCTAGTCGGTCCTACCAAACTGGAGTCTGCCCGACCTACTTCATTCGACCTGGCCAGCTTCATTCGACCTGGCCAGCTTCATTGGGGCCGCCAACTCGAGTAGACTCGACCAGCGCCTATCGGTCATTTTCAACTGACTGCACAGGACTAGGTGTATAATTATCGTTTTCTAATAAACCTGCACCTATAAATAGATGAACATTATTTATAAAAGGAGAGCTACACTAACATGAAAACACGATTTTCTAATATTCATTCATCTTTCTCTTTTCATTTATGCTCTATTTTTTAGATGTGATTCTCGTATAATACTTCGATATAAGACGAGAAAAAGTAACCTATTTTATCGTTTTGTTACTAGTGGAAGTTATTCCCAGGGTGGCCTTCTGATCTATTCTTTTCTGAATTTTTAACATAATAAAATTCTAATGTTCGCTACCCACTTTACTGTCCACCCCTAATAGTGGGGTTTAAGCTGCACTGAGATGATTAAACTTTCTCTTAAACAAATCCTTGCATAGAAAGATAACATCACCATCAAAAGTAGGGTTGTCAAAATGGTTTGTTATTTACGAACACCTTGTGTTCAGCTCGTTAAAAATCTCTTATTCGATTTTTTGGTTAAGCAAATTAACTGAACACGAACAATTTTTTTTTTTTGCACGATATATAAACGAGTCGAACACAAATAATAATTTATTTGTTCGTGTTTGACTATATGTATAATTGATGAGTACTATTTAAATAATTAAATTGATAATATGTCTACAAAGATTTATAGTCAGTTAAAATTTAAAATTAAAATTGTAAAATAAATATATATTAAATAAATATTTTTAATGGAAATAATAAGATTTAAATCTTGCCCAAAATGACTCGTTCTTCATGAAAAGCTCGTGCTCGACTTACTCACCAACTGAGCAGAACACAAACAAAATTTTTGAGCTCAATATATGAACCAATCAAATACGAACAATGATATTTTTTGACGAGCCGAACAGATCAAACTCTGCTCGTTTACATCCCTAACCACAAGATCTGAACTAAAATATTATTTTGGGAGGGTTAATAAAAAAATTGTTAACTACGAAAATTTATTGTCATACAACTGATGCATGGGAATATTTCAAAAATAATATAAAAATCTTATTTAATAACCCAAAATTTAAAAATCATAACAAGTTTATAATTCTTAATTTTCGCTTTTAATAAATACTTGATGGGATAATTATCACACATAACTACATGAATTTAATAATCTGTCGAAGAATCTTTGCTATATTTAAAATTATTTTATCTAGCAAAAAAGTTATAATTTGATGAAATGTATTTATTGACTTGAATTTTTTAAGCATATTAATTTGTTTTAAAAAATGCTAAGAAAATATTGAGATAATTTTAATATTTAAAAAATAATTTGTGGCATTTACATATTTATGCGACCAAATTCTTACTTATTTATATATCTAATTACTAAATTTTATTTTATTTTTTATATTTATACTAGTCTTTCATTTTGATGCGTGCCAGAAAATTCGCAACATTAGGATAATAGAATATCGTTTTATCATGGTATGAAGATTCAACACACACTCAAAAAATAGAAAGCGACTAATAATGATACTAGAAGTTTTACGAGGAAAACTCGTAAAGGGAAAAATCACAGAGTCTGGCCCACCTTAAAAATTTCACTGTAAAAATATGATTACAATTGCAATTACTTATCTCACATACGAAAAATAGTTACTAAGTTTCTCTTTTTATAATATCGATGTGCTAATGAATTTGTTGTTAGGAATGGGCGACGACCGATAGCGATTGGCGGCGTTTTGTTGGTGGTGGTCGGCGATGATCGACGGAGATTGGCGGTGCTCGACAGAGGTTAGTGGTGGTTGACGGAGATCAACGTGTTCCATGACAATTGATGAAATTCGATGACGGTCGGCAGTGGTCGATCGAGGTCAATAGTGGTCGACAACGATTGACGGTAATGATGCTGGACTTCAGCCCATTCTCAAAGCTTCAATCGCTTTCTCAGATCTCAAACTCTTCTCCCCCTCATGAGATGGATGCGACTCTATTTATAATGAATCAGATATAATTAATGCAAGAATATGAACAACTTTGATCGGATGGTCAAAGCTTTCTTTGAACAAATAACATTTGATCGACATTTGAGTAGCTTAATGATGTCAAAATTGAGCAATCTTGAGCTCATTGGATTCATCTTGTTAAAACACTCGATTCGACGTTCGTTTGACCATCTAATTATGGTCGCAAAACTATTAAGAGTGGTTAAATGACTTAATCTGAGCTTGATTTGACTCATATTGGATTAAATTTCATATAATTGGGTCATTCATGCATCGATTACATATTGCAATAAGAGCTTTGAATGTTTTTTTATTGAAGTTCGAATATTTTTTGCTCAAAATGCTACCTCGAAATCCGAGCCAAATAATGTTGATTTGTCGGAGGCATATCACATATCACATAAAAAATATCAATATTCTAATTTTTCAAATGTGATATATATATATATATATATTATAACATGCGAATTAAATTAATAATTTTCAAATATATTCTAATACCAATTACATTAAGATATCCTCACACAATTATCATTTAACAGTTAGTCATGTAAAAAATTGGAAATTACATGCATGACACTCATAATTTTCTTATTAACAAAACTAGCACCATCTTCATCAGATTTTCACTCTCACTCAACTATTAAAATTCACAATAAAATCCCAACTCATAATCTTAACTTTTATCAAATTCTCAATGATTTGAGACTGACAAATACGAATACACCCGTTAGGTTGTTTTAAAAAAATGAATTGAGTACTAGTTTTATAAATAATAAAGTTTTGAGTGCTATGCCTATATGCATAGAGTAAAATGTCGGTGTGAATCTCAAATGGATTGGACGATCAAGTACGAAGACTTCGAAGATTCAATTATGAACCAAAGAGCTAATATCAACAAATAGCAGTCGACCACCAGCCCGAACCGATCGACCGACATATCCGACGTCTGGCGGACTCATCTGACAAGATGACATGATTGACTGATCGAGGCACTTTTTATCGATCAACTAGATCCCTTGGTGGAAGTAATCCGATCGATCAATTGAACTGGTCGATCCAGAATTTCGGGCTACCGACATACATCATATATATTTTGTTTTATAATATAATTCTCATTCAATAAAATTCAATTATTTTGACACTTATCATAACCGTTCCCTCATTTTTATAATCGAATTTTGAGGCCTCTATAAATAGGCAGTCACGACATAAATAAAAACGAAACATTTCTCTCCCACACGACCTTCCAAACTTCTCTCTCTTTCCTCCACACAACTTTATCTTTCTACCCGTGTTTCTCGAAAGACAATTTAGAATCCCACACTGTCATTATTCCTAGCCCTTAAAATCTTGCGATCAACAAAATCAACACTCTTTCATCAATTCCTTTAATTTTAACCTAAATTATCAAAATCCATAATAAATTGTGACGAGCAGCGGCTTTTTAGTTAAAAAATTCGATCATGGAGCTTATTATCTAAATAAATAAGATGCTAGTTTTATAAATAGTAAAATTCGAAGTTCTAAATATGTAATTGCCACAAACAGATATCTATAAATATACCGGAATTGTTTTGTTAGCGGTTTATCCGATAGACCCAACGCAGCCTGCGATCGTGCGCAATTTTCTCTTGAAATTAACGGCCCACAAAAAAAATAAAATAGAAAATAAAAAAGAAAAATAACAGCACACATCACACACGTGCGATCGTGGGCCCATTTCCGGCCGCGCTTATAAGTCGCCCCGTGGATTTTCATTTTTATTAGGAACCCTTTTCTTCTTCTTCGGTCACATTCCTCTTCCAAAAACCCTAATCCCGCCTTCATATACCCCCTTCTCAAAACCCTAATTACATTCCCTGATCCCTTTCAATGACAGATATGGCAACAGAACGCGCGGCATCGTAGCCATTCTCGTGCGGAGCGGTATCAAGAAAGGTTTCCGAACAGCGCAGCGATGGAGAGCGGAGCCAGTACCTCCGTCAACTGCCTTCCGGAGGAAGGCGCTGTTTCCGGCAAGGAGGAGAGGAAGAAGGGAAAAGGTGGGTCAAGATCGGCTTGGAAGAAACCGGCGTCGTCACCGACGTTGTCGCCGGTGGCTGGAGAGGCGAGGAAGTCGGAGTGTCAGCTTACTGTCGCGGATGCGTGGCCGGCTCTCGGGGATTCCAAACCTCATGTAAACGTCGAAGCGGGTGGAGGGATGGCTGCGCCACCTCAGGTTGGAGCAGCTAATGCAGGACCGGTTCCGAGAAGTGGACCGCCGGGCCCCCCTCCTCTTAATTTGCAGGTTGATTTTCTTTTCTTTTTGCTGTTGTAGCGATTCCTCCAAAAGTGGTAACGTAGAAGATCTTTTGCAGTTATTTAGCATTATATTTTTTAAGCAATCAAATCTGGATCATGCGAGATGGAGGAATTAAAATCGAAGTTTCCCCTTAAGGTTATGGGGATAATATCTAATTTGTTTAATCTGATTGTGTATGTGTGTTATGATTTAAATTGTAATATTTTTTGCATAATCCTCCAGCTGCCCAGGGCGTTTTGGGTCATCTATCTGCAGACCTTTTTGTAGTAGTCAATTCTTTCTCGGTTTTTCTTTCTTAGAGATGATAATATTAAATTTTTTGAAATGAAAAATTTTTCTGTCCACAATAAATGCTTTATGTGGTCACCCATCTGTTTTTCCTCCAAATCATACTACAGAAAACCTAGTTTTTTGACAAAATTTCCATTCCTATTTGACATCATGCATCTATATCCACAATTTTAACATTATATCGCACACCAGTACATATTATGTGTTATAAATTTCTGGATACATATTTATAAGTGTACGAGCAGGATAACTATTCACAAAGGAGATTTATTATTATCAATATCATCATCATCACATCATTATTATTGTGTTAATAATAATAATATTATTATTATCTTAGCCTCTTCCTCATGGGATCAACTATTTTAAATATTGTTTTGCAAATGCTGATAATTTAGCCTCTTCCTTTAAACACAGTCTTCTCTTAAAGCCTACCTCAAGGACATTTCCTTTCCATTTCTTTTGTTGTGTTGCATACCAATGGCAATTTTAAGGAATTATTGGCTACATGATGTTTACTTAGAGTCCATATTAGTTCATATGCAATAAGAAGGGCAATGTCATTGCATCAAAAACACTGTTCAAAGCAATTAAATTAATTATTCTGCTGTTATGCGATTATTTTAAACATTATAAATTTTTTATTAAAAATAATTTAAAATATCTTTATAGAATTTAAGTAATTTTATTTAATTCATCATTGATACTTTTATATATCATATTGCCCAGTAAAGCAAATCAAAGTAGATATCTTGAATCTTATAGGAACCAACATATTTCCACGCTAAAAGTAGGGTAAATAGTTTTTTATTGCAAGAAGATCAATCACTCAATATGAACACAAAGATAAGCACTTACAATTTGAGAGGTAGTTGATCTTTGCTAATTTCTTCAATTCGAGGGTAGGAAGTTTCTCCCAAACTTTAATTCTAAGATACAAAACCCTATTCTCATGCATTTTCCCCAACCCTAAACATATTAACCTTATTTATACTAACAACAACAATAATAATAATAAAAGACTAAATTGCTCTTAGGCTAATTAAAGACAAAATTGCCCTTAAGCTGGGCACTTGTAGCAATACTCCACTCTCAAAGAAGCACCTTGTCCTCAAGGTGGACAAAAGAAAATTGCTATTGGATCAAGCTCCTCTATCTCTTTGTTACACTGTGAGAGCCTGCAATGTTTGATCTTTGCAACTGTGACCGCAGAAAAATTTGTAATCAAACCAAAAATATGATATCTTTGTTCTCTTATCCTAAAATCTGTCTCTGTAAGACCTTTGAATGCCGCCCTCCTTCGTGTTTCATTATTCATGTCTCAGGGAGTCTCCCTCTGGATTTCTACTGTTTCAGTTTTTTTTGTATCTGCGTGATTGTAGCTTTTCGGCAGAAGACTCCACTTGTGATGCTCTTATTAGTCTTTCAAATTGTATTTTTATCTTCAACGAACTTCTCTAATTCCATAATTTCTTCCAAATTCTTGCACTCTCAACAAAGATATTGTTGCACGTATCTCAGGCCTTAGACCTTTCATGAATCCCCTTGTAATACTGCTCTATAAGTCCTCAGTCGTCTCGAAAATAGCTTGAATTTTTCTTTGTGTTTCATGATAGTCCCCTTCTGAGTCAAGGGCAAAAAATTGCTCATGTAGGTCTCTTTCTTGAATGACTTGGAAACGTTTCAATACACCGCAAAATATCACTCTACTCAGTACTCCCACATATGAGTGTTTTTCCCCTTGAAGGTGGACATCTTCAATTTCCTAACCCTAATATCACCACCCAACTATCCCTCCCTCCATATAATAAAAGATAAAATTGCCCTTAGTCAATGCACCGGCGTAATAGAATCATGGGCGTTCTAGCAATTACCCATTCACATTTATTTTGACCCGTACTAGACCATTAGTTCGATCTATTTATGTTACAGTGGTTATTCCAATAATCCATTGCATCGGAAACATTGTTCAAAGCCTTGCTATTTTTCAATTGTTATAATTAATAAGTTATTTATATTTTGAATAATATTTAACCTGCTACTAATTTTTTTAAATAATGTCTTGTAGTTTATCTTTCATGTTTTTATATATGATACAAGCGAATCAAGCAAATCATAGTGGATTATTTGCATGAATAATGGGTTTTTTAGGAATTACTTATCACTGTTTATCTTGATCCAGCAATCCAATGGATTTGAGTTTGATGCTTACAAGATGTTTATTCACAGGGATCAGCTAATCAGCGGAGATCTGAAGGATTTGGAAGTGGCAATCCTTCAAATAAACACCCACTCGTACATTCTCATAAAGCTGTCCCCAGGCGTAATGGCCCTGGAGCTGGAGCTACTCCACTTTCTGGTCCTTTTCCATTTCCCCAGCAGCTAGTACCCCCTGTATCATATCCCATCGTACCTCCACCATCTCTCATTGTGCCAGAATATACTTATCCGGCTTTTCCTCCACCTTTTCCAAATGAACATAAAATCGTAAAATCTGGAGTTGATGTTTCAGTACCACCCTTTGCTCGAAACAGTCAAGTTGGCGGAATTGAGAATAATAGAAATTTTCAGCTGCCGTCACGAGGAGATTTCAATATCTGGCGTCCCCAAAATGTTTACCATCCAAATACCAGCCAAGAGCCTACCATCCGTTTTAATCAAGCATGGCGCTCACAGCGACCTTTTAGTCCAAGAGACAACATGAATATGCCCCAGGGCTTCGGACCAAGAACATTTGTTAGGCCGGTTCCACCCTATTTTGGTCCATCATCTGGTTTTATTGGTGGGCCTGGTTACTATGGTATTCTCTCAAACGTGTGAAACTTGCTTGTTCATTTGACATTCCATTGTTTTTGCATGCTTAGTCTTTTTTAGTTTCTGCATGTTGCTTTCATCTTGTCATTTCTTGTTTTTGCCGATTGGACTTGCAATGTAGGTGCTCCTCCTCCTGTTTGTTTTTTCCCTGCTGGGCCTGTGGATTTCAGCAGGGGTCCTCATTTAATTTCAATAGTACCACCACCTCCAGCACCACCTCCGGCTCCTCCTGTTACTTCTCTGTCATCAGAGGAACAAACATTAAGGACTAATATATTAAAGCAAATTGAATATTACTTCAGGTGGGTTTTTCATCTTGTGAGCTGCGGAGCTTGTATTGTTTGCTTTCTTATTGATGCTAACTATGAAGTTTGCAACTATATAGTTTCTTGACCAGTTGTTGTCCTCTCTCCCAGTTATCCCTTAATCATTATTTTCCGCATTGATTTGTGCAGTGATGAGAACTTAAAGGATGACAACTACCTTCTATCGTTGCTGGATGAACATGGATGGGTATCTATACGGAGAATTGCAGACTTCAATAGGGTATGCTTTATCTAAATGCTGATTAATTATTTTGCGATAAGCATCTGTTGTGTATTTTATTATATAATTGTCCTACTTGACGCACTACTATTTTGTTTTTTCAAAATTTTCCTGCAGCTTAAGAAAATGACAAGAAGCATACCCTTAATATTGGATTCCCTACAAAGCTCTAATTTTATAGAAATTCAGGTTAGTAATTTTGAGCTGATGTGTTTGAACTTTCACGCTCATCACTCTTATCTTTTGAAACCGCGAAAATTTATTTTCTAATCAATTTATCATGAATTTTAAAAGGGTGAGAAGATTAGACGAAATGACTGGTCAAAATGGATTCTTAGATCCAAGTCTCAATCTGCTGATGCCAAACTTGTGGAGAGCATGGATGACAATATGAAAAACAATGATCTTGAAGGAGACGTGATTAACGAGGTTATCTGTTCACAAGGAAATTGTAATGATAAAAATAACTGCTCGTTCTCAGAGAATGATCATTCTAAAGAAAATGCTAATAGCGGAAGCTTTGCAAGGGACAATGTTGAAGTTCAGACTACGCGTAACCCTATTCAGGGCATTGATATGACAGAAGATGAAATTGGTATACATTTTTTTCTTTATGTTTAGAATTAATGAGCATGTTTCTTCCCCATATGATAGTATAGATGGCATAACCTTTCCTCTTGAATCATATATCATTACCAAACGTATCATTTCTTAAGGTTTGCGACAAACTCCTAGTCCTTCAAATGGTGCTAGCTTTGAATTTGATGATGAAAAGGAAGTAGCTGAAGAGCATTATCACATGTCAAATCGGAAAAGCTCGACAATTAGTTTTGCCGATTTATCTTCCAGCTTTTCAGGTGACTTGAGCACTTTCTTGCTTGATGAAGAGATTGACCAGAAGGACCATCATTCTTTACAGAAGAGGTACCATTTGATACTGCAGCTTTTTGCATTGATAATCCCTTATATTTTCATTTCTTTTTTAGCTTGTCTAAAGACTGAAGTTACTAAATGAGCTGAACCTCTTTCCTTCTTATCGCTCTTATTTTATCTTGGCTTTATATGCATCCTTCAGTGCTTGCTCTAGTGTTAAAAAAATTAAGGGTCATTTATAATATATTCCACTGTCTTGTTCAGCGGTCATATTTCTTGAAACAACCCCTTTTGTTCACACAGACCACTTCAATTGTTTTGAAAATATAAATACTTTTAGTTTCAATGACAAATAAATGGAAGAACTTGTCAATGGTTGAAGATGCGAAGAAAACACCATAAAAAATTTGGAAAGTGTTTGTTGCAAAGATGGCCTCTTCCAGGAGAATTTAAGGGATGTTTTGGACCAAGGTTAACTGCCAAATAATATTTAGGCATTGGTTTATTTTATTTTATCTTTTGATCAGTTCTAATATTTTATTCAGGCTCCCGTATTTAGGCATGCACTGAAGGTTGTGAGTTTGAATCTGTATATAAGTATGCACTTGAAGTGCATTTATCATATGCCCATGATAGCAAAGATGCGTCCCTGCATGTTCATGTAAGATTAGATCCTTGATGATTTTGTGCTTATGTTAGCTCAGTGGCTTTGAGAGATTCAGGCACATGAGCTTTAATCACATCATCTATCATAATATCTTTTGCCTGCTTTAGTTGGCATTAGGTGGAGTTTGGTTTCCTGATTTTCTGAAAGGTTACCATGTTTTTTTTTTTTTTAATTTCTGATGTTTGAACGCTGTTTCCCTTACACATCAATATATAACCCTAGCATCCTCAGTGGTGGAAAAATGGTATTTTATGACAATGGTTTTTTGTTTCTATATGCCTTTTATATGAAAATAAATAAATCAACGTGTTCCTGCATCCATTTCTTCCTATTAAAGTATAATATTTTGAAGAAGAAAAATGTATGTTTGCTTGTGATCCTGCTTTATTTATTTCGAAGTTAGATATTGCTATTAAAATTTAAATTAAATTATTTCAAAATTTCATTAGGATACCAGCAAAAATCATTTTTCCTGATAATGCTCATCACACATAAACAACAACCACACAAGGTTATAGCACTCACCATTTAAGAACCCCATGCTTTATTCGGCTATTTAATGAAGAAATTTTTTTGGAGCTCAACATGTTTATATTTGTGTCCACCCTCAAAATATGTACTTTGTGCTGTAACATTGTTGGTTTTTTATGATTGACATCTTTAAGTACTTAATTATAAGATGAATATGCATGAAATTATGTTTATTTTGCATATCAAATTATGAAGATGCATTCATGATTATCACAAAAGTTACTTCAAATGGTAGTTTTGCATACAATCTTTGGTGGAAGTGATGTGTATATTGATGTGTATGATGAACATGTGAATAAGAATAATTTTTTTAACATGTTCTGTATAATTTGATTTTGAAAGATAATCTAATTTAGCCTCTAATGAAATATTCTGCTTTTAATTTTAAAAATAGATGAAGCCTGGTCCCATGTAAAGATTTTTCTTCTTTAAAACACTGTAACCTCTTTTTCAAACACAATTTAAATGTTTTTTTTTTTGCCAAAATTTGAAATCATGACCTTGGGTGTTAGTGAAATAAATGAGGCATGATCAAAATATTTTCAAATTATCATTACTCATCTCTAAATTATTATAATGCATATCTAAAATTGTATGGTTTTTTTCTTAGATTTGAAAATTATTTCTCCTTTTTGTATTCTAAAAAGTAGTACTGATTTTTTAGTTCATCATATGGAATTTCTTTCTCTTATACTTTATTACAAGTCATCTTCTCTAGCATGAAAGTATATCAATATATGTTTCTCTTCTGTTTTGAAGGATGGACTGCTGCTATGACAGTTAGACTTGGCTCATAAGGCCTTTCTTTTATCCTTGTTGTGCTTTTCTCCTTGTCTTTTTTCATCTCCCTTTTGTTATCGATTAAATGTCGGCAGCCCGGCTTAACTTGCCCATGGTATGCCTTCACATGTAGAAACTTTGTTAGTTTGTTACTTATGAATTTTTCTTGTTCCATATAGTGTGTTTCTTTAACATCGATCATAATCTTCTAAATAAGTTGACTAAGTTGCCACCATTATGAACTAGTTTACTTCTCTATTTCTAATTTCATTACTTCCTTCATATGCTAATTTAAACTTATCATAAATGTCCTTGATGGTTCTAACACTGTGACTCTCATGTAATTTTTGGGTTTGAGAGTACAATATAAGCTGTGGAATATAGTTTGTTGAGTTCTACCTCGCTTGAAGTTTATTTCAAGAATATAAAACTTATAAAGCGATCCTATATAAAGCGATCCTATAAAATTTGTAAGAAATCAATGTAGGATATAATAATTTGATTTGAGATAAATATAGTTGAGAAAATTAAATGAAAAATGAAGAACTTACATAGTGATCTTCTAATTATTTTATTTCTTGAACAATTTCCAAAATTTTTGCTTACAATGCGGGATAATTTTTTATCATTGCTTAAATCTACACGAGAAAAAAGTTTGCTTTGTGAAACATTCAAGAGATTTTTCTCAACCTTTTATTAGATTTTATGGATGAATATTGTTGTATTTTATTGACCCATTTTAATCGGAAAAAAGTATTAAATATTATTCTATACTAACTTCTGCATTTAATACCGTAGCCATTTATAATACTCGCCGTTATAATGCATTAGCAAAAATATAGACATTGGATCCCATATTGTGCATTGTAGGTTAGTGGAATATGCTCAAGTTATAGGCTTTAACGTGTATCAAACAAACATTGAATATAAGGAGAAAAAAAAATGGATTTTTTATTAGAACTTAAAACATTGTTTTAAATAGAAATTGAGAGATAATTTGTAGAGTCTTAAATATTTTTTCATCCAATCTTAAGATTGAGGAATTTTATGCTCATTTTGATTTAAAAATAATATTAAAAATAAATTGTGGAATTTCGGAAGAACTTTCATAGAGAAAATAAACTCTAAATTTCTCATTAAGCAAATAACAAATATATATACAACTCAAACTAACCCTCATACAATTGGAGGGAAATGCAAATCATCATGATGAAAAGAAAAAAAATAAAAACACAATAATGGATAATTAAGGAAGAATAATTTCTACCCCTCAAATGTAACAACGGGTCAATAGTTTCGTAAACCGTAGGTAGGCCCATGTGATCCTAGGTTATATGTATATCAACATAAATAACAATTGAACTTTTTAATGTATTTGGTGGAATCTAATGGGATATGTATGGAATAGATTGTTCGTTTGTTGTTTAATTTTAGAATTTGTTATTTAACGAGTTAATGATATGCTTCCTATGGAGCATCCATTTAATCTCCTTGGTCATATTTTATCTTCTTTTGATTATGGAATAAATGAATTTACGCAAAAAATTCATACAATCGTCTAGTAATTCCTGCAATCTCATACTGAAATCACACAAGATGAATAGTAGAATCCCTAAGCTTACCTTTGCTATCTTGAAAGGTTAATATGGGTTTGTTTAGCGAGAATACACTTACCATGCTTGAGAAATATTTTTATCTTTATTAATAAATATATTTCTTTATATGGTTTTTTGGTAATAGATGTTAGCGTGTCTCAAATGTTTAAGTCATTGCATAATATTTGAACTTGAGTAGATTGCTAAACCCACCCTATTATAGAGATTTTGTGGGGTTTGGTGGTGACAAAATAGTATAACCAATTATTTTCACTGCACTGCAAACCATGTTCCCCAAAGCTTGATTTTGAAAATTACAGTGAGTAGAGAAGCATATTAGTTGACATTTGATATATTTTATCAATTTATGAATTATAAGTTAATTCAGTCACGTATAAAGCATTTTTTAATGGTAGATCAGGTACTCGAACTAGTCCTCGCCACACAATTGGAAATGTCTTACTCTTAGCCGCCCATACATCAAGAGTGCGATCAATTTTAGTTATTTTTTTTCAAATATTTGCAATGATCCCGTTATATGATCATTTAACTTTTATTACTTTTATATGCCATGGTGGTTATCTTCATTTATAGTTTTTGGTTGATCAAGTCGTTGGCAAAGCATCTTTATTTATTCAAATGTCATATCCAAAGACGTGGTTTAATTTGTGTCCGCTATATGGGTTTTTTTAGTTTGTTCCTTTTTGGAATATAGGCTTTTCAAATTTTTGGTTTTCTCTGTATCTACCAGCTTTGATCATGGATGTGATATGGTTTGTAATAGTGCTCACGCTTCATTTTTTATTTTCTCAGTGTTTACCCCTTGTAGGGGACTATTGTTGTGGAGCCAGCAAGTACTGATCATTGGGTATCTAGTGATCTTGGTGTTTGGCTCTTCATTTCTTGTTTTAGCTTTTCTCTCGCTAATTAGTCAAAGGTGTCTGTAATTGTAAGAAAATGCTTTATTCCAAGTAATCTTTTCTGAACTTTATTTAAATAAGAATTGTGATCTTGGAGGAATCACTTGCCTGTGTTTTCTCAAACTTTTTTTTTAATATAGTTTTTAGCGTCATTTGAGAAATTCCATTTGATTTCATAGGATATATCCATTTCCACAGAGTTTCAGTTAGAGAACTGTAGTATCTTGTCGGGTATTTCTAATGTTAGATCTAATGTCAAAACACTTGCCTGTTTTCTATATTATAGTTGTTAGTCAACGTCCTAGATATCCTTCGCAGTATTGTGGAAGAGGTAATATCTTATTACCTTTGGCTTCATAAGCCAAGCCATGATAATTGAGTTGTCAGATTCCTAAGTATTGTAGTTAAAAGCATCTTCAGATTGGTTGTGTTGTGGTTCTCATCAAATATCCATATTTCTCTCTTTCTGTTATCACAATCATGATTGATTTGAACTATTTATCGAGTAATTTAATTAAGCTTTTATCGAGTGATTTGGAGAGAATGGTCTTTATATGTGGAATGAAATTTTGATCCATAATGGTGTAAGTGAAGGTTGCATTTCTTGTAAAGGAGAGTTCCTGACCCTTCATACTGTGTCGTATTGTTCACTATATTTTGAAAATTTTTGCGAGAATTATCTATTATAACTTTACTGATTTTCAGGGTATATATAAAGCTTTACATCTAAACAATAGTAGAAACTGAGTGAATTATGCTTTTTTTTTTTTTTTTTTGCAGCCTGTTAAGCCTAGTGGTTAATGAGTTTAGAAACTAAGTGAGTTTTATCTCTAACTCATTGTCCCGAGTTCAAGGCACAACAAATACGGTGTGTTAATGAGTTTAGAAAAGAAAAAAACATGCTAGGTATTTCTTTTTTTTCAAGCAGAAATTATGGCTTGAATGAATGGCTTTAATCGACATTTTATTAGATCTATGTATAGATGGTATTCTTCGATGCTTAGAGAATGGGAAAAAAATTAAATGTTAGTTCCTACAAATTCATGAATGGGAGTGATGCCGACAAGGGATATGAGTAGAATTTTAAGAAAACAACAATCAAGAATTGCTGAGAAGAATTCTGGAGGGAAAAATAACACAAGGAATATTATTGATGTAAATGAGGCAATATAACTGTAAGAAAGATGAATGGGTAGTGCAACCTTCCCAAAAGAATGAAAGAAAAATAATTTTAAAACCAAAATCTGCCGCTATACTCGAAAAATCCCCTATTTATAAGCACTAGGACTTTTCATATTACAAGTTAGACATGTATATAGAAAACTCATAAAAGTAGAGAACTAAAATATAAAAACTGAACTGTAATATAATGTGGACAACACAAGTATTGACGCTCTCGCATTATTCTCCTGGGGTTTGAGAAGATTTAACTTGGGTCTCCAATTCTGACTCAGATATAATGAAATTGATTGAGTCGTTTTAATCCCCAGATAGGTTAAGATTGATCATTCCAACGTCTGTCATGAAATGTGAAACTTTCTCTGCCCTTCGAGATGAATCAATATTGAATTTAACTTTGTTATGCTTACCATTTGATCTTGGTGCAGCCTCGAACCCTTGGGTTTTATTGTCTTGAAGCAACAATAATAACCAATGGCTTTGCATCCGTTTCCATATATGATCCTATCCTATGATCACCATCAAATCGCTCAATGGAGTCCAGATCCTCTCCATGCTTATGATGTAGTGGTTCTTTAACAAGCCCAATATCTCTCATCGCATCAACATTACCACCTCCAATCTGTGCGAGAAGTGATTGAATGTGTATACCAAGTCTTCTATCCTCATAATTCCAATCCCAACTAGAACCTGCTTGAGTATTTGCAGATGCATCAAGAGCTGAATTATTTACATCAACAGTGCAAAATTCAGATTTGGCTGCATTTTGTGTAGTTGCACTTGCAACTGTAGCTGCTTGGTCAAAAACATTAGTCCCACTTGAGCAAATACGCTTAGGGACCATCTTCTTGTCATCATATCAAATTGATAATTCAGTGATAATTTGAACTGCCTAGAAGTTAAAAAATTATATACTGCTGGAGCCTTGTTGGAGAGGCTTTTAAGATCGATTTGGAGTATTTTTTTAGTTCAAATAACCATGGGAGAAAACTCCATCTATATTTCTTTATATTTGCCAACACATCTTAATGACGTGATGCCATATTCATTTTTTGCATTTGGTTTTCCACTTTTTCTGAATGAGGAGCTGCCCTTTCTTTGTTGCTTAGCTGCTTGTTTTAGCTTTTATTCATTGTTTATCCGTTTCATATTTTTATCTATTCATTAATTTATAACTAAACCTGTATATGAGGCCCATTCAGCATTTTCTTACCGAAAGTTTTCTGATCTTATGTTTTTTCATTTGGAAGTTTGGGTCCATTTTTTGGATTGAAATTATTGTGGAAATTTGATGTTTTGCTCATAAACAGAATACTTGTTTAATCGCAATGTAGTTATAACATTCCAAGGGTATACTTGTTTAATCGCAATGTAGGTATACTTGTTTAGAGATAAAGCTATCGTCATCTCAATAAGTTATTAATTCCGAAATGATTTGTTTTCCCTAACTTCATCTCTATCACCATTTTTAAGATACTTCAAATGGATTAATATTTCAATCGCACTTTCACCTGTTTATACTGGTTTACTCATATTAGCAGGATTGATGATGACGAAGATGGCCCAGAGTTCAATGATCAAGATGTGCAGAGGCTCATTATTGTCACCCAAGTTAAGGTAGCAACATGCTTTATTTTTCTTATCAATTCTTATTCATCTTGTTTTTCTCCAATTTATGCATTGGTAATAGGCTTTGTTCTTGTTGTTTCTGAACGATAGAAAATGTCATGAGATGCGAAGAAAAGTTTCAAATAAACATGTTCGGATGTAACTTGCTTTTATTCTCTACATGTAAGATGCTTGATTCTTTACGTGTTGTGTTGTTGGATGCATTGTCATTAATTAATTAAAATAGAAGTATTGATTTTTTAAAATTAGAAGATGAATGATTTTTAACATGCTTATATTTTTGCTGAAATATCCATTTTCAAAACATCTATGCTTTGAACATAAAGCTGCATTAGAAATAAGAAAATCAATATAATAATGTAGAACAAGTAAAAAAAATAAAAAAAACAATTAAGTTGGGAAATAATAATAGAGCCCTGCTCATGAATACAAATGAATGAGTTGTTCAATGTTCAAGTTTGTTCATTATGGGCTAAGGTTGAAAAGTGCTTGCGCTATTTTGAAAGTCTTTCAAAAAATTAGAATAAGTCAACAAATATGCAACCAAATCATCAATAAAAGAAATATTTTATCCATCTTTTAGTGAGCGGCTTGTTAATCAATAAGTGATTATTTTTCATAAATTAAGGAGTGTAATCAATGTTCACATTTATTCATTTTTGTGTTGAACTGGAAAAAAATATGTATTCAAATTTGTTCAATCATTCAAATATACTAACATAACTGAGCCTTGTGAGAATGAGTACAAAGATCTTCATTAATTTTGCTTGTTCAGTTTACCACTCTAAATAGCAAGACTACTGGCCAACCCACACTAATTTCTTTTCACCACAGCAGCTTGGAGTAGAAAGTTGCCACAACAAAAAGTTTGACTCCATTTGAGCTATTTTGATAAATTCAATTACATCTAATCGTTTGTCTTGTCCCTGATGATGAAAGACAGCATGTTTGATGTGCCTTCTGAAACGTGCTTTAGTTAAGTTGCTTTGGTTCATGTTTACTTTTATTTAAATTCTTTTATTTCGTTCCATGTTCTTGCTCATTTTCTCATTTCAAGCCATGCAGTTTTTGTTATTAAGGATTTAATTTTTGTCACTCTTTGTGTAACTCTTTCTTGATTTTTAACTTTGGATGATCTGGCGACAATGTGCGTCGTGACTTTAAGAAGTCAAAAACCGATATAATTGACTTTGATAAAATGTAACTTATGAAATTGATCATTGAAGATTTTTTCCTGATTGCGCTTTGTTCTTAGTATTTTTTACTTTATACTTCTGATTAACTATGTCTCAAGTAAATGCTTTTTTTTCTGTCAAATCTAACTACTTGCAGGATATCAGGATAGATAACGATGAAATATCTGGCTTGACGAAAACAGATCCCATGTCTAATGAGCTAGCCACAACTATCAATGATGGGCTCTATTTTTTCGAGCAGGTAATGACTATTTTCCTTTTAATTGCCCATACATGTGATGGTGTGCTACATTATGAAGGCAGAAACAACACTATTGGTGCATAAGAAATGGATCATTTAGTGGATGTCTGTGGCTGATCAACTGTAATAGGCCTGTGGAACTTACAGCGATACCCTCTTTTTAGACTGATTATTTTGCTTCTTTTTATTGTTCTGAAATTCATGCGTCAGATAAAGTTGGACTCTATTGTGCCGTTGAAAATTATGTTTGATTAGCTGTGTTTGTTGATCCTAATCTTAGAATTTAATTTGATATTTACATTGACTGATTCGGGTTGTTATTCCATTATCATGATCTACAATCTCTTTCATCCTTGTGGGTGCAATTTTATGTGAACTAATTGGTTATAGTCATGTGATAATCAGGAGCTGCAGGGCACCCGATCTGCTGGTCCTAGTAATAATTTAAGTACTGATATTATAGAAGGCGATTCCAGATGCTCTAACCTGGGGCAGTCTTCTCAGATTTCTAAAATCAATGCAAACAATTGTGGATATAATGGCTTAGAAGATGGAGGACACCTTAGTTCTCGAAGGCGGCAAAATAAAGGTGGTAACAAGTCACACCTATCACATAAGCAACGTCTATTCCCCGGTAATTATAAATTGTATGGAAATGGACGCAATCGACACGATGTTGTGTCGGAAAGCCCCCCAAGCAGTTCAATTGGATTCTTCTTTGGTTCTACGCCACCTGAAAATTCTGGGTAGGTACTGCTTATCAATTTGCTGTGAATTCTAGTTTTAGAAAGTGATTTAATTGTTTGCTTGAGGCTTTTTATAATTATCTTTTATATAATATGAATTGTAGCTTTCTGCAATCAAAATCAATTGGCTCTCCCCATGGAAACCCTGTTGGGAGTAGTAGCCCATCTTTGGGATCTACGCCAAAAGCTTTCCCCCATTTTCCCCATCCAAGTCATCAACTATTGGAGGAGAATGGATTCAGACATCAAAAGTAATTGGCCTCATCTTTAAAGTTTCTTACATAAAAAAATCCATTTATGTTACCTTATACCCCGTGAGTGCTTATTCCTTCATCATTTTGTCATTCTTTCATGTAGATATCATAAATTCCACAGACGTTGTCTTGGCGAACGAAAGAAGTTGGGGATTGGCTGCAGCGAGGTGAGTTTGCACTGCTATGACTTGTGTTTAAATTATCCCTTTTGCGAAAGTAAGGACTTAATCTATATTCATATTTGTTATTCAAAGTTCCTTTTTAGTGGAAATTGCATGCTTTTGTAGAATCACAAACTGCATCTTTTTATTTTTCACTTTAAACTAATCTTTAATTTTTTGCTTATTTCATAGAAATAGCTAAATATTTTCCTTTTCGGTCCCATAATATTTTTTACAGGAAATGAATACACTCTACCGGTTTTGGTCTTATTTCCTGAGAAGCATGTTTCACGAAAGTATGTACAATGAGTTTCGTAAGCTTGCACTAGAGGATGCAGCTTCTAATTATTATTATGGTCTGGAATGCCTTTTCAGATTTTACAGGTATACACCTTTTATTTAGAGTAGACTCCGAGCTATCACTTCTTGTTCAACAGCCGAGCCACTGTTATGGTTTTATTTCTTTTATTCCCTGCAGTTATGGCTTAGAGAAGCAGTTCCGGGAGGATCTGTACGATGACTTTGAGCGGCTTGCTCTGGAATTCTACCGCAAAGGCAATCTTTATGGGCTTGAAAAATATTGGTAATCCTTTATGCTGATGCAACTTGATCATTTTTTTTTTCTATGGGGGCATTTACATATAAACTAGACATTTTTTTATGCTAAAATATCATATTTTACATTAATAGCATTCAACTTTTTAACGTTACATTAAATGAACCACTATTACCACATAAGCCTGAAAATATACCTATACTTGCACTGGTTTTATGACACCAAGGTGTTATTAATATAAATTTAAAAGTAAATTTCCCTGTTTTTTGTCTATTTCATTGGAACCCAGCGGACCAAATATTATAGGCAAATGGGTTGGTCCCATAAACCCATTGAATTTATTTTAAGATAACTTTAATATATATGCTAAATCTATCAAAATTTATATTGCGCCATCTTTGACAAAAAAAACTGATCACAATTTCTTTACTTTTAAAATTCAAAACAATCTTGAAATTAATCTTCCCTATAAAATTCCTTCTCATGAATTCTTTCCACGAAGAACTTAATCAGTGTTGTTCTAAGTTCTGTTTTTCTTAAAATATCTCTATGGCAGGGCCTTCCATCTATACCGAGATAAGAATAAACCCATAAAGATGAATGGTGAGTTGGAGAAGCTTCTCAAGGAAGAGTATCGAACCCTCGAAGATTTCAGGGCAAGCAGAGATAAGGCGGAAATGGTGGCGGCCAACAAAGAGGCCACCACCACCACCACCACTGTCGGTGGCTGCAGCACTGCTGCTGCTGAGGCTTGCAGTTCCAGTGAGAACTGTAAGGAGCCTGAATCATGTTGAAGAGCAACATTGGCAATCAATTTTTTCGTTTTGTTGTGAGGGGAGAGGGATTAAGATTGCCATTGCTGTGCGTTTTTTTGGTCCTCTGCTAATGGTAATATGGCTGTGGATTGGAATTGTTTTTGTTTTTGTTTTTTTTTATTTTATTATTTTCTCAATCCTAGATTTGTACATAATTCCGGGAAAGAGATGGAAGGAAAAAAAAAAAAAAAAAAGAAAAAAAATTGTGTATTCGGGATTGCAGAAATTGACTAATAATAGAGGTTAGAATTAGTCAATTAGGTCATGGTATGTGGTGCACCGTTTATGTTTTTTCTTCTACTTTATTCTATTATTTATGATTCTTTTATTTAATTTGCTGTTGATGATTCTTATATATGCATATTGTTATATGTTTTATTATGCTTTTATATTTCTAAAATATTTATGTAATAAGAGAAAAGGATGTATTTCTACTAATGATATAATGTTACAGTCTTTAAAGTTTCTTATAAATGTGGATTTTGTAATTAGTAGATATAATTATTTTTAAAATAGATGGTTCAATGGTTACTCAAAAAATTAAATTATTATTTTCGTAAAAAAATCAAGGTATAGAAAATCAAACAAAAAGAAAATTTTAGGACGAAAAAGCGGTAAGCAAAATTTAAATAAGTATTTTTTATAAATTAAATTACAATATGTATTATAACAAGTAGAAATTTGCAATGTGATATTTAAGGTTTGAACGTTCGGTGTAAATCTGAAAGTTTTAGGTTGTGCTGCTATTATGATAATGCTCATAAAAATTTATAGGGCATGCATGCATGCAATTATCTCAATATATATATATATATATATATATATATATATATATATATATATATATTGATGTTAATATCTAAAGAATTGGAAATCCTGCTCTGGCAAGTAGCCCGAATAAGAAGATTACGTTGACAGCTAGGTGTAGATAAGAGGAGACCATATTCTTTCTAGAGTAAACCTCTTCGTTATATGAAATTCACTTTTCTTTTTAGAGGAGACAGTTTTAATTGAAATCCACTTTTCTTCAAAGCAAAGAATAAATATAGCAAAAGATTAAGAAGCCGTAAAAGCCCGAATAAGAAGATTACTTGACACTAGGCACCAAAAGTCTAAGCACTATAACAAGCAGGTGGAAAGTTGGCACTGGAATGTTAGCACTCAGCCTCTAGGGATCATCACCTAGGGCCTGCATACCGACCCTTAGGCATCAATTAACTCATTTTGACTAGGGGAGGTGTAAACTAGCTGAAAACAAGTAGCCTGTTAGCTTAGCAAGCTGAACATAAACTGTTTACAAACAAAATCATTTTGACAAATCTTATCATGCAACTGTAGGATGTTATGGGTTGGGGCCAATATTTAAATCATATTATTTATATTAAAATATCATTTAATTATAATTTAATGTCTTTTATTTTTCAATTAATAATTTTAAATGATTATAAATCTTTGTAGCCTCATAATCATACTCCTTAATTAATTAATTTTAATATATATATATATATATATATATATATATATATATAATTGATGAGTGTTATTTTGAGCCAAAATGAGCTAAACACGAACAAACAAATCTTTTTTCCTTTCAACTTATTTATATATCAAGAACAAAAAAATTGTTTGTGTTCGGCTCGTTAACTTAGCGAACAAATTAAACACGAGCTTCTTAATGAGCCGAACACAAACTATTCACGAACAACGAACCATTTTGACAGCCTTAGTTTGATAGTTTGAGCTATTCACAGGCGTCGATTTGCGATCAAAGTCATTAAAGGCTACGTCAAAGAAAATTCAAGGCATTTGAGAGGTGAGAGGTATTTGGGATGCATTTGGACCTGAGAAAATGCAGCGCAAAAGTTTTCAAGTATGAAGAGTGAAGTGAGAAGTGATTGTGAGATTTTTGTGTGATTGTGCTTGTAGTCTCATCATTTCATTTGTAGAAGTAAGAGAGACAAATTTGCTACATTCTTAGTGTCTTGAATTAAGTTTATCCTTTCAAACTCTTATTTTGATGTTTCTTATCAATAAAATGAATATGTTATTATTCTCAAGTATGATTGGTAAGTAGAATTATTTCTCTCAATTGATAAATGTATGAATATAGAGTTTGGTTTTTTTGTGCGATTTTACTGAACCTTTTATAAGGTGATGTTTTAACCTTCAATTCTTCGTTTACATTCAACCTGACTAGTTGGATAATTAAAATATGTTGTGATTTTCGGGTTTCGAAAACAACATTAGTAGAACAAGTAAGTTAACACAATGGGTTAGTGCATTCCTTCATGAAAATACAAAACTCGGGATAATCACTTGATTTAGAAACTAAACATATAAGAATGTCAAACCTCCTTAGAGGCCTGGGAGGGGATAAAAAGAAAATTTGTACTTAGATTCTTGCATAACCAATTTAGGGGATTATTTTACTAATTTTAGAAAACTTCAGTTAAAATTTCACCTCATTAGTTTAGATTTTTCTATTTGAAAAATTAGGACTAATAACTTTTCAAAATCACTAAAATTTATACATTCCTACTAAATTCAAAACAAGTAGAATAGAAATTCTCACCATTGAAGTATCGCTGGTTCCTTATGAAATAGATACAAGGACTTGCATGATTTGCTAATGCTTCACAACATTTCAGTTCGTATCAAATTTTTGGCATCGTTGACGGGGAACGACATTGAATTTCCAACTTTACAAATATTTTAGTCGAACTGTTAGGATTTAGACTAAAAAATTGTAATGTTGTACATTTATTGCAGGTTATTTATTAGTTCATGTCTTTATAAAAATTTAAACATATCTCATGTTTGTTCCCTGTTCTATTCCTAATTTAGTGCACTTGTTCTACACCTTTTTCATTATTGTGAAAATTTTGTGAATTGTTTGCTTTTTTAACTTCAACAGATTATATGCTTTAACTTTCTCATCTCGAGGAGTTGGTTTGCTTTGAATTGCTTAGCTTTGAAGTTTAGTGCCATTTCACTAGTTCGCTCTAGTTGTGTATGTGTAAGACTGAAATTTCAAAACTAGTGCCCTCCGACCCTGAACTAGAAAAAACTATTAAAAAAATCAGAAAATTGAAAAGACTTAAAAAGAATTTAGAAAAGATGACAAACGGACCTTAGAAAGAATACAATGCAAGAGATGACAAACAAACCTTAGAAAGAATACAATGCACCAAGAACCATATCATGACTAGACCGCTTAGGGAATTTGTCAACTAATCGGTAGAAGAGATTCACTTAAGCATCAACAACCCTGTCATAGAAGTCAATTTTTTCAAACTCAAACATGTCATTATTCTGATGGTACAAAATAACCAGTTTAAAGGATCTCCCGCAGAAGAGCCTAACCTCTGCTTAGCTAGCTTCATTTAATTATATTACCTTTTAATATAACAGTGTCTCTAACCCTGTTAGATTTGGACATTTTAATTTCTCACTTAGGGATAAGGTTAAAATGTGGCTCAATTCCTTAGCACCAGGATCTATTACCACAATAAACGAATTAGCTTAGAAATTTCTAGCAAAATATTTTCCATCATCTAAAATGACAAAAACATACCACCACATTTACCCAATTAGATGAAAAATCAATTTATGAAGCCTAAGAGAGATTTAAGGAGCTACTTAGGAAATGTCCCTACCACGTCTTATTGGATTAGCTCAAAATTCAAATATTTTATAATAGGTTGGTGAGATTATTGAGATCCATAATAGATGTAGCAGCTGGGGGATCGCTCATGTCTAAGCCATTTTAGGGAGTGTATACATTGATTGAGGAGAAGGCAACGTATACTTCAATGACAATTAGATACAATCAACTCTAGGAAAAAAGTCATCCTGCATGATTCAGACGTGTTACCAAATTTAACATCTCAAGTAGCTGTTATCTCTAGGAAATTAGATAATCTATAATTGAATTCTACACTAGGATCAACAATAATAGAGGAAAATGCATATAAACAACTAGTTGATCATAGTGTTATACCTATAGAATCCATGAATACTACAATCAATAGATTCAATAACCCACATTCCAATACCTACAAGGTAGGCTAGAACAATCAACCAAATTTTTACTAGAATAACAATAATCAAGGTGTAGGAACTCAACAATGCAATAATAATTAATCAAACCCAGCAAGTAATTAGAATAATCAAGATATTGGCCACCCTAGACCGACTTACCCGCCTGAAGTCACTTCAAATACAAAGTTTAAAGTAAAGAAATTATTTTGGAAGAGATTGTGATTCAAAATGGGGAATTACTCGCAAAATTAAGCTGCAACAAAATAAACATTGAAAATTAGTTATGTAAGATATCAAACCCAATAGGTAATATTGAAGTGAATCCAAAAACAACGAAAATGAGCATGTAAGAGCCATTAAATTAAGAAGTTGAAAAGAGTTAAAAGAAGTGACTAGGAAGGAGCCTAGCTTGGACGAAGTCAACCCGGAACCAAAAGACTTAGTGACAAGCCTACCTAGGACTTATGAAAATCAAATTCACTTTCTAGGAAGGAGCTAGAAAGACCACCCCAATCATTTCCCCAGAGACTTCAAAAACACAAGCTTGATCAATACTTTTTTAGGTTTTTGGAAGTGATTAACAAGCTTACAATTAATATTCCTTTCAAGCAAAAGCCTACCAATGTCAAATTTATGAAAGAAATTCTCAGCAAGAAAAGAAAACTCGGTGAAATTGAGACCGTTGCTTTAAGTTTGGAGTGTACTGCTATTCTCAAAAATAAGCTTCCTCAGAAACTTAAGGATCTGGTAGTTTTAGCATCACCTGTGCTATATAAGAATTTTTTTGGAAAAACCTTGTGTGACTTAGGAGCCAACATAAACTTCATGACCTTATCTATTTTTAGGAGATTAGGATTAGGAAAAGTCCAACCTGCCATTGTAACTCTTCAACTTGCTAATTGATCTTTGATTTATCATTGGGGGGTTATAGATTATGTCATAATAAAGGTGGATAAATTTATCTTCCCTTCATACTTCATAATTTTAGATATGAAGGAGGATAAGTGAATTCTCATACTATTAGAAATATATTTTCTAGCCACATGAAGGGCGATGATTGATATTCAACAAGATGAATTGATTGTGAGAGTTAACGACCATGAGGTGACATTTAATATTCTAAAATCGATTAGATATCTTCTAAACTCTAGTAATGTCCATGTTATATGTTAACTTGGAGGATGGTCAATTAAAAACCAATTTCATGATACTTTTGAGGCTAATCCAGTAGAGCATGGATTGATTGAGGAACATAATAAAAATCTTAAAGAAGAATTAGCTCTATTGTTAAAAGGGAACCCTAGAGTGAGGAGAAATAGATTAGTGCTCTTCGATAGCACTGCTCATGCCAAACAGTTAGTACCCTCCATAAAAGAAGCCCCTGAGTTGGAATTGAAAGCCATGCCTAATCATCTAAAGCATCTTTTCTTAGGAGAGCTGTGGACAATGCAATTGATAATTTCAGCGGAGTTGAGTGAGTTATAAGAAGAGAAATTGATGAGAGTTCTTAGGACATTTAGAAGAGCCTTGGTGTTAGTGACTTACACAGAAATATGATGTTGATTTTAATGAAAACTTTACTCAAGTCCCTCACCTTACATCTACTCTCTCTCACTAATATTGATACAATAAGCTAATATATCTATTTCAAAATGAAGGTCGATAATATCTTCTTTAATCGTGATATTAACAAGAAGGATTTATGCGATCACCACCTCGGCATAATGTTGTTACTCTTCGACGAGCTCTACATAAACATGAACAAGCTCCTCGTGGATGATTCAAAAAGCTTAGTTGAATTATTAATGATCTTGGATACTCTGAATCATCATCATCATCATAACGACAACAACAAAAATTATTATTATTATAAGATAGAATCATTGCTCTCAAAAAGCATCTTAAACTTACCTTGAAATTAAAGATCTTGGTTGACAACTTACATTATTTGGTTGTCTCAAAGTATTCTTGACTCTAATAGTTATTTTCTCTCACAAGCAAATGTCTTTGATCTTCTTACTCGAACAAAGATCACTACCGTAAAAATCAAATGCAATCCCTTGGAGCAAGAAAATCATTTCAATACTAGTCATGGGATGCTTCCTTCTTATCCTACTCAATATTATCAACTAAGTGGATGATTAGTAGATCTAGCTATCACCTGACTTTATGTTGCCTATGCAGTATTGAGTAAGTCAATCTTATTGCACCTCACACTACTCATTATTCTACAATTATTCAAATACTTTGATACGTATGAGGTACATTATACTGTTCTTCACCAAATCTGTACATCTGCTTCTTCCTACTATGATGTGTACTAGGCTAGAGATCCAAATTACAAACAAAAATATATCATTGGTCTTTGTCAACCCTTAAGCACCTCTTCGAACTCTTAGAGAAGCGCAAATCAAATGAAGGTTGCTCATTCTAATGCTGAAGTAGAATATCATGTCCTTATGGACATAAATAGTTGGAGTTTATTTGACCTTGATGGTTGGTTAATCATAAAAATGGGCATAATTTATGACAGTCCCTAACTTCTACATTGTGATAATCACAGTATTATTGCTATTGCTCAAAATGATATCTACAATGAACACATTAAACCAATATCTTTACCACCATTTTATTGAAAGCCATTTTATTTATTGTGAGATTATATGCTCTACTACCATTCATTTATATAATTCTATTCAAGATAAACAAACAAATATCTTTACCAAAACACATTCCCTAATACATTTTAATGAGTTTCACAAGAAAGTCCAGTTTTCATATTATCTTCCGCCTTCAGTTTCATACTTGTGTGTGTGCCTGTGCACGATTTCTTAGTTTTATCTGTTAAAGAATTCTCCACATGACATTAGGGAACATGGATTCATACAAATCATGTTCAAATTTTTCCCGTCATTGAAATAACAATATTTAACTATTTCAATTATAGGGAGAACTAGACATACATTTGATATATCGATAGAAGAATTTATAAAAAAACTTTGAATGGACAAACACAAATTGTCAGAGAGATATTGGTACCACTAGTGCTCTTTTGAGTTTCCCTCATCGTCTGGCAATACTATTCTGAGGTTTTCATTGTCCCGGTAAACTTGAACCAAAGCAGCAGCTTTATAAGCAAAGAAACCAACCATTGCTGGAGCAAGCTGTCAATGGAATAAGTCTTAAATTAGCATAGGAACAACCATAACTATGTTAATTTAACTAAAATGTAAGCCAATGCATTTGGGACAATTTTTCACAGACTGCTATAATACTTTTGTTACAACTTCACAGAAATATTTGACTTGAAATTCAGTAAATCAGATCAAATAAAATGTGATACTTCAAAAGAAAATTTTCAGGAATTTTTTGGAAGTGAAAAAATTTATAACACCCATAATAGCTTTTAAAAACTCTAATTTATCACAATTAATTTTAGGTACAGCCTTTATCAGTCTGACTCAAAACATATGAGTTATCCTCAATAGTGCGAGCCACCAGGTTTTTCCCTATTTAAGGTTTCAAAATAAGCACTTCAAGGAAATCGTCTGTATCAAAATTTGATTATAGCTGTACTGTTACTCTATTTGAAATAGTACACAACTTTTCCAAATGGAGAATTACATGACTTCCCAATAACTCCTCAAAAAATGTGTCGGCTCTTGAATATTTCCTTAGATTGACTATTAGTACACATCTTATAATTTTGACCAAGTTGGAAGATGAAATTGACAAAATTAAGTTGCTTCAGCTTGATCAGTTTACTCGGTCAATAATTTCAATCAGTATTCACAGTTTGATGAAAACAATTTGATTAAAACAATTTAAGGTTTTGCAGTTTACTTTGGTTGATTTTCAGTAACAAGTAACCAAATAAATGATACTTATAATGGTCAACATCATTGGTACCATGTACAAGTGCATGCAAGTATATGTGCCTCCACACATGCATGCATGCCTAGTGCTCGCGGCCACAACTGAAGAGCTATTACTAACTACATTCGCCATCAATCGATGATCCCTTTGTCTATAATTTGCATATTTCACTTTATTACATAGATAGACATAATCCTACAGAAATAAATTAAAATAGTCCCAAGAAGCCATGATTGCCATTGTTGTCGTAAAAAATTGTGAACGTTGACACAGTTAATGACCTTTACTGTTGCGATTGATGATATGATTAACAGCAATCGTTGCCAATTCGTGCATGAATATATTCTTCTCTAGCTTGGAAGTGTTTAGCTAAAAAATGAATATGATTAAGAACAAAATAATTGCAAAAGGTATCGAGCACCACGAAGGGCATTTACATACATACCACTCAATTCCTATTTATTTACATATCTAACACTTAACTTTAATTGTTTACAATTATACCACCCAAATCTTTCACATCACCTAAAAAAATACCACCATTTTAACTTAGAAGTGGAATACACCTTTTCATGCATAGGTAAGGTGATATGTATGTAAAAATTGAAGTCTAGTAGTTACAAATGTAAATACATGGGAATTCAGTGGTACGTATGCAAATCTCCCAAAAGAGTATAAAATTTTTTGTAGCTCGGTTCGAACCCACATTCACAAACACCAAATGATGGACTTGTAACTATATCAGGAAAAAAAAAAACCAATACAAATTGATCTTAATTATTTCTCTCATCTTGTTTTATATATCAGAATTCCCATAAACTTGAATCCCAAAAGCAAAAGGACAAATCAGAGTAGTTATCAATCACACACTAAGACCAATTATTAGTGCCCTCCATGAGCTCCGATCCTTCAAAGCTCCATGTTGACTACTCTCTTGAACATTGGTCAACAATTTCAATGAAACCCACGGATACCTCTGAAATGGATGCCTACCATTAGCAGCCAAAAGAACCAGATGGATGTTCTCTTGTCTTACTATCACTGACTATCAAAAAATAAACTACGCAACCAATATCCTTCCTTTAGCTGAGATTAGAACGTGGTGTGTTTGATTTGTAAAGAGTCTAGCGGGAGTTTTATATGTGGTTGGTAGCTGTTTACAAATCACTTGGAAAGAGTTTTAGCTAGGTAGGTAGCAAATTTGCAATGACATTAAGTTGCAAGTGATTAAAGTACAAATGTACAATCATAAATTAATTACCTCCATGTAGAAAACCTGAAATTCACCCAAAGTTGCCAAATACCTAAAGGGATCAATAAATTGCAACCATAACAAGGTTAAATTACATCTAAAAGTAGCACCTATGAGTAACCAACGTAGCACATATGCTAAAAAATAAGATGAATATTTCAATATTGAATGTTATCCTCCACTAAATCGTCATGCCTTGGAAGTGATTATCTACTCACGTTGAATCCTGCAACATTGCATTGCGATACCCGTTAGATTATGCAACATAAGATTGATCCTACAAATCATCTCCAAAAGTCTCCCCCATTTCTGCATTTATTTTGATATCTCTTATACAAACAATACGTTAAACTTCTATGCTTCATTAAAATATCATGCTCAACGAAAGCTATAACTAAAGCTACGCCACTCAAAGTTGCATCCTTCACACACATCTGTCCTTATAAAGACACAAGAAATACGAACAAACTTGATCCAAAATACACTGCTCTTACATCTAACTCAATTAGTCATCAAAAGAGAATCACCACTACCTAAACAACATGCTTGAATAACACCAGCATCTATTAGCTTGACCTCCTTAGTATTGTCATCAGCAAACTGCTCTCGACTTCTCAAAGGATAACAATCTTTATTTATTTACATTTTCTTCAAGCGGTTGAATTAATACCTTGAACTTGAATTATAGACTGGCTTCTATCCTGATTAGATGTAGATTTCTACTCAAGAGACCAACCCCTAACCAACAATCCCTCGAACTTTTTTTTCCTCTCCAATGCTGTCAAGCTTAGAAATCACATATTTACATAAAAATGAATTTTTAAAATTATCTAAAACTACTGTACTCTATAATACAACATGATGCCATGAAAATGCTTATATCAAAAGTTATAAGTGTAAATGTTACAAAAATTGAACTTCAACATCAATAATTACATCATTATTATTCAAATCTTTAATGATAGGATTAAACTAATTCATGTATAATTTAATACAAATGCCTTCCTACATGTAAAGCTTATAAAGTCTCAGCTTCTAATAAAGTTTGTTAAAAAAGTTTTAGCCGCACTCAAATATTTTTGTTGAAATTCAAAATAATACAAAATATTTTTATTTTCAACAAAATATTTTTATTGATATGAACGGGGTATAAATAACACATACATGAATCTTAAAATAGAAAAAACAATAAAAAAGAAATAACATAAAATGAAAAATATAACACATAATATCTTCAATTAATCACTTCATATTAATTATTTGGAGATGAAGAAAACAACATAAAATAGTAAAGCCTAAAATAGAAAAAGAAATAAATCCAATTCAAGAAACAAAACTAAAATAGGAAATGAAATAAAGTTATATTAAAGAATAAATCTAATCCTAATAACTTCTAATAGGAATAAATTATTTCCTAATATAACTTCTAACACTCCCCCTCAAGTTGAAATATGGTCGAAAACCATGTTCAATCTTGGATATGAAAACAGTAAACAATGGGTGAGGAAGATCATGTGAAGTAGCATTTGAAGTCTTCATTCTGTACTGTGATTGTTTTTAACTGCAGTGACTGTATATAAGCAGAAGACTCTTACAGGTAATATTGCAGGGGAGTTTGCAGGAAATAAGATAACCTGCACGAAAAGCTGACTTCTAGTTGACCGCAGTTGTCTGACTGCAATTACTACAGTGTATGTAGGTAGACAGGGGGCTCATACAGGTAATGCTGCAGGGAGTTTGCAGAGAAGTCGATAAACTGCAGGAAAAACTGACTTCTACTTAATTGTAGTTGCCTTTGACTACAGTTCTTACAGTGTCTGTAAGTAAGCGAAAGACTCCTACAGATAATGTTTCAAGGGAGTTTGTAAAGAAGTAGACAACCTCTAGAGAAAGTTGCAAGGTATGAGTCTCAGAAAAAAAAAGGAAAATTTCCGAAAGTAGGCCTTGCTGCAGGAAAAGCTCCGGAGGGTCTGATACAGAAAAAAGCTTCGGATGAGGGTCTGCTGCAGAAAAAGCTCTGGAGAAGGGCTTGGTGCAAGAGGGATTCCGAAGGAAGGCCTGATGCAGGAAAAAGTTTCAGATGAGTGTCTGATGCAGGAAAAAGCTCGGAAGGAGGGCCTACTGCAGAAGGCATTCAGGTGGATGACATGTTGCAGGAAAAGCTCTAGAAGAGGGCCTAATACAAGAAAAAACTTAGGAGGGCCTGTTGCAGGAAAGTTCAGAAGGGTCTGCAGGAAAGCTCCGGAGGAGGACCTGCTGCAGTAAAAAGATCCTAAAAAGGGCATGTTGCAGTAAAAAATCTCTCGAGGAAGGCCTGATATAGGAAAAAGCTCCAGAGGAATCCCATCGTTGATGTTCTTCTGGAGCTCAGGGTGATTAAACTCATTCTTGGGGAGAACAATCAGTTGTGTCCTATTATTACCCTTCCCCCAGAACTTGTCGAGGGAAATACCTTCAATGTTGATGGCCTCAGCAAATACAAGCCTGGGCACCTTTTTGGTATGTCAGAGTAAGGCAATGAATGGCATATGCCTGAATTGATGTGAAGATTTTTTGTAGCTTCCTCCCATAATTTGTGAACCTTGTTGTATCCAGATAGTGTGAGAGAACAATCGGAGTCTTGAACCGCCCTTCCATTTGCACTTGTTCTGGAACTAGAAAAAGACAGAGGCTAAAATCTAGAGCTGGCATTGCCATCAGAGCATTAATTAAGATTCACTCAACAATTTGGATGCTCATCCTCTGTGGCTCAAACTGATTGAGCCGAAGAAGGCAAATATTTTAATCTAAACTGTAAGTTTGCCACAAAACCTGCTAATTGACATGGTTCTCGAGATCAGAAAAGATGTCGGGGTTATAGGGATTCACGGCGACTAGCTACTCCCCTGAATAGGAAACTTGTTGCTGCATTTCTCTCCCCATGGTAGCAGCTCTAGAGCCATGAATCGAAACCCTATCCCCAAATGTGGTATAGATGGCACAAGAGAGAGAGAAGCCCTTTTAACATTTACGATTCTTCTCTACCCAAGAGTTTTGACTGCTATCTTTGGCGGACAGTCACTCCCATCCTGCAAGAAGGATGGCAGGAAGGGAGTCTGACGGCCTTGAAAGGAGGTCCGCTAGAAACACATCTCCCCAGGGAAGGGAAAAATAATGCAGGAGAAACACCCAATGACTGATTTTTGTGGAAGGACAACACGAAACGACAGGAAGGGCCATTGGATTTCAGGCAAAAAAGTTGTGTTGTTTCCTGCGACTGGGAAGAACAACAATAAAATCTGCTTTGTTTCCTGCGGGGAAAGTCATCTGAGTAAGAACACTGGAAAGGTCCTATGGGAAAATCCTACAGTTGGGAGGGACAACAGAGAAGCCATCGGCTCACAACACATCAGAAAAGGGTCGCTGGTGAGAGGGAGAGTCGGCCGACAGAGGCCTGACAAAAAATCTTGTCGAGAGAGGCCGCCAATGAGAGGAAGGCAATAATCCACGGTTGGTTGCCCATGCGATATATCCTCAACAAGGATCTTAAGGATCTCGTCACTCAAGATGTGATTCAGTCTCGCAATAAGAAGTTTTGAGACTAAAATCCAAGGATAGACTTTTCAGCGGAGGGACGTCCTATAGGTGGAACTACCTGCCGGAAGGATCAGCTGCAACAACCTTTAGAAAACTAGTAGGGAAGAGGAAAACCGGCAAAACTTAAGAGTAAAAAATGTTGGCGACTAGAGGAACCAACGGCTATAGATCTACATTGCAGATATGAAATAGTTCTTTAAGGAAAAAAATTGCTAGGCAGCAAACAATAGAAAATTCTCCACGTAATAGATCTCTACGGGAGGAAAAACAGCAAAAAGAAAAATTGTTGGGAAACAATCGCTTGTTTTATGGAGGTCGACAAAGTCGAAGCTCCCGACTTGCTTCCAATCGAAACATAAATTGTCATTTGCTTTCTCGAGGTCGGCAAAGTCGAAGTCCTGGCTTGATAAGGGCTAGCAACCAGGCCAAGCCTGCAAGGATAGAAGAAGTAAATGTCACAGTTTCAAAATACCACGAAGAGTGCCCATCACTTCCCACACGAAGGATGGCAGAAAAGTAGTCCGACCGTTCTGGAAGAAGGACCGATGGCTATGGTACGAAATTAGTCTCTGATGCTATGTTAAAATTCAGAATAAATCAAAATATTTTTATTTATACGTAAGGGGGCATAAATAACCCTTACATGAATCCTTGAATAGGAAAGACGAGTAAAAAAAAAAATTTGGAAAAGAAAAATATAATTCCTAATATCTCCAATTAATCAATTCATATTAATTATTTAGAGATAAAGGAAACAACATAAAATAAAAAAGCATAAAATAGAAAAGGAAATAAATCAAATCCAAAAAAATAAGTTTAAAATAGTAAAGGAAATAAAGTTATATTAGGAAACAAATCTAATCCCATAAATTCTAATAGGAATAAATTATTTCCTAATATAATTTCTAACAATTTTATCTTGATCCGCAGACCTTATGTAATTATTTCCTCAAAGGGCTCCATCAAGATCTCATTCATTAAACTTAACTTAAATTATCGAGAGAGTACTTTCATCCATTTTTACCAAGTATTCTTTACTCGTAGTTTTAGAAATCTCAGCATGCCTTATGAGTTCCTTCCCATGCCTTGCTAAAGTAAAAGTTGATGCAAATATCTCAAGTCAAAATATCCTCGTGTTAACAACTTTTTATAAGAACTTCGCTCTTCAAATCTCAGAACTCTTTCGGACATCAACTTTTTGATCCCAAACTTTAATGTAAGTGAAGTCCTTATAAAGGTTAGCTATGATACAAAGGTTTAGAAAAGGCAAATCTAACTTGATAACAAACTCAATAGTGGACATAATGAATTACTCAGTAGCTATAAAATGGATCAAGCACCAAAAAAAAGAAGAATACCAAAATTTATAATATTTAACTCGAGCAATCCTCATCAATATGATTGCATATAGCTTTTAACTAGATCCTAAAAAATAGACAATATAAATGGGAGATCTCAATAACTTGTTCACTACTAGTCTTTTCTCACTTGATAATAACAAACTCAAATTTAGAAAAAAAAATGATAAACCATAGTAGGCACCGACCTTCAACCAAGACCATCATCAGCAATCTCCATAGGACACCACTTTTATTCCTTCAATGCTCATCATTGAATACCCTATTTTAAACCTCTAAACAATATGCTCCAACCAACACTCCCACACACCCAATAAAATCTAGATGTCCAAAAGAATTCATAGCCACTTTTATTTGGAAGTGAAACAAACAAAAAAAAAGATAGTATTTTTTCATGCATCCAATAACATTTTTTTATAGAGCTTAGTGTGATAGGTTTGGTTTGCTATGAGAATAGATAAAATTTCAGGTAACAAATTTGCAAATAGATTAGATAGAGTTTACATATGGTAGGGAGAAAACTTGCAATAAACGTTTACAAAAGAAAATTATCCTTTAAACTTAACATGCATGTTTGAGTGTAAATGTTCAAGCACGAGTGCAATGCATGTGTGGGCTCCGAAAATTCACGACGCTCCCCAGGATACTCTGTGCAAATTGTTTTTATTTTGTTTTGAAAGCGCTTTGGAGGGTCAAATTTTTATAAGATAAATTGGATTATAGATAAGATACTACCTAGAAATTTCGCCCTCATTTGGCGAGAACATGTTGATATGGGGTTCGAGGTTTCGCACAGGAGTAAGCCCCCAAGGTTAATTACCCCTCCCGATAACGGGAGAGCACTTTCGATTAGGACTAGTCATTATGAATTGAAAATTAAACGTATATTAGCATCAAACTTAGGATTTAAATTTCATAATTCTCCGCTTGAAGCTTAAAGCGGATGGTGGAGGAATGAAGATGAAATCCGCTCAAAATCTCATGGTTTCGTCATCCCGGTTCGTAATGGTCCACGATCTACTTAGTCAGAGGAGGTAATTTATCCAACCTGACAGAAGAAACCTTGTCAGCAACCATGTGTTGTGTCGTCAAAGATATCCTTGTAGATTTATGGTGGATGTTTGTCTAAGGGTTTAAGTCATATAAGGCTTTATGACAATCAGTTGAATACTTATGATTCACAATTCAAATGATAGAAAACTATTGGAGAACATACGGGCTGCAGTCGTGACCGTAAAATAATGGTGTCATTTGGCGATAATCACCTAGTCAAAGGACGCTGATCAAAACCATTATTTTGTTATCATTCGACGGTAAAACCACGTGAATAGAGGACTCAGGCCACATCTTTACTAGCATGAAATTACTTTGATTGTGAATATATAGGTGCATTTGATATGACATTAGCTCTTTATGAACTGAAATCAGTTAGAAATTTGTCACCCTCAACAAACTAATGCGAATGGTGGATGAGAGTTGCCTCAAGTTTTTAGTAATTGACTTTTAGCTAGGATATTTTAATTGATTATTTTGAAAGTATTGATTTAAAAGATTGACCCCTCCAATTGAAATATTATATCAACTAAGCCATCATTGAGGAGTTAGTTTAAGTTTTTTTCAAAATACAAGTCCCATCCACTCCCATCCTTATAAGGAGGAGGATCATACTAGGTGATTTGGACTTGTAAACTATTATCTTTAGAATTTGAATATTTATCAAATTTACTAGACTCGTCAACTCCAGTCCTTGCGAGAAAAAGAATTTGACTAGTGGGGTGGGACTTATAACCCTTCTCTATAGACAAGGCAACCAAATTAGCCCGCACTACATTATCAAACCCAATATTTGAGTGTTCTATATATTGGTTAGAGCACATACGAGCATTTAAATTTCATATATTCAAATAGCTTAAAGAATTTAATAAGCTTTACTGACTTGCATAAATTTTATGCCATAAATTTAACATGGAAAATATATAAAAAGCACATGCAAGATTTTGAAAAGGTGAATAATTAACTTGCCTATGTAGACACCTTAATACATATATAGCTCCAAAGTATCTCAAATTGTACTCATCTAAGCTTTAAGAAAGGACTCTCATTTTAAAATATCTCATTTGACTAAGGAGATAAACATAAATTTTTTATAAAATTTTAAGTCATTTGGAGCTTAAAATATTTCAAAAGTATTATGATTTTCGAATTTAAAAAAAGGAATGGCTTTCTGTTTGCTAGCATATATGTTGCGAATACGGTGGCGGGATTTGAAAATTTTAAAAGGCTTCAATTGAATCATATGTTGTCCCTTAAGACCTTAAGTCTGAATAGCTCAAATTCAAAATAATTTTTGATTTAGGAGGTGGAATTTAAAATCCAAATCTTAATATTATAACCTTTGAAAATTTATTTTTAACGGTTTAAAAATTTTAAATTTATAAAACCCTAAGAGCCTGCATGTCAAAAACCCAACTCCATGATATTTTAAAACCCTAAGAGCCTAAAATTTTAAAAATTGAGTTCTCCCAACAACAACAACAAAGCCTTAATCCCACTAAGTGGGGTCGGCTACATGAATCCTTTTTCTCCATTGCGTCCTATTTAGTGTCAATTTTTCGTTTAATTCTAATAAATTAAGATCATTTTTTATGCAATAAGCCCAAGTTTTCCTAGGTCAACCTCTGCCTTTCTTAACATAAGTTATATTTAAAACATCTACTCTCCTAATCGGATCATCAGGTGGTCGACGTTTAATGTGACTAAACCATCTAAGGCGACTCTCTCTAATTTTATCCGTCACTGGTGCAACACCAGCCCTATTACAGATATATTCATAAAGCCACTCATCCACCTAATCATTCTCATCTCGGCAACACTTAACATTATGCTTCTCTTTTAAAGGCCAACATTCAGCACCATAGAGCATTGAAGGTCTCACCACCATCTTATAAAATTTTTCTTTCAATCTAAGCGGTACTTTTCTATCACACAATAGGTCGGACGCACTCCTCCACTTCAACCAACCAACCTGAATTCTACTGTTAACATCCCCATCTATAACACCATCGCTTTGAACAATGGACCCGAGATATCTAAATCGTTTACACCATTTAATAATTTGATCACCCAAAGTTACACTTCTGTCACCAGATCTACTATTACTAAAATTACATTTCATGTATTCAGTTTTAGTTCTACTCAAACGAAGACCTTTAGACTCCAATGTAGACCTCCATAATTCAAGTTTTTCCTGGACTTTTTCTCTTGTCTTATCCACAAAGAGGATATCATCGACAAAAAGCATACACCAAGGCATATCCTCTTGTAAATGCCCGAGTAAGACCATCCATTAATAAAGCAAAAAGATATGGGCTTAAAGCCGATCCGTGATGTAAACCAACAGAAATAGTAAAATATTTGGTCGAATCCTCCTTCGCTTTCGAACGCATGTAACAGCTCTAGCATACATATCTTTAATGATTTGAATATAAGTCATATCAACACATTTCTTCTCAAGGACTCTCCAAAGAACATCTCTAGGAACGTTATCGTAAGCTTTTTCTAAATCAATAAAAATCAAATATAGATCCTCCTTATTATCTCAGTACTTCTCCATCAAACCTCTCAATAAATGTATAACTTCCATGGTAGACCTGCTCGGCATAAATCTAAATTGATTATGAGAAACCTTCGTAATACTTCTTAACTTATGTTCAATTACCCTCTCCCATAATTTTAAAGTATGACACGTCAATTTGATTCCTCTATAATTTGCACACGCCTGTACATCTCCTTTATTCTTAAAAATGGGGACCAAAATGCTTTCTCCACTCCTCACGCATCTTTTTAGTTTTTAAAATAATATTAAAAAGTTTAGTAAGCCAGAAAACCCCCAAAACACCTAAACATTTCCACACTTCAATTGGGATATCATCAAGTCCTACAGACTTTCCCCCCTTGGTTTTCTTTAAAGCCTCATCAACTTCTTTTTTATTAATGCGACGGTAAAAATGAAGGGTTTTATTATTATTAACGATATTAAGATCACTAAGGTCGATCGTACTTTCAACATCTTCATTAAAAAGTTTATCAAAATAACTCACCCATCTATGTTGAATATCTTTTTCTAAGAAAAACACTTTTTGATTTTCATCTTTAATACACTTTACTTGAGTTAAATCTTTACTTTTCTTTTCTCTTTGTTTGACTAATTTATACATATATTTTTCACCGTCCTTAGTATCTAATATCTTATAAAGATTATTAAAAGCAGAATTTTTAGCGTCATAGATTATTCTTTGACTCCCTGCAGGCCATTTTATATTTTTCCTAATTTTCTACGCTTTTACATTTAAACTAAGTTTTATAACATAACTTCTTATATTTTATCTTTTCTAGCATATTATTATTCCACTACCAACTATTTTTATTTATAGAAACTTTTTCTTTTGATTCTCCAAGTACATCTTTAGCCACTTGTTTAATAGTATTAGTTAATTTTCCCCACATAGTATTCGCGTCTTCATGAACATCCAAAAAATTTAAATCTTGAATTTTACTAGTAAAAATAATTTTATTTGTTTCTTTTAGGTGTCGTCATCTTATTCTACGATGTTGAATTCTAGTATATTTATTTTACAAGTCTTCATCTTAAAATCTAGAACTAATAATCGATGTTAGGTACTTAATTCCTCACTTAGAATGACCTTACAATCCTTACAATCTCGACGATCTCTTCTTCTCATAAGAAAATAATCAATTTGTGTTTTATTAGATCCATTCTTATAAGTAATAAGAAGCTAATCTCTTTTCTTGAATAAAATATTAGTAATAATCATATTATACGCTAAAGCAAAATCTAAAATGGCTTTACCTTCTTCATTAATCGCTTCATAACCGTAGCCACTATGAATATTTCTGAAATCTTCTACCACTCTACTGACATGTCCATTTAAATCTCCTCTAATAAAAATATTTTCTTCAAGGGGTATCAAGTGTATTCAGTCTTCTAAATCATTCCGAATTTATCTTTAGATCCTATATCTAAACTAACTTAAGGAGCATAAAGACTTATAATATTAAAAATCTTAAGTATCAATAATAATCTTAAGTGTTATAATTCTATCTCCAACTCTATTAATTTTAACAACATTATCTTTCAAACTCTTATCTATAATTACACCTACACCATTTCTAAGTACGACTCTTACTGAATACTGTAGTTTAAAACCTAAGTTATCAATCTCCTTAGCTTTTTCTCCAACCCATTTAGTTTCTTGAATACATAAGATATTCATCTTTCTATGGATCATAATATCACCCAATTCCATTAATTTACCATTGAGAGTACCTATATTCCAAGATCCTATCATAATACTAGTATCATGGACTAACTTCTTTACCCGCATTCGTCCGTAATGTGGGAACCATTGCTTACTTGACACTACACCCGGCGCCGGTGTAGTGGCCCTCGCACACTTTCCATCGTATTCGGACCAGTACGGCGCGTCGCTTCCGGAAGACGCCCTAACACTTACACAATGATCAAAAGGATTCATTTCATGATTTTTTTCCGACAAGTTTTACGCTGGTTGTCGACTACCTAACGCAACCCTCCATTTTTCACATCCGGGCTTGGGACCAGCAACGGCAGTGTTAAAAATTGAGTTCTCCCAAATAATTATAAAATTCAAAATGAGACATATTTTATTTTATATTATAAGTTCGAAATCTTAAATATCCTGAGTTTATTACAAGTCAAAATCACTGAGAATTTTAGCAGTCTCCTGACATCAATCCTCGTTCAGAGTCAGTGGAGAATGCCAACATTCCTAGTTATCTTAAGAGATAAGCTGGTCAGTGTCGTCAGACACTGCGGCCGAAGAGCAAAAAGTGTAAATTTAACCCGCGACCTTAAAAGACGCAACAGACTTTTAATACCTGTACAAAAGGGTTAACTTGTAAACTAACCTTTCCCGAGTGGCACTTTATTTTTCCCGAACAGTACTCAATTCCCCATGAATGGATACTCACTTTCCCACGAGCGGGTATTTTAAAATCCTAATTTTTTTAAAAAGAAATTACAAACGAGTCAGCGTTTTTCCCCAAACGACACTTAATTTCTCTATAAAAAGGTACTCATGCTTCCTCAAATGGATATTCTGAAAAATTACCTCATTGACAACGACAACGTTCAATGACAACAAATAAACAATAACATATTTTTTTTATTACAACACAATCATAAAATAAAATAAAAATGCAGAATAAACATTTAAAAGGATCTAATAGATGCTCGAGTTACACAGTAAAGGCTCGGTTAAATACAAGAAGGAATGCAGAGGCTTAGGAAAGAGCGGGGTCGATCGCAACACAGGGAGAGGGGCTCGTGTGGTGCGAGGTAAGGCTGCGAAAGGCTTTGACAACGAGAAAGACAGTGGCGCAGGAGAGAAGTTCACGCGCGACAGTGAGGGAGGAGGCATTAGAGAAAAGCTAGGGCAGAGAGGCGCACAAGAAAAGGAGCTCAAGCGCGCAGTCTAGAATCGCATAGCGAAGGAGAAGCAAATGGCTCGGCGACTTTAAGCCAGGGTGGGTGAAGACTAGGGCAGTGTTCGATCACGATAGAGAAGAAGATCTGGCTTCGACAGAGGGGAATCTCGAAGGTTAGGGAAGATAATCCAGAAGGGGTTTGTGGCTTCGTCAATTTGAAACGCAAGGATGGCGAGACCAATTGAAACGCAGGGAGACGCGGGATAAGGTGCGACAGTTAGGAAGGAGTGGTCTCGGGTTCGAGCGGGCTAGGGTAGAGGTGATCGAATCTCCTGCGCAAATGCTTCGGCATGTGAAGAAGAAGACAGGGATGAGAGAAGTGCAATGTGTGACAAAACCAAAAGGTGAAGCAGGAGGATAGAGTCGTGCAAAGAAGACTGTGTGCGAACGGCTTCAATGGTTTCGATGTAAGCAGATGAATGAAATGTCTCGGTGCAGAAGAAAGTGTTTCGTGTGATTCAGTGTGAGAGGTTTTGGTGGTGAACAGGAAGAGGAAAACGTGATGAGATTTGAGTAAGAATTTTACCTTCTGTGAAGTTCTAACAGAAAGAACAATGTCAACGAACATAACAAGGACGAGTGGCGAGAAAGACGAAGGAATTTTGGGAGAGACAAATGAAAGTGAAGGTGAGTAACCATGCAAATAGGAAGAACGAGAGAGGAGAAAATGGAAAGGAACTGACGGGGAGATAGGCTTTAGTTTGTGCTTCTAACCGAGGAAAAAAAGGGTGGGAGCAGTTATTTTCTCTACGTGGCTCTCTTTGGTGGGAGATACTCTTTAGTTCGTGCTTCAAACACCTAAGCTTAGCTGTATAGAAGCATAATTGCGGGTCTTTTTTCATTGCAGCACGTATATTTTAGCCAGGTTGAACCATACAGAAAACAAATACTTCTAGAATAAATGAATAGTGTTCTGACTGATGAATACTAATTATGTGTGTAAATTAACTTATCCAAGTTTTGAGTGAAAGAATCTCCCAAATAAGTAAAAGGTCGTAATAAAAATTGGTCCAATCCATTCCACATTGAATTATATGCTAGTTAGAACTTAGCAGAAACTAAATCAAAGTAGCTAATAGAAATAAACTAAAAATGCATTCGAATAATAATTCTCCAAACATAGAGAATGCTTTGTCGTAAAGTAGGTATAAATTATATGATTTAGAAAAATTTTAACGTGTGACTAAATTATGTTTTACTACATTGTAATTAGAGAGGGCAGTGTAATCTCCACTATTTATCACAAACAAAGATAATAGATATAAAATTTCTAGCATTAAAGAACGACAACCTTAAAGAAGTACATTAAAAACATCAAGCACCATTTACACTCACCTGGAAATCAAAGTTATTGAGGTATTGATGACAAATAACCCATAATCCATAGATAGTTGCAGGTATTACGAGCCTTGGGGATGAAAGAGCCATGCTGGTACCACTTAATGTTTTCTCCAACATATTCTTCAGATCCTCACTTCTTATCCCAATTCTACAACGTCCAAATTTTTTTATTTTAAAAAGAAGCCTCATTCATATAGAATATATGATAAAAGACGTTTCAATTGGAAAACTTACTTCTTCGCTCTCTTCTGAATAAAAATTCTTGGAACAGATTCCTTGGACAGCTTATCAATGTGATGATAGAGAAGCTGAAGATACAAGCAACTGCCCATGCATATCATCAATTTTAATTATCCACACATGCAACAATAAGTTGAGAAATATTAGCACAACCCATTAAATTTCTTATATATCGCTACCACCCACACTTCTTGATGTAAATATGAAAGTTTTTATTCATTAGAAGTAGAAATTCCATATGTTAGTATTGTTTTAGATATCTTTACATCTTAGCTTCTGTTTCCTAGCTCAATTTAGTATAAATTATATCTATGACGATGACATTATTTAAAATGAGATGTGATCTCTAGTTTAGTTTCTGTTTTGATTACCTTGTTTGATTTGATTTAGCACTTGGCTCCCTAATTTAGTTGTTCTAAATTCACTTATTTCAACATATGATATACTTTCCTGCTAGTTTTTTAATTTAACAATTACTCTGCCACTATTTCAAACTATTTGGTAAAATATTTTTGACTACTTGTGATTGTCATTGATTTGTCCAAATATTATTGTTGAAGTCTTCCTTATTGCTGCTGGATTGTGCTGTATTTATGTTGATTCCTTCTGTGACTCTCCCCTTACTAGCATTCACTATAGCTAGGAATATAATTCGTGTCTGGTACGAGTCTAACCGGAAATGATCCTGTATGAATATAATCAATATAAACCTGACCCGTTTATTTAACAAGTTAACATCATAACCTGAACCCGACCTCACCTAACAAAAACCTGACTCGATACGAAAAACATTCAAGTAAAGACGAGGTAGTGAAGACCAAACTAACAATAGACATTATTACTCGATTTAGAAGCAAAATCTCAAATAAAAGTTTTCATTAGAAAACAAAACAAGTAATCAAGTCATTATTTTTGGATTAACCTGAACTCAACTGGACTTGGCCATTTTTTTAGTCATTTAAGCTTAACCCAAAGCCAACTTGAATCTTGCATGGTTGGCATAATTTTTTATGTCAAGTTCAAGATAAATTTTAGTATCACGTCTCAGAGTAAGAACTTTAACAGTAGCATGTATTGGATCCCCAACATACATGTGTTATAGATCCTAGTTTTTCTCTTATTCATATTTATACAGTATTGATGGGCTTCTAACTCTTTGCTCTGTGTTGACTATTGGACCTCAAGCTAAAGGTTAAAAGTAACTCCTGCTTATTTCCTTCTTTGTCACCATGCTGCCTTAACAGAAAGTTAAAATTGAGAAATGGCCTTATTTGTTATGGCTTTCTTGCTGCGGAAATCTTGGTTATTGTTTTCTCATATACGTGATACACACTGTAGCTGATATTTGAATAGTAGTTCCTTTATATACAAAATGTGCGCTGCCATTATTTCAAAAAAAGACTGTTTTTTTCCAGCAAAATATTGTTAGGTATTTGCTTATGTTTGATTGTTGCTATGGACCTTCTTATCTGCTTATTTCTAAAATTAGAAACTTAATAAATTGCTGGAATCCAACTGCGATATATTAAAACCTGTGGTTTTGGCTAGATCAAGGAAGATTATAAGAATTTATTATTTTTGGATCTTTTTAATCATAAATAAGAGAACATTATAACAGTCAAATTTAATAAATAGTCAAAGAAATTCCTATTATCCTTTAAATGCTTGTATGTTATTGGATGTGTATTCTTCAAACACTTCATAAGTCTTGACAAGAGCTTCTAGGGAATACTTCTCATCATTCCAATGTGAGACCTAAATCTTAATTGGTGACTTCCATCCTTCACCCTTTCATCCAAGTTGTTTGTGATAGCTTTGTGCATATGATTGAGATCTTATCAAATTTGATGTGAGCTATGTTTCATGGTGATAGTCTTGATTGTTGTAGAATATCATGTCTGTTCTCAAATTTCTAGTGAAATTTTTTATTTTGCCAAAGTTTATATCATTAATTGGAATGAATTAATTGTGTTTTATGGCTTTACATCAAAGAGGCTAACCTCTGCCGAAATTGAAAGTTCGAAAATGAATTTTGATTTTTGATACGTTTTAATTTATTATGCATTTCATGTAATATTTATATAATTAGTTACCCTAAGATGCCCTCCATCACTTCCATTTTCTATTTCATTGTGAAATGGTTGAGGCAATTTCCATTAATACATGGATTAAAAGAACTTTTGTCACTTTTTTCATAAAGATTATAAAAATAAAAATACTATCAATCACAATTTAAATACGCTCAGCAATAATTTCTATCTGAAGATGAATATGGAAATGATGCCTATTAAAAATATGTTCCACCGATCTTCTACCACTCAATTTGGTAAGGCAATAGTAATAAACAAGAAAAACCATCACATCATCGTTTCTTCATTTTTACAAAGAAAGTGGGGAAGGCTCTCCCTCGTCATCATGTTTCCCTCTTCTCTTGTGCCACTTTCTTTTATAATGGAAAAGGAGGCAGATATTGACTCTCACCACCAATCCACAAACTCAATCTCTTCAACTCTCTCGATGAAAATAATTAGTACGGAAAATTAAGAAAAATATACTAAAAATGAAATTTGCATTGTTCTTTAGAAGTTAACTAAATAGTCTTTCCAAGCTACTATGTAAATGCTGCTTAAATAAAAGGGAATATCATGTTTCATAGCTACAATAGCAATAGCACAAAAGCATATAAAAAACATCTAGCCACTAACCTCAAAAAAACACCAATAGCATAGCTGATAGCAGCCTGTCAGATTGATAAAAAAATAGGTCATGCATAATTTGATACAAGCTAAGATAATGTTTAACATCAGCTAATAATTATTGTTTTCAAAAGAAAAGCATAAATTATCAATGGCATGATTAGACCTTCTTACAATTTAGGATTAAATTCAATACAATAGAGAATATATAATATCATAGAGTATTATAAAGACCCCACACACATGTAGATATGTTGAAAGCAGTGTACATGAGGCAATATTTTTTATATTAAAAACCCGAAAAGCATAAAAATTATGGGGCCTAGCCTATTTAAATAGTTAAGCTAGTATGACTAAAGAATTACAAAACATGTTTTTCCTCATTATAAGAGAAGACGTTGATACAAAAGTAAAAGATAGGAATCATGGAATATGTCTCACGTTCTGGTATTAGAATGAATTTTAAGGGGTCAAAGTAGCCATTATGCAATGAGTGTCAAACAACAATTGAAGTGGAAGTAGGAAGACAGGTGATTGGGTTATGAGGGCATATGACCACGAAGACAAATATCATATCTCATCAGTTAGAAAATATCAATTGTTAACAAGAGAAGAAACTCATGATGAATGTCAAGAATGCGAAGTCTATGGACAAACAACACAGTCATTCTTCTTATGTGAAGGTAAATTGTGCAATCAAGAAGAAAAGCGCCAAACATTGATCATAATAAAGTCTGGAGACGATGGATGGTCAACATATTCACTCTCCTAATAGGGGAGATTGGTTGACCGAAAAAACAGACATCAAATGTTAGTGGTCAATAGATGCCAAATGTCAATAGTTGACAGAAGTCTCATGAAAATAAATAACTCAACAAATGAGGCTCAAGTCTTGTAATGATAGGTGGTGAGCTTTATTATTTTTCTTTTTTTTTAAGGTAGCAAGCTTGATTGTTCTTCTAATAGGAGGAAAATTGAGTGACGGGGAAAATAACAGCCGAAGGTCGATGTAGGACAGTTGAGTTATTTGTACGCGTTGAATAACTAACAATATAAAGCATGAAAAGTTGGGTGATGATGAATGCTCAATTGAGTCGTTCTCAGATAGAAGGAGAGGTTAGGAAACACTAACATGAGCATTACACGTCAGTAACAAACCGAAGTCGATGACATGTTAGCAATTGGCTGACGTCGATGGTTGATAAACATCATGAATCAATAATTAGTATGTTTCAAGCTACAGTTGATGAGAAACTACAAGTTATATAATGAAAGAAAATCATTGATGTTCAATGCTTGATGTATATTAGTCATCGATATTCGATGCACATCCCTTTGATAGGCTGGCCTTCCCTCCTATCAAGATAATAATTGAATTTACACCCCATCATCACCTAACAATCAACATGCCATGTCTCATAATTGAACATCTACCAAAGATCAACATTGGTTATTTCTCAACCATTGAAAAACCTAATTTCCATCTTGTTGATCTCTCGACCTCCCCTTATATAATGATCAAACTAACTAATCATTATCAGTGATGTATTGTTTCTCGCACTCGATTGGCATTAGACACATAGAGGTACCTGATTGGATGCATTTAAGTTGGGATCATCCTAGAAAGAGATTGAACAAGCTATTCGAGATATATTGGCAACTTAAGAATTTACATCATGCATAATTTTTTCTGACTTGCCTAATTCTACCATCATTAGTTACGAGTCAGCTAAAACTTCAAGATGGTCGAATGTCACTTTCAAATAATATTGCTCAACAAGTATGCCACTTTAGCCACCGTTGCATAATCCACTCTAGGAACCCACTTTAACAAAATGTTCTAACATGTTGAACATATAAGCTCTTTGGAAAAATTTGTCCACCGCCAACATCCAAAATCGAACATCTAATGTCACTCTATTAGAAGAATAAACAAGTTGGCTGCAAACCATAGCCCAACTTTTGATGTTTTCCATCAACAATTGCTTGAAATTTGGCATCCATTATCCAATGATACCCAACACCAATCTTCATTATCTCTCAATCTCCCCCACTTGTCAAAAAAAGGAGTTAATTACTCAGCATCCCTCAACTTTCGATGAGAAATAAACCAATAACAGATGTCCTCAAAAACAATGGAAACTTAGAGAGAAAATTTGTACCTCCCTAATGATGACATTTACATATAGGAATCTCACATCCTACATAAGGAAAATAACTAAATAGGTTACAGTTATTTCCTATTACAATACATAGCTAATTAAGCATGATTTGTATAGTCACACAATAATCTATAAAAGGAAAGACAATAAATTTTATATAAGAGGAAAAACAATAAATTCTGTAGAACAAATCAGATCTTTTAACACTCCCCCTCAAGTTGGCATGAAAATATCTTTCAGAGTCAGTTTGCACACTAAACCATCGAACTGTTTTTTGTGAAGACCTTTCGTTAGAATATCCACTGCTTGGTCATTTGAAGGAACATACACCATGCAGATATCGCCTCTGTAAATTTTTTCTTTGATGAGTGCTTGTCTATCTCTACGTGCTTTGTTCTATCATGAAGGATAAGAGTGTGGGCGATGGCGATGACAGACTTATTATCCCAGTACACCTTTATTGGTGGTAGACTACGAATTTTAAATCCTTAAGAATTCTGTTAATCCATAGAACTTCACATATCCCATGAGCAACAGATCTGAATTTAGCTTCAGCACTGTTTCTTGCCACGACACTTTGCTTCTTACTCCTCCAGGTTACTAAGTTTCATCCTAGAAAAGTGCAATACCCTGAGGTTGACCTTCTATCTGTACCACTCCCAGCTCAATCTGCATCTGTAAATGCTTCTATCTGTAAGTGCTCATTTTTCTTGAACAATAGTCATCTTCCAGGCGGTCCTTTCAGATACCTAAGGATCCGATACAAAGCTTCCAAGTGATGAGTATTTGGAGAGTGCACAAACTGATTTACCATACCAACAACAAAAGCTATATCAGGACGAGTGTGTGACAGGTAGATTAGTCTTCCCACCAATCTCTGATATTGTTCTTTATTAACACCATCTATTTCATTTGTCACTTGTAACCTTTTATTTGGTTCAATCGGGGTTTCAGCTGATTGGCACCCAAGCATTCCGGTTTCACTGAGTCAGTTAAGTACATACTTCCTTAGATCTGGCAAGCTCAATACCGAGAAAGTACTTTACAGCCCCCAAATTTTTAATCTCAAATTTTGTAGCCAATCTTTCTTTCAATGTCTCAATTTCCCTAGCATCATTTCCTGTAAGGATAATATCATCGACATAGACAATGAGTATAGCGAGCTTACCAGTTTATGAATGTTTACAGAACATAGTATGATCAGCTTGACTCTGAGTGTATCCATATTTTTTAATCACCTTTCCAAACCTCTCAAACCAGGCGCGACGAGATTGCTTGAGCCTATATAAGGATTTCTTCAATCTGCACACCTAGTCTTCTCCAAACTTCTTCTCAAATCCTGGTGAAAGATCCATGGATAACTCCTTCTCTAATTCACCATTTAGAAAAGTGTTTTTAAGTCGAGCTGATGTAAGGGCCAATCACGGTTTGTTGCTACGGACAGTAGAACATGAATAGAATTAATCTTAGCTACCGGAGTGAATGTCTCCTGATAGTCAATTCTGTGAGTTTGAGTGAATCATTTTGCTACTAGTCTTGCTTTATATCTTTCGACACTCTCATCAGCTTTGATTTTAATAGTGAAGACTCATTTACACCTAATAGTACACTTGTCTCTTGGTAAAATGACAACTTCCCAGGTTTCATTTTTCAAAAGAGCATCAATCTCTTCCTTTACTACTACTCTCCAATTTGGATTACTGAGAGCTTCTTGTATTGTTCTGGGTTCAGACAGATTATATATTGTTGACAAAAAAATAATGTTTTTGTGATATTTTTTTGTAGGATAGATATTTCGAAATGGGATGTTTGTTAGTACATGAACGCGTTCCTTTTCTAAATGCTATAGGAAGATCCAGATTCATAACCTCTAAATCTTGAGCTTTTGTTGGTGAAAAAATAAGGTAAGGATTGAAAATTACCTATGTTTCTTGAATGCCATCATTTGGTTCTTCAGATTGGGAGGGAGCTAAAAATTCAATTTGGACATTTTTCCTTTTATGGAGTCTCTTCCTAGAATAAACCAAAGGTTCTGTTGTCGTATTCTGCAGTATTTCTCCTCCTGTATTAGACAAAATAATTTGAGGTATCTTTTGACTAGGATTCTCCTGGGTTTTATTACTTTCAACAACTATTTCTGGTGCTTTGTTTTCACGGACTTCAGGTGTTCTTGGTGTTAGAACAATTCTTGGTAATGGATCAGAAACTTGCCAAAAATCATCTTCTCCATCTGGATTATACTCCCTCTGAAGTGGATTTTTGTGAAAGAAAAGAATTTTTTCCATGAATATCACATCCGTACTAATGTAAGTTTTTTTGGTGACGGGATTAAAACATTTGTAACCCTTTTTGTTTGAAGCATATCCAAGGAAAATGCACTTTTCAGATTTTGGATCCAATTTTGATCGAAATTTATTTGGAATATGAACGAAACATGTTCATCCAAAGATTTTTAAAGGATATTTGAAGACATTCGAAGAATTGAAAAACTGTTTTTCAGTTTGTTTAGAGGAGTTGTATATTGTAAAACTCGAGTTGGCACTCAATTTATTAAATACGATATTGTTAAAGCAGCGTCCTCCCATAAATATTTAGGAACGTTCATTGAAAACATAATAGCCCGAGCAACCTCAAGTAAATGTCCATTTTTTCTTTCAGCAATTCTATTTTGTTGTGGAGTGTCACGACATGTAGATTGATGAATTATGTCTTAGTTTATTAAAAACTCTCCTAAACATTCATTAAAGCATTCAGTTCCATTGTCTGATCTAAAGATGCATATTTTAATTTCAAATTGAGTTTCAATCATTTTTTAAAAATCTTTAAAAAGTTTTTCAACTTCTAATTTTTTGCTTATAAGATAAACTCTAACACATTATGACGTGATCGTCAATAAAAGTTACGAATCTCCTTTTCCAGATAGTGTTTTGATTTTTGAAGGTCCCCAAACATCAATATGGATCATGAAAAAAGTTTTTGAAGGATAGATGATGCGATGACTTTTTGCCAAATAATATGTTTCATATTAAAGTAAAGCACAATTAACACCCTTAAACAAATTAGGAAATATATGTCTTAAATAAGAAAAACTTGGATGGTCGAGTCTAAGTGTGCGTTTGGGAGGGCTTATTTAGAGTGGTGGCGCCTGTTTGGAAAAAACGTTTTAAAGGCGTTTTTGAAAACTCGTTTTTCATTTTGTATTAGAAGCCGACCGCGAGTAGGAGGCTGCGGTGCGCGTTTTGTTCGAGCAAAAGACGATCTTTGCCCTCTGTCTCGCTCTCTCTGCCCTAAGTGATTCTCGACTTCTCGTTCTCCTTCCTCCGGGACGGATCCGTCGACCAAGTCGCAATCTCCTCTCCTCCTCTCGCACGGCCGGAGAACAGGCGGAGCCATGCTTAGGGTCTTCAACGAACTCGCAGTGGGGCTTGGAAGGCATGCTTAGGGTCTTCAGAGGTGCAAGACCTCTTGCGGCGGCGGCTAAGGCTCCAGCGAACGCCGCGTCTCCAGGTTCGAGGTCGGCGGTGGAACCTAAGGGTACATTGAAGCCGTTGCCTGTTTCGGCGGCTATGCGGAAGTTCATCGGCCAGCCGGAGATCTCACGCGCAGAGGCCGTTAAGAAGGTGTGGGACTACATCAAACTCCACCAGCTCCAGGTTTTATTTCCAATGCTCGTTGCTTTGATGTGTACTTTGTTGATGTTGTTGATTAATTGTGAGATAAAGGCTGTTAAGATTGAAATACAAGTAGAGTGAATCGGATGTGGTGATTAGGTTATCTTTTTTTGCGAACCAGTTTAGTGCATTTAGCTTACTATTTATTCTTTTATTTTTGTTATGAAGTCTCCGTTTTTATCTCCTGATAGATAATTTTGAGCTTGCTGGCTTCATTTTTTGCAAGAGTTCATATTGTGGCTTCTATGAAGTTAAATTTTTTTTGCTATTAATTATGGTTTCTTTGCCAGTTGCTTTAAGTTTTTGTTCTATCATCGACGGTGGCAGAATGGTCATTTATCCAGAATCAGCTGTTTTCCAAACGCAGGAACCAAACAGCCAGACTGCTTATCCGGATCAGCTACTTATCAGCAGATTATCAGGATAAGCTGCTTATCTGGATAAGCTGCAGCTGCCCCAAACAGACCCTAAGATGCGATTCCATTATTTTTTCTAATGTGCGGTTCGAACTAATACTGCTATAAGCTTGAACCTTTTATTAGTAGGAACAGTGTCCTCAAAGTAGTAAAGTCCTCCGATCTTTTTAGCTCACCCAATCATTATCACCGACTTCTAGTCCTGAAAAATAGAAGAAGATTCACAGAAAATTACACTACAATTAAAATCCTTTGAAAGTTTGCTGACGAATAGAATGTTACATTTGAGTTTTGGAACATAGAGTACAGATTTAAGACCTATACTCTTAGACGGGTTAATGTTTCCTTTTCCATCAACGAAAGAGAAACTACCGTCAGCAATACGAACATTTTCATGGTCAGAACATGGGATATATGAATAAAATAAATGGTGTAAATTTGTCATATGATCAGAAGCTCCCGAATCAATAATCCAAGGGTTTAGTTTTATACCTGCATGTACCATCGAACAATTTGGAGTACCAGTAGTTGAATTGGAGTTTAGCAGATTCAGGAGTTGATCGATTTGCTCCTTGCTAAATGGGCTGGTCTGTTCGGCAACAGCATTTGCAGTAGGTGGCTTGCGCTTGTTTCTTCGCTTCCAATCTACAGGCTTACCGTGGAGGTACCAGCAGGTTTCTCTAGTGTGTCGTGGCTTGTTGCAATGATCACACCAGACCCGGGGTTGGTTTCTCCTCATTCTTCTGTGAATGTGGAACAATCCGCTTGTTGATATGAACCTCAGAATGGAACGTCGAGGTCTCGGGTATGCTGGTAGAAGTGGATTTCTTGTTGAGCATCACTCATCTTCGAGTTTCTTCGCGGCGGACTTCCGAGGAAGCCTCATGGATTGAAGGCATGGGACTTCTCCCAATAATCCTGCCCCTAACCTCGTCAAAATTTTCATTAAGTCCAGCGAGAAATTTAAAAATTATATTTGCATCAACAATGATCTTATATCTACTAGCATCATCAGGACAATTCCACTCTTGATCATTAAACAGTTCTAGGTCTTGCCATATTCTCTTCAAAGATTACAATATTTTGTGACATAATCATTACATTGATGAATATCGTCAAGTTTCAGGGCAAGTTCATAAACCTGAGATTGGTTACCTATATCCGAATACATTTGGGTCACATTCCCACAGAGTTCTTTGGCAGTAGAGTAACACATGTAGTTTGCGCCCATCTCCTCTTCCATAGAGTTGACCAACCATGTCATTATCATGGAATTTTTTGCATCCCAGGTTGCGTGGGATGGATCTGTAGTGGTTGGCTCACGGATTTCCCCTATTACGTAGTCTATCTTCCTTCTTCCTCTAATGTACATCCTCACCGATTGTGAACAACATACAAAATTATCACCATTGAGACGGATTGTGGTGATATGGACTGGATGATTTTCGGTGGTTCTAGAGGAGGGTGGTGCGGACGCAGATGGCAGGGTGGAAGGCTGAGTAGAGGTAGCAGAATCATTTGTATTTTCAGACATGATAGAAGGAAGAGAAGAGGCGTAAGCAACCGAGCCCCTAGGGTTAGGGTTTCCTTACAGCTGGACAAGGAGAAGGCTAGGGCAGAAATTTTCTGCTTCGTGTGAACAATGTGCAAGAATCGAACAAAGCAGAGGAGGGCGAGCCAGCGAGCAGAAGCGGCGAAACAGAAAGCTTCGGCTTTGCAGGTGTGTGAAGTAGTTCCAACGAGCGCACGGGAAGAGGAAGAACGCTTCGCAGGTGGCGGCCAAAGGTTTCGCGAATGGCGGAACGGTGGAGATTTGCTGGCAGCGAAGCAAATCAGAGCAGCAGCGGCAAAACAAAAATCTTCCGCTTTGCAATTCTTCAGGATTTGGAAGGAAGAAGGCTAGGGTTTCCAAGACTTTTATTCCCTCTCTGATACCATAAAAACAACGGAAACTTAGAAAATTTGTCCTCCCTACTGATGCAATACCCGGCACCTTTACATATAGGAATCCCACCTCCTAGATAAGGAAAATAACTAAATAGGTTATAGTTATTTCCTATTACATTACATAGCTAATTAAGCATGATTTGTAGAGCTACACAATAATCTATAAGAAGAAATACAATAAATTTTATATAAGAGGAAAGACAATAAAATTTGTAAATCAAACCAGATCTTTCAACAGTCCTACATCGTCAACCACTGACATCCGACATCCCAACTTATCAGTAGCTCAATCTCTCGTGTCAAGAGAACAACTAAGTCGGCTGCTCAAGATTTTAGAGTTTTCATGATCCCCAGTACCATTACCCAGTGTCAACCAATAATCAAAGCCTAATGCCCATCTTCTTAGCTGCCCAATCTACCAAGCCAACTATCCACCATAGCCAAATGACAACTCTAGCTCCTCGAGACAACTCTTAATACCCACAAGTTGAGATGTCATACATACTTTATGCTAATATATTGTATTAATTTCTTCTGTAGCAATAGGGAAGTGATCCATACTTTATGTTAATAGATTGTATTAATTTCTTCTTTAGCAATAGGTGAAGTGATCCTTTATAATTATTAACTTACACTAGTAAAATTATTTCAATGATGCTAAGCTTTGTGATTATATTGTATTCTCCATACATAAAAAGAAATAAAATATTGTGCCAATTATGTAATACACTCAACTTATTTGTGGGTGGAGTTTTCATGCACTACTAAGATTAAAAAACTCTTACTCTACAATCGTGAATATTCTAACACGCAAGAAGGGCCATCTTTGATTATCTATGTTAATCTTAATTTATTTTAACAAGCAAAAAAATTTATTTGCAGTTGAAATGAATGACAGCTTTTAGAAGCATACAAAAAAATATAAAACGAGCCGGGAGATGGAGATAATTTTTTAACAAAAAGTTGTAGGTTACAAGACATTAGTTATACCCTACAACTATTAAAAAGTTCAAAACTAAAAATGTAGCAACTTTGCAAGACCAAAATGCATCTAAGGCATAAAGGAGGTATAATTAGAGTACCTCAGTGGATAAGTTTATAAAACAATATACACAACAAGCAGCTCCAACTCCTACGGTTAAAAGCAACAACTCCCCCTTAAGCTGCAGCAAGACAATAAAAAGGAAAATAAATTTATAACTATGCATTTCTGATTTTCGGCTAATTATTATGGAAAGGGTGCTGCTATGCTAGCCATATTGCAATACAAAACAAAGTTACATGAAGTGGTATGTGTACCAAAGATTGCATAGAGTATTTTCCAATTTACGAAGACTAGAGTTCTTTAATAAAACTGAGATGAAGAAGCCATACAGCTTCATATTTGAGCATGTTTACTTTCTTTCTCTTTTCACCTTCATCCTTCGACTTCTGTTTTCACACCAAAAAACCGTAAAAAAACATGAGCAACAAGTCCATAAACAATGCGTTATATCCATAAATAACCATAAAAAACCATAAAATTAGAATCAAATTGAAAGGAAGCTGACCTTTGTCAACAATTTCTTGTTGATCGGAGCAGTGTTCTCACTAGAGATCCAGTCCATGGTTTGGGTTAGTTTTAGAAATCCACCATTTTCTCCCAATTTATCAACTTCAACTTTCAACTACACAGAAAGAAAGAAGAAAAAGAAAAAAACATAAAAATAATTAATGTAAACGTCCCTTAGGGATGTTTGTTAGTATACCTTAGGCTGCAAGCAAAATTTTAACACAAATCCAGGAAAATGGAATTTTGGGTAATTCAAATCATAATTTTTGGATAATTCCCACTTCATTTGAATACATGATTTGTTAAATCTTCTCATTCACAATATTTAATAAATATAAATGGGTGTTTGGTAGCGCCTTTTAAAAGGATTTATTACCAGGTTCACTAAATCCAGCCAAATGCAAAAATGTAGGACTTCTGTGGATTTATTGGTGTAACACCTATGGATCAAAAACCAAGAACAGCAAAACAAGGAAGAAAAGAAGAAGAAGATGAAACAGAAGTTTTCTGTAATTCCCAAATGAAGAAAATATCAAAAGTGCTTTACCAACCTCCACTCCCCTACAGCAGAGGAGCTACGATAGGATGTGTAGCTAACTAACGGGAGGGGACCACTCCCCTCATAACGGATAATTAGGAAAATAAAAATAGCATAAGTGGTCTATTAGCAAATGAATAAGACAAAAAATAAAGACAAGTAGCTAAGTGTATCTAGAAGGTTCGCATCCAGTTTTGGAATAGCTGCATCAGTTCCCTTCCATTTCCGAGGAGCTTGACTCGAGTTCAGAAATTCATGTTATCCCTTCATCAGGTGGATGATAAGCATGGAGATCATACAGATTAAATGTAGATGAAATGCTGAGATTTGGGGGAAGTTTAAGAAAATAAGCATTATCGTTGATGCATTTGCTTATAAGAAAAGCTCCAATCTTGCGTGGGTTTAATTTTGAATATACTCATTGTGGGAAACGATCTTTGCGAAGTCGCACCATAACTAGATCACCATCTTAAAAGATTTTTTGCCTTCGGGATTTGTCAGCTTGTTGTTTGTAGTGTTCTGCCGAAATTGTGAGCTTATCTATGAGTTCTCACTGCATAAATTCAAAATTGTTCAACCATATTTCGATATTGCTGCTTTTTGGTTTTGGAATGATGGCAACATCCACTAAGTGATTCAGTTCTTTGGTATACACAATGCTAAAAAGAGAGCGACCCGTGGAACAACAACAACAACAACAACAAAGCCTTAATCCCACTAAGTGGGGTCGGCTACATAAATCCTTTTTCTCCATTGCGTCCTATTTAGTGTCAAATTTTCATTTAATTCTAATAAATTAAGATCATTATTTATGCAATAAGCCCAAGTTTTCTTAGGTCTACCTCTGTCTTTCTTAACATAAGTTGTATTTAAAACATCTACTCTCATAATCGTATCATCAGGTAGTCGACGTTTAATGTGACCAAACCATCTAAGGCGACTCTCTCTAATTTTATTCGTCACTGGTGCAACACCAACCCTATTACGGATATATTCATTTCGCATTTTGTCTCTAAGTGTAAAGTCACTCATCCACCTAATCATTCTCAACTCGGCAACACTTAACTTAACATTATGCTTCTCTTTTAAAGGCCAACATTCAGCACCATAGAGAATTGAAGGTCTCACCACCATCTTATAAAATTTTCCTTTCAGTCTAAGCGGTACTTTTCTATCACACAATAGGCCGGACGCATTCCTCCACTTCAACCAACCAACCTGAATTCTACTATCAACAACCCCATCTATATCACCATCGCTTTGAACAATGGACTCGAGATATCTAAATCGTTCACACCTTTTAATAATTTGATCATCCAAAGTTACACTTATGTCACTAGACCTACTATTACTAAAATTATATTCCATGTATTCAGTTGTAGTTCTACTCAAACGAAGACCTTTAGACTCCAATGTAGACCTCCATAATTCAAGTTTTTCTTGGACTTTTTCTCTTGTCTTATCCACAAGGAGGATATCATCAGAAAAAAGCATACACCAAGGTACATCCTCTTGTAAATGCCCAGTAAGACCATCCATAAATAAAGCAAAAAGATATGGGCTAAAAGCCGATCCTTGATGTAAACCAACAGAAATAGTAAAATATTTGGTCAATCCTCCATCAGTTTGAACACATGTAACAGCTATAGCATACATATCTTTAATAACTTGAATATAAGCCATATCAACACCTTTCTTCTCAAGGACTCTCCAAAGAACATCTCTAGGAACCTTATCGTAAGCTTTTTCTAAATCAATAAAAATCAAATGTAGATCTCCTTATTATCTCTGCACTTCTCCATCAAACTTCTTAATAAATGTATAGCTTCCATAGTAGACCTGCCCGGCATAAATCCAAATTGATTATGAGAAACCTTCGTAAAACGTCTTAACCTATGTTCAATTACCCCCCCATAATTTTAAAGTATGACACGTCAATTTAATTCCTCTATAATTTGCACACTCTTGTGCATCTCCTTTATTCTTAAAAATGAGGACCAAAATGCTCTTTCTCCACTCCTCGGGCATCTTTTTAGTTTTTAAAATAATATTAAAAAGTTTAGTAAGCCAGGAAACCCCCAAATCACCTAAACATTTCCATACTTCAATTGGGATATCATCAGGTCCTACAGACTTCCCCCCTTGGTTTTCTTTAAAGCTTCATCGACTTCTTTTTTACTGATGCGACGGTAAAAATGAAAATTTTTATTATTATTAAAGATATTAAGATCACTAAGGTCGATCGTACTTTCAGCATTTTCATTAAAAAGTTTATCAAAATAACTCACCCACCTATGTTGAATATCTTTTTCTAAGAAAAGCAATTTTTTATTTTCATCTTTAATACACACTTTACTTGAGTTAAATCTTTACTTTTATTTTCTCTTTGTTTGGCTAGTTTATACATATATTTTTCACCGTCCTTAGTATCTAACATGTTATAAAGATCACTAAAAGCAGAATTTTTAGCGTCATAGATTATTCTTTTAGACTCACGTGGCCGTTTTATATTTTTCTCGATCTCTACGCTTTTACATTTAAACCAAGTTTTATAACATAACTTCATATTTTATCTTTTCGCATTCTATTCACGCATATTTTTTATAAACTTTTCTTTCATCTCTTAGCATTTAATAGTATTAGTTAATTTTTCACATAGCATTCGCGTATTTATGGACTCCAAATATTTAAATATTTAATTTTACTCATAAAAATAATTTTATTTGTGTCTTTTAGGTGCCCCATCTTATCCTCACGATGTTGAATCACTAGTATTCTTTATTTTACAAGTCTTCATCTCAAAATCTAGAACTAATAATCGATGTTGGGTACTTAATTCTTCACTTGGAATGACCTTATAATCCTTACAATCTCGACGATCTCTTCTTCTCATAAGAAAATAATCAATTTGTGTTTTATTAGATCCATTCTTATAAGTAATAAGATGTTCATCTCTTTTCTTGAATAAAATATTAGTAATAATCTCGAGCGACCAGTGGAACGATTAACCAAATTAAAAGCGAATTCCGCTTGCCGCAAAAGTCTTTCCATTGTTTCGGTTGGCTACCTACAACACAGCGGATCATGTTTCCTAAGATCAATTGACAACTTCAATTTACCTATCCGTTTGTGGGTGATAAGTTGAACTTAATTGGAGACAGACTTGAGTCGTTTCCATAATTCCCTCCAAAAACAACTTATGAATTTGACATCGCGATTTGAAGTAATGCTCCTTGGAATATCATGTAGGCGTACAATCTCTTTTAAGGAAAAGTTTAGCAATGTTGGAAGCATCATACATCTTCTTACAAGCCACGAATGAGCCATTTTGGAAAAATGATCAACAACCACCATAGCAAAATTGGATCCGCATTTGATGCGAGGGAGGCCCAAAAATAAAGTTGATTCTAAGATCCTCCCAATGGAATATAGAATGGGTAATGGTAGGTAAAGACCGGTATTCTGACTTGTGCCTTTATAACGTTGGCACACCGAACACTTTTTCACAGACTAGCACACGTCTCTTCGTAATTTGGGCCAAAAGAATTTAGATTGAAAAAATTGGAGAGTTCGATTTCTACCCACAAGAGCTGCCAATCCTCCTCCGTGACAATCGAGAATAATTTGTTGACGAAGCGCGTATTAGGAATGCACAATTGGTTACCCTTGAATAGGTAACCCTGTTGAATGGAGTAATCACTTTGAGGAGAGCGCTTCTTACAATTTATCCAAAATTTTGAGAAATCTTCATCGTCATGGCATAAATCTCGCAAACTTTTCAAACTTGTGATGCTAGTTTGGACCGAGACCACATAAGCATGCTCGGCGACTCACAGCATCGGCTACACGGTTGGTGTGACCGGCATGGTGTTTTACCACAAAACTGAATTTATGCAGTAACATAACCCATTGTATATGCATTCGATTGAGATTATTCTGCGACGGTAAGAATTGTACGGGTTGATGATCACTAAATATAATGAATTCCATATGGAATAAGTAGTGTTCCCAAATCTTCAATGCCTGAATAACTGCATATAATTCTTGCTCATATGTAGACCACCTTTGGCATGTTGTACTTAGCATGTCACTAAAGAACTCCACTGGCTTTCCTTCTTGTGGTAGATCTGCGTCAATTCCTACTGCTGGAGCATCAGCTTCAACTTGGAAGGGCTTTGCAAAATCTGAAATACCAAGTATAGGAGCTGAACTAACATACTTTTTCAAATATGAAAGTTCTATTGCTGTTTTGGACCCCAATGAAAATTTTTCTGTTTAAGACAATCAGTTAACCCTGCGGCAATAATACAATTTTTTCTTATAAAACGTCTATAAAAATTGGCAAGTCCATGGAAACTACGAGTTTTCATAATTGACTTGGGAGTTGGCCACGATTGAATAGCCTCTACTTCTTATGATCCACCTTGATGCTGCTTGCCATATGTTGAGCTTGGGAAATGAACTTCCGTTAAGGCAAATTCACACTTCTCTAAATTCAAAAATAATTTATGATTTCAGAGAGAGTTGAACGACTTTAAATGTTTCAAGTGTTCTTCAAGTGACACAAGAATAACGTCAAAATAGTCGACGCCATATTGACCAATAAAACCTTTCAAAACTTCATGCATGAGCCTCATGAAAGTACTTATAGCGTTGCACAAACTAAAAGGCATCACTTGCCATTCATATAGACAATTCCTGGTTTTGAATGTCGTTTTCCATTCGTCCCCTGAGCAGATAAGGATTTAATGTTATCCACACCTCAAATCCAACTTGGAGAAAATAGCAGCTCCTGCAAGTTTATCTAATAAATCTTCCATACGAGACATTGGAAAATAAATTTTATCGTGATCTCATTGATGGCGCAACTGTTTATACACATCCTCCAAGAACAGTCTTGGACATGATCGATGCCGATACCGCACAAAGACTCAAGCTATGGCGGATGAAATTTTTCTGTAAAAAATATTCTACCATCTCTTGTAGCTTTTGATGTTCCTTGGGACTCATGCAGCAGTGAGCAAGATTCGGTAGAGTAGATCTAGGAATTGGATCAATAAGATCCTGAATGGCTCTCATAGGGGGTAGTTGATTAGGCAAATCAACAGATGTAATGTCCAGAAACAGCTTGATGAGGGCTTGGACTAAAGGGTGCGCCTGTTTCGGAGCTTCATTTTGTTCGGCCAATAAAACCAGATATGCCACCACTCGCTTGTCACAAGTTGTTAACCATTGTGAACCCAAGACAATCAAATAAGCAAATGTTTCAGACTTTATGATGGTATTTTGGGCTAGAGACTGTACTAAACGCAGCAAATTAAACTTCTTGTTATTCCACTCAAAAGTGTAAGTATCGATCGGACATCGTACCAAACACCCATGTCGAATTGCCAAGGTTTATCCAAAATTAAATGACATACATCCATCTCAATGACGTCACAATCAACTTCACAAATAAAATTATTCCCAATAGAAAATGTCACTTTGCATAGTTTGGTCACCATAACCCCAACTACTTTTTTAATCCAACTAATTTTGTACGGCTTTGGATGCTTGGTGGTTTTTAGTTGGAGTGCCTTTACAACAGAGTTAGATTTCACATTCTCAGTACACCCACTATCAATAATTAATTCACACTTTACCTTCGATGGTGCATCTAGTTCGAAAAATAGCATGGCGTTGGGATTTAATGGGTTGTTTCGGAGCAAGTAGTATCTTCTGTAGGATGCAATTTAAGATCTCCCCTTCATCAGCAGGGATCTCTTCCACTTCACCTTCTTTGAATGGATTATGCTCATGACATTCATCATTACTATCACCTTCCCCTGCTGCAATTTGAATTTGCCTTCGGTTTGGACATTCATTAAATCGATGTCCAGGTTGGAAACATCTGAAACACTTCATCGGCCCCGATCGTTAATTTAAACTATCTTTATGAGACACAATTTTGCCACTTGCTTAGTATCTTGTCCACTAGATGCAGCGGCCAAATTGGGTGTAGGGGTAGATACAAGCCAGTAGTTCTGAGGAGATCCCTTACCACCTTCTACGAAAGATTCGGCAAGAGGCTTTAGATGGCTAAAAGAGTATGGAGTTTGGTTTAACTGAAGTTCGGCCTTGTAAGCATAATTGACAGCTTGTGAAAGTGATCAAACAACATTCATTTCTAATTTGTCTCGTATTGTTGATCCACTTAAAATGTAACTATTATTTATGTCTTATTTATGATTCAATTTTTAAGGATATTATGCTTTAATTAAAGGTATTTTTATATTTTTGGATATAGGTGATGAAAAAAAGAGTTCAAGAAGGAAAAGGGGCAAAAAGGAGCGAAAATATAGTTAAAAAACAAAGTTGTCAAAATTATAGGTCTGGTGTCTAGGCGCCAGAATCCGGCATTTAGCGCGTCGGTTCGATATCGAAGTTAGTTAAGATTTTTAACAACTTTAAGCAGTTATTTTGACGGTGTTAAGCGGTTATCAGACTTTCTAGAAGACTGAAAGTTACTCCTGATACATAGGACATGTGATACAATGCATCTAGACACAGGAAAACGGATTTAATGGCAAAGAGGTGCGATCTAAAGTGAAGGGGTGCGAAGATGCGGTCGATGAGTCCGCGCACTGAGATGCGGATACCGGCGCCAGGCGCCACGATTACTTATCTGAAGATTCATTGAATTTGGACGAATTTTGAAAATGTGCGCTCAAGCAACCCTCGTTCATTTTTGAAGCTCTATAAATAGGAGACATTTCTACATAAAACGAGCTCTCCAGCGCCGGAAATAGTTATAGAGAGCCACCAAATACTTTTCTTAAGTGTTTAGTGAGTTTATTTTAGTTTATTTTAGTTACTTTGAGTGTTACTACTCAATTCTCGAGTAGTAAGTGAGAGTTTGTAAGAGTTAGTGTTATTGAAGTCTTGTACTTTGCATTGGAGTCGATGAGGAGTCAAATGATCGACTTGAATGAACATTTCATATAAATATTTGTAACTTTGGTTCGAAGTTTTATAAATATGTTTTGTTGTATGAATTCGATATGTTTCGAGTAGCATTCTTTCTTTCTCCTTTCAACCATGAAAAGATAATGAAGATAATTTGATTTCGTTGAAGAACTTAAACTTAATTTTAAAAATTATTGTCTTGATATTCATACTCGATCTTAATTTACTTTTAAAATGAGTCATTTGAATTGTTAAAATCTATTGAAAAATTTTGGAACTTATCCGAGATGAGTTTTTAACTAGTAGATATCACATGAATCTTTGAGTAATCGAAGGCTAGTATGCGGGTTATTCAGGTGAAGTGCAAATAAATGAAAAATATTATTTATTGGGCGTATAATTAATTAATTTTTAGAGTGACAGACTAAATTCTATTAATTTGGTTTATAGAAAGGAAAGTTGTCACTAGTAGGGACGACCATAGTCACCCTTGGACATTTAGAAGTGTGAATCTAGATTAACTCATTCTACTAATAATACATCGTGAACTAATTTATAGATTAGTCAATGTTTTTTATACTATCGAGCGAAGGTAAATAATATGAATGCTTCTATTTGGTGCAATACCATAATTTCAAGTTCTCCACGAATTATAGTTTTTCTGAAAAATCTTGGATTAGTTGAAAAGGAGAAAGTTGTTTTATTTATACTTGCATCAACATTTACTTTATTGCTACTTTACTTACATCTAGTAGAAATTTCATAAAACTTAAAATCCGATTTTTGAAAAGAAATAAAAATTATAATTACTTTTAATTTGAAAATCTATTAATTTCTAAAATTAAGTCTTCCATGTGGGATCGATAATCGAGACTCAATAGAGTCATATATTACTTGGATATGATACGTATACTTACGTAAGTACGCTCGGTGTACAAAATATTTTCTAAAATTATATATTTATTTTTGCATACTACCCTTTGAAATATAAATTAAAGGATAAATTGTAGGCATAATTACGGGTCGAGGTCATCAATTGCCTCCTTAAACCACCAATGTAACGAGTCATTTATTGTTGATTGAACTCACGAAGATCACTATGGGCACTAAGACGGTAAAATTCTTCCGTGTAAGCACTAACAGAACGGTTTCCCTAGGCGCATCGTTGGTCGAACATAGAGAAATTGCTCATAATCTGATGGTTAAAAAAGGTTGCACAAAGGCTGCTTCATTCGAACTCAATTTTTAATTGGTTTTCCTTCTTCTCTCCGGCGAGATTGAACCACTTGTTTCCACCAAGGCCCCGCTCCAGCTTTCAATCTGCAAACAATGTATTGCACTTGCTTTACGAAATCCACATCCATGTACTCAAGGAAAGCTTCCACGACTTGCTCCCAATCCAAGTAGTCTCCAATATGTAGGTGGTCGTCGAAGTAAGGAATATCAAACTTTACCTTACAGTCGTTGTAAATTCGATCTCTACTTTGGCACGTTCGCTTAGGAATTTTATCTAGCAATTCATCATCACCATAATTTGAATCTAAGAAACGAAATCATTGTGAATAGGAAGTCAGTCTGTCGTGAATGCATCCCTGCCCGAAGATCATCGAGTGGTTGTGTTGTGGAGGGAATTGTCGATCTTGATTCCCACTACTGGTGTCACTGGTCAAAGGTGTGGGGAGTCGGGATTGCTAAGCTTCCACTACCAAGGAATTGAAGCTCCCATCACAGTTATGTGATGAAGCTTTGGCAGTCCGAAATGAGGCCGTCGAACCGCCGTTCGAGACGTACTTGCGATTCATGTGATAGTTTCCAGCTACGATCACCGTCGAGGGCCGGGTTTCTACCACCGTCCGCTATTCCTTCTCTGATACCAATCTAGTGTAACAACTATGGATCAAAAACCAAGAACAGCAAAACAAGGAAGCCGAAAATAAGAAGATGAAAAAGAAATTTTCCATAATTCCCAAATGAGGTAAATATCAAAAGTTCTTTACTACCTATACCTCCTCCATTCCCCTATAGCAGAGGAGCAACGATAAGGTACATAGCTAACTAACTGGAGGGGACCAATCCCCTCGTAACAGGTAATTAAGAAAATAAAAATAGCATAAGTAGTCTATCAGTAAGTGTATCTGAAAGGTTTACATCCAGTTCTGGAATAGTTGCATCATTTATGACTTTTCGGATTTAGTGTTTCAAATTTTGCATTTGATTCATCTTAAATCCGAATTAAGTAAATCCGGGGATAGGGTGAATTTAACGATTTTATGATTTACGGATTTACTAAATCCTACTAACACTAAATCCTACCAGCAGCCAGATACCCAAGTATTTGCCCCCATCATAAATTTCAAACTCCGAAACAAAAAGCCAAACAATTTATCAGGATTTAACAAAAATTTAGCAGTTGAAAATCTAATCAAATAATAAAGGTTTTAATCCCCTCAAGATTTGCCAAATCTTAATATTCAGAATTTACCCAATGCTACGTGAGTGAGATCTAACTTGCGAACCAGAGAGACCCTTAGACCAAAGCCATTGCTCGTTTAAAAAGCAAAAAGCAGTCAAAAGATTCATACCATGTCAATTTGGCGAATTTGCTCTTCTCCAAAATTAACTTTCGGATCAACAAATTTTAACTCATATTTTCTCCATAAATTGTCGTAAACCTTCGTCACAATATCACCATCTGTTTGCCTCTCCTTCACAAATACTTGCAGTGTTTCTTCATCAGCAACCTCGCTTCCTGCGGGTGATCACGATTTTAACCTATGACCTAACACAGCTTTAAACGCAATAAGAAGTACAATACCCAACATTTCAACTGTTAGCTTCGCGAATGATATAAGCCAGATATTAATTCATTCGGAGAAAATGGAGTACATCGAGTGAGGGTTGCGTACCTGATAGAGCAGAAGAGGGAATGCCGGCGTGAAAAGTTTTCTTGGGAACAGAACGATTTTGATGGAAGGAGGAGCTTTTCCGAGGAAGAACTGAGTGGGAAAATGGGTAGTAATACACTTTAGAGGAGAAGAGCCCTAATCTGAAATGAGTCTCCATGGCCATTAACCTCTTTCTGCTAAAGAAGATAGCAGGAGGTTTATCGTCTTCAACCTCTGCGTTGGGAAAAATATGTCCATTAGAAATACAAATATTCATTTAAATTAAGAAAATTTTATAACAATTATTTTATTAATATATCAGCCTTCTAATTTTGGGGCATTTACGTGCCGAATAAATTACATGCGGAGTACACAAGAGTTATAAGTGGGTTATAACCTTTTTATGCTCCCTGTAACTTTATAACATCTGTAACCTATAAATAGATGAAATAAAAGCACACGGGTTACAAGTGAGTTACACGAGAGTTACAAGAAGGTTATAATACGCTTGTAATCCCCTTATAACCCCGTGTAATATGTTACGTACGCAGCTCCTGCGTATGGTTGATATATGCAATTTTTTTATTTACATACATACCACTCAATTCTTATGTATTTACACATTTGACATATAAACTTCACCTTATCAATATAAACCACCAAAATTTTTTATATAATATAAAAATATTACTATTTTAATTGTTAAAAAAGGTGAAATACAAACTATGTTTGGTTACGATTCTGAGAATGTATTTATGTAAGAATTGAAGTTTTGGTATTAAACATGTAAATATATAAGAATTAAGTGGTATGTATATAACTCTTAAAGTAAAAATTAATATTCAATTTTATAATAATTAAATGGGGGCAAATATTTATGATATTTATTAATATATAAAACAATATATATAGTCAGCTCAAGGTATGTTTGGGGCGGCGGTGCGGTGGCTGTTTGGTGTCGTATCTCAGTTTTTTTTGTTTGACAAAACTGTGTTTTGTCTACATTCTGAAAAACCTGCAACTAAAAGCTGTGTTTTCCCACCAGACACGACTACCTGCGGTGGCTACCAAAAAACTGTAATCTGACTTTTAAAAAAAAAAAATTGCAATAGCCACTGTAGCATTTTGAACGTTACCTTCTTCTTTAGTTGTTTCTTCTAACAACATTACAATTGCTCTGAACAGTACACTCAATCAATTGAGCTTGCAAGGGAAGTCCGTCGACTAATCCAGCCTGGTTGGCTTTCTTCAATCATGATGAGAAGCCTTTGGAATCTCCACGTGATTGTTGGAGAAACTTTATGAAGCCTGATTTTCATTTGGATCGACTCTACTTGGCCTTCTTAAATTACTACCTTTGGAAATTATAACTTCTTATGACTTGAACATAATATGTAAGATTAGGTGAATCACATGCACATTAATAATTAAATATCATATAATCACCTATGAAATTATGATACTAATTTTAATATTATTAAACCTCCTTATTTACAATATAAATAATAATTAATATTGTAAAAATGTTAAAGGTCTTCATATAGAAATAAAAATCATTGCTATAATATAATTTGACAATCATGATGATTATAATATTGAATGGTTTCTAATTAAAGGTTAGAAGTTTAGTATAATCATGAGATATTATCAAGAATTGATATATAACCCTAATAAGTATAGTTATTTGTGTTAAAATATATATATCATCATAGAACTCAAAATTAAATTGTTAATTCCAAATAACTATAATTTTATAACCTTAATTAACAGTTGGTGTAGATGGAACAATAAATTTTTATGATGGGCAAAATCATCGAATATTTAATTTTCTTATAAAAATAATGCATAGATGTGTATGTGGAGGAGAAAAAATGACTAAATTAACCTGATAATTGATACAACAACAACAAATTTTCAGTATCCAACATGAATCTTGAGGCATGACACAAATCTCGATGCAATATTTTGAGCAAGAAACGTTTAAATTTTGATAAATAGTCATCCAGAGCTCCGATTTCAATAAACTTATAGTCAAACTGACTGGCTCGATGAGAGGAACCTAATGACATCAAGATTAGATAAATTCAAGTCAAATCGAGCAATGATCAAGTCATTTAACCGCTTTTAGAAGATTACCAGATACATTTGGAAGATCAAACGGATGTCGAATCCTGCAAGTTCATAGTTGAATCGAGCTTCTCGATAAGACGAATTTAACGAGACTAAGATCACTATATTTCGACATCATTAAGACATCCAAATGCCCCTTAAACGGCGTCTGATCGAAGTAAGCTCTCTGGACCGTCCGATCAAAATAATTCATTTTCCTGCATTAATTGCACACAAAAAATTATAAATACACCCCACCCCTTACATGAATGGGGGGCTTAAGCCTTGGAAGAGAACTTGAGGCTTTAAGAAGAAGCTGAAATTCAACATCACGCCAACCGTCGTCGACCACCGTCAACAGCTGTCGACCACTGTCAATCGCCGCTAACCAAACAATCACCGTCGGCCACTGCCGACCGTCATCGACCATTGACCGTCGTTGGCAACCACCGATCGTCATTGACACCCTCTGACCGTCGTCGAAACTCGTCAATCACCGTCAACTACCGCTGATCTCCTTCGGCCACCATCAACCTCCATGGACCACCGTCGGCCGTGTTGACGCCCGCCGTTTACCGTCAGCCACTGTTGGTCATCACCGTCAATCACCACCAACCAGACACCATCAGTCGAATCTTTAATTTGGAAAATACTGTTACCCTTTCTCGTCCATAGGAAAAGAAATATTTGTAATCATCTACTAAAAGTAAACTTTTACAACTGGGTCAGACCCCGTAGTTTTTCTCTTTACTAGTTTTCCACGTAAATACCTCTAGCGTCACCACTAGTTATTTTTCTTTCATCCTAGTGTGTGTTGAATTCTCGTGCAATGCTAAGACGATAATCCATTACTCTACCGCCACGAATTTTCTAACACATCTCAATAATAAAATACTACACCCTGAACATAACCTAATTCCGCTCTTCATTATCAGTCTTTCATTTCACATCTGTGATACAAAGAATGTTTGATCCATAGTCATTTATTTATTAGGGAATTAACATACCTACTACTGAACCTATTCTTTAAATCATGAAAAAAAATCACAAATATTAACTTATCTAAAGTGATATACATTTGTTCATATATATGTCATAATTTACACATTAAGTTGTTACAACAGCAAACATTAATAGTTGCAAAGCAGGCCTAAACATGTGGCATTGACATACAGACCACCCAATTCTTATGTATTTACATATCTATCACACAAATTTAAATTTTTATATTTATACCACCTAAATCTTTAATTTCACAAAAATATTAGCAAAGTGTCAAAATAGTTGCTTACTATTTATTTACATGAGACCGTTTTAGTCCGAAGTTTATAGATTTTGCCAAAATAGTCACCATTATTTTAAAATTGAGCTCTAATAGTCGTCAAAGATAGGGCTGTCAAAAAAGCTCGTTGTTCGCGAACAATTCGTGTTCGATTCGTTCGATAAGCAAACGAGACGAATACAAACAATTTTTTTCGTTCGGCTTGTTAAACGAATCAAACATGAACAGTGATGTGTTCCTTTGTGTTCGGTTCTTTATTGTTCGAAATATAAAATAATTTAAAATAATTATATATAACAAATTTATGATATTTTAAAAATAATTATATATTATAAAAATTTATCATATTTTAAATAATTAAACATTTATAAATTTTAATATATGATAAATTATTAATAACAATAATAATATTATAGTATTAATTATATTAATATAAATATTATAATATTATAATTAATATATTATACTATATATTAAAATAAAACCTATCAAACTAAACGTTTTATTCGGTTTGCTTCATTTTGAGAAAGTATGCTATCATAACTAGAGACTGTCAAAAAGCTCTTTGTTCGCGAACGATTCGTGTTCGATTCGCGTGAAGTTCGTGTTTGATTAGTTCGATAAGCAAACGATAAGACACAAACAATTTTTTTTCGTTCAGTTTGTTAACGAATCAAACACGAACAGTGATGTGTGCGAACATTTCGAACACGAACACTAGCTCTGTTCGTTCGTGTTCGGTTTGTTTACATCCCTAGTCCAAGGGAGCTATTTCAGTCTCAATTTAATGAGTTTGGAAAATATTTTGACACTTCTATGAACTATGGAGTAAAATAACGCCGAGTAAATAAATTTGAACTATTTTGGCACTTTACACCATAAAAATGACCTCCATTTAGCTCTTAAAAAGTGAAATAAACATTTTCATGAATATAAAATGAGGCATGTATGTAAAAATTGAAGTTTATATGGTTAGATATGTAAATACATAAGAATTGAATCATGCATGCAGATCTTCTCAAAACTCATTAAGTATATAGTGTATCAATGATTCGTCCAAAAGCAATTTTTATCAAAACAATTCTTAAATTACAAAAAAAATAATCAAAATTTCACATCAAACCAAAATGACATATAGACTTGTAAAGAAATATTTTCTATTTTGATTATTAATTGTGTATAATTCCTCATTAATGTTTTCAATAGCGTTCACTATGCGGCACGTTTAATGGTATATATGAAATATTTCATTTTTATTTATTATGACTTTTTATAAGCATTCTGATATTAATTATTTGATGTGGACGGAATTTGAGTTCAAATTTGAGGCTTGATGGCGATGTCCAACGGCCATATTAGAGGGTTTAATGCTACTTATTTAATAAATAAAGAACAAATTTATTAGTGTTCTACCTCAAAAATATCTTAGAATTAAATATTGCATAATAAGTTATTTATATATTAATTATAATTTTTTATATGAATTCCAATCTATTGCGAAATGAAAAAAAGTGCAAAAAAAAAATAATAATAATCTAAATATATTTATGTATCAACGACCTCAACCTTTATTTTAATATTTAGATCACGAAAATCTTTCGTATCACATAAAAAATATTACTATTTTAATTTTAAATGTGAATTTTAACTTTTCATGCAAAGACAATGATGTGTGTGTGTGTTGTGCAGGTGTGCGCGCGGCACGTACCCAACCTGTTGTTTGGCATCCACGTTATAAGACCCCTCAGGTCGAGGGTTTGAATCCCCTCTGGCACAGTTGATCTTAAGGATGTGATACTCAAATTGCTATAAGACCCGGCCTGTTGGTTGGCATATTATGAGTGATTGGAGGCTCGTATAATAGCATATAGTCATTCATTTACTACGCACACACTAGCAGTGCAACAAAAGGATTGAGAAGAGCGAACAAAGTTGATCAGAAGCTTGTTTGAACTCGAGCTTATTTACTTTTAAAATGTTCATGATAGGCTCAAACACAATTCAAGTTTTTTTTCTATTATTACTTTTTTATTTTGTATAAGCAATGACCAGAGATTATTATAGGAGCCTCCAATCACCTCTAATATGTGTAACAATTCGAGTATCGTCTCCTTAAAACCAACTGTATTAGACGGGATTCGAACCCTCATCTTGAGGGGTCTTACACCGTGGATGCCAACTAATAGGCCCGGGTACGCAGCAGAGGCATACTTCAAACTTAGTTTGTTCGAATTATTTATTGAATCAAGCTCAATTTGAGCTCGACTCGAACTTAGATTTATCAAGCAACTCGGTTAGCTTAATCGAGTGTCAGCTCGTTTAGTCCGATAGAAACAAAATAAATTATCCATAAATGTAAATAATTATGAATATAAGAATAATTAAATTTAATTTAAAATTAAAATTTTAACCTTAAACGGGTATACTTAACTAAAAGTTCCCCCAATATCTAAAGGAGTTATTTTTGTAATTTGTATTTACATAAATATGTAATGTAAATATCTAACAACAAAATTTTACTTTTTACATTTAAACCTAAAAAATTAAACTCAAGTTAGACCCGACTCATTTTAAAAAATAATTAATATAAAATATAATATTAAAATTCAATAATTTATATTTAAATTATTAAAAATGCATAAAAATCATATTAATAATTTATATCAAATAGTTTATTATTATTTATTTAATAATTATTCATTTTTTTCATCATTTTCATAACAAATTTAAATTAATATTATTTTGTTTATTACATAAAAAAACAGGTTCGCTACCGAGCCGGCTCAAAACTCGTTAAACTAATCTTGAACTCAAACTCGAACTCGAATTGAAACCTAAATTGGGGATTATTTCAATTTTGGAATAAAAAATCTCGTAAAGAAAAGTTGAACGGTAGTCATATCATAATAACTAATAAAATAAAAATGTTAGTTACCCATCAACTTAGAACTATTAATTTGATAGATACCTATATCTTAGTATACTACTCACTTGTAAGTCCTCTAATAAATTATATTAGAGACAATAGTATAATTAATATCAATAATTCATTTAATTTATAAAACCAAAGTTACCTCCATTGATAGAATTTATATTAAATACGAGGGTCTGTTACAAAGTTTTGTTGTGAAAAATGACAATAATAAAGTGAAAAATGAAACGAGAAAAATTACATGCAGAAAAATACCAAAATGACACACAGATTTACGTAGTTCAGTAAATTTGTTTACGTCCACGGAACTGCAGAGAAATTTATTACTTCGAGGTATTGCATTGTCGAGTGTCTCGACGTTTACAAGAAAAATCTCTATTTTTCTTCTCTTCTTTCCTCTCTCTCTCTCTCTTCCTCTCTTTCTCTCTTAGAGAACTTGGTTTGGAAGAATTTTTCCAACAGGACTCCGCACGTAGAGTTACGTGAGGAGTCCGATCGCTGCCGCACATCGCGGCAGCGATCAATTTTTTTTTTTTTTTAAAAATAAATTAAAATGGGACCGGCTCCCATACACTGGTCGCGGATAAGTGGTGAGGATCGGACTCCGCACGTAGCTCTACGTGCGGAGTCCTGATGGAAAAATTTTTCGGCCCTTGGGTGACTTTTGCTTGGCACTCTTTCTCTAAGCCAAAAGAAGCTATTTATAGAAATCAAGAGAGTGGTAGGTGTGAGGTAGATGAGCGGTAGGTCTGATGCAGTAGGTGAGCAGTAGGTGGGAAGGTAGGTGATATAATTTAATTAATAATCTAATTAATGTGGACTAGGTCTCCACATTACCTAATAAAACCAATTTACAATCATTAGAATCATAGAGGATTAAATTGGGCAACTAACTAACATTTTAAACAATGGACCCGAAGAAAAGTTCCTTAAGGTCTGTGTGGAGTAGCTGTAGCTTATTAAGAAGCAGCAGTGAAGCTGTTGAAGAATAATTTTAATGTTGCTAAAAGCAATCACATCGAAGTGAACCACTCAACAATTTTGATTTATTTTTTGGATGATTATTGTTGTGAAAAATTGCTATTTAAGAAAAAATGGGAGCTAAAATGAATAGCTCATACAAAAAAAAGGAAATATTATTAAGATGACAATTAAAGATAATTTCAATTTCCCTATCAGACTCAAACAAAAGGTTACTTGTAACCTCTAATCCAATCGAAATCTTGTTAATAAATGCCTTTTAATAGAGTCAACCCCAACAGATGATTGCACATTTTGTTTTCAAGTTTCCATATTCATAAAATTATTATATGCAAAAGAGAGGAGTAAAAGACTTTATTTTCATTATACATTTTATTAAGTAAAAAAGATAATTACATTTCATACAAACCACATAATTCTTATATATTTATATATTTAATAACAATTCTAATGTATACATATATAGAACTCATAGAAAAAAAATGAATTACATCTTTTGATGCAATACATAGATAGTATTATAAATATAAAAGTTAATAGAAGTAAATATAAAGTAATTGTGTGGTAATAATACAATTACATGCTGAACTCTTATTTTGGAAAAATTATTGCATCATAAATTCTGTTGCAGTTTTGCATCAAGACTTCAATCAGGATCTCTCACGTGTACAAACAGACTCCCATATATTAAATTATTATTTTTTTATTAAAAGGGATCTGTGTGATAAGCTATGATTGAAGTCCTGATACAATAATGTAATAAATTTTTCCTATTTTCCACAAAATCCTTACATAATAATTTTCCAAGGAGACAACTTGGTTAGTCGGATAGTGCAAAAAATTCAATGCGAGTCACCTCGAGTGCTGGATAATGGAAGTCGAGAATGAAGCAGCAGCAGTAAGTTCTCCATTAACGAAGGAAAAGGGAAACAAGAGGAAGAAACATGAAAGATAACGAAGAAGAAGAGGAGGAGTTCAGGCAAATGAAGCTTTGAAAAAGACTAATCACCATTTATTGCAATAATCTTTCTTCCTAATTCAACCGGGTTACAGAGCCAAACCATTAACAAGGCCTTGTTCGACCAAGAGAAAACATCTCCCCCACCATTCACTCTGAACAAAAGCCAGCAGAGGAGGACCAGAATCCTCAGGCTGATCATCTTCATCCTCTACTTCATCAAGCTTCTCCTTCACCTCTAACGAAGCCAGCAGAGAGCAGCGACAGAGAGGACAGCTGAACCTCTTATACTGGAGCCATTTATCCAAGCAAATCCTATGAAACAGATGACTGCACCTTAGTTTTGGGATCTCTTCTCCTTCGATGATGTCGGAGAGACAGAAGACACACCTCGCCTGTTCCTCCAGTACTGTTTGTCTGTATTTGGAGATTCCTACATCTGTATCTAAGATGGACAAGTCTTGATCAAAAACGCTGAGGTAATGATCAAGAGAGTCGAAGTTCAATGGCCATGTGAGAGACATTGTTTCTTCCTGGTTTTGCAGAATTCTCAATAGAGGTTTGATGAGGAAGAGGGTGGTGCGGCAGGGTAGAAGGAGCACGGAGATCACTGGAGATGAAAGCAATTCTCCAATTGTCATGGTTGATCTTGTGAGAAGAGAGAGAGAGAGAGAGAGAGATTGAGATTGAAGTGAGGTAGAACTAGAGCATAAGCAGCTTTGTAGATTCTGATGTACGTGTGGAACTTGACTTGACCTGTTTGGCTACAAGCAAGATTTTACCTCTTACCAGAATTCACAAAATGATGTAAAACTACATTTAATTTGAAAGTTATGTGATATGATAACTCTAAAATCGTATTAAATTCTAATGAATTATGAAGATGAACTTAAAGTCAATCCACTGTACATGTTGACTGAGAATTTAAATTGTTCAACTTGGCCGCATTTAGATAAAGAGATCAGTATATATTATATTGGTTGAAAGGACAACTCAAGGACATGCGACTTAAGAAGGGAAAGAAATAACTTTAAAAAATAAAGATAGACTAGCTTTTGGTGATACTGAAACGTCAAGAAATCACGTATGGAAGAAGATTCACAATCTCAAAATCTAATTTCAAATGTATTTCAGATCAGGCTAAGAACTGGTAAACAAGAATTGAATTTGCCTGATCTTTTATTATAAATTATCATGTTATTTTGGAGCAGAAACTCAAATTAATAACAGTGAGATATGCTACATTGTGCAATTATATTAATCATATATATGTCAAATTAAAAAATGTGATAGCGGTAGTCCTGACGAGAAGTAATGGTAAAGAGGAGCCCACTTATCCAACCAAGTGTAGTCGTCCAAGTTAAAGCCGATAGGGTCAAAACCAACTGAGCCACGAGGAAAAAAAAAAAAAGGCCGAAAGATTCAAGTGAACCATGCGATTAGAAATGAGATAACAAGATATCTTAACATAGTCAACCACCACAATGAAGAGTCATGCCGACCACAAAACAATCTAGCTCAACCAACCGGTAACACCGACCAAGCCTAGCCGATCAAACCGGTCCTGCCAACCCGAAGCCAAACAAACTCAACCGATCGAACGAGAGAACAACCGAACGATATATTCATATATATAAATATTAAGAATATCCTATATAACCCTTTTTAAACGAAGAGAAAAAAATATAACATCACCACATCATACTATCTCTCATATAAATAGGGAATTCATTAAAGGGACCGTTTGGCACGTCTGAATTCGCATGACGCGGTTTGAAAACGCGAAATGGTGTGTTTGGTTTTCACGTTGCGATGACATTTTAAAAAAAAATCGTTAAGATGCAACCGCGGGTTCGACCATGTGGCCCGCGTTTCTCCACTCTCAATCCTTAGTTCAATTACCCTCCAACACCTGCTCCCTCTCCCGCGATTTTTCTGCCCGGGGTAACTCTTTCCTGTGGATCTGTGGCTTTGATGTCTAAGTGTTATTTACAGTTGAGTATTTTCGGTTACGAGTGGCTATTACGGTGACCCTTACATTCTTCTCCCTCTCCCTCTTTTTCTCTACACGATTTTTTCGTGTTTTTATGCACTATGTGTTCTGTGAGGTGGATCACTTCCTTTAGTTTAGTGGATCACTTTCTTCAGTTGGTGGTTATTACGGTGAGGTTTGTATTCTCTCTTCCCCTCTCCTTTCGCTTCTTTAGCTCGATTTGGCTCGGTTTGGTGGTGTGTGCATGACTAGCTTTGTACGGTATTATCTTTTCTGACTCTCTTCTCTGTTCTTCACCTTCTGCAATTTCTCTCTTTTTCTGTGTGATTGTGCGCATTATGTTGGTTGGTTTCTTCTTTTAGATATCTTTGTTTACTCGGTTTTGGTGGTTTTCGATTTGATATGTTCGGTTATGTGGTTTTGATGCTTAATGTTTCATCCATGATTTTGGTTTATGCTTTTGACGTAATGTTGCTTGGATTTGTGTTTTGCAGTGATCTTCGGATTATTGGTGCTTATGTTATTAGCAATGCTTCAGTGCCCTATATGTGGTATGTTTGATTTCTTTTAGTGCTTGTGCTGTTAGCTTTGGATTTTTTTATGAACTTTGATATTTCAGTTGGGAATTTGAAAATTGGATGGAATTTGGTGTTAGATTTGTTAATAATAATATTTGGAGTGTTGTGTGTGTTGAATATGGATTAGAAACATGAGCTTCGAATTTCAATGGGAATTTCATGCTAGATCTGTACATTGTTATTTCACTGGGACTCTAGTATTGGATTTTCACATTGGTATTTTCAATTCCAGTGGAAATTTCATGTTGTATTTGGTGTTGGATTTTTATAGCAATAGTTCTAGTGTTGTGTATGTGTTGAATTTGTGTTGAGATTTTAAAATAAATATGGATATTTCAATGAGAATTTGTAAAGGTGCTGTTGAATTTGTTACTGGCAATGTTTCATGGTGCTATGTGGAGGTGTGGTTCTGTATGTGTGGAGGTGGTGCTGGTGGTATGGAGTCGTGTGGTGTCTGGTGGAGGTTTTGATATTATGTGGAGGTTTTGGTTTTTGGTGGATGTGTTGATATGTGTTAGTATCTGTGTGGTGTACGTGTGACGTCAGTTCTGTTGCAAACAATATTACTATACATTGACATAATGATCATTGTCTATAAACAATTGCAGCATAACTATTTTTAAACTGCAAAAAACAAACAGGTAGCCAGCTTATCCGAAATAGCTTATTAATAAGCCGCAGATACCCCCAAACGGACCCTTCCTAAATAAATCATGATTAAAAGAATTGACATGATGTTCACAATTCATTAATGTTTACTCCTCTTTCTGCCTCTCTCTCTTATGACAAATGCAACATTCCCTAGGGATAAATTTGAATTCAACAATAGAAACAACAATGAGCCTGATTAACAAATATGTTAAAATGAATGAATGAAATCAAGGTATCATTCAAAAATGTAGCAATGCATAAATCGCTGCATCGCTGATTAACAAATATGGTAAAGATACTAAAAGGAGAAAAGGGGGGAAAAAATGCTGAGAGGAACTTGACATCGAAGTATAATTTAGCAAGGTTGTTGGAATGGAGCCCTCTGCATTAAAATTGGGCACAAAACAGGAGATTTATTTCTGCACGACTAAAGCAAGCGCCTGTGGACGAGAAAACGACTAATAAATGCATGTGGGCTATACGATTTAATGGAAGATTGCAGGTCCTGCCTTTTGCCTTCTCTAAGAGTGTGAGAGAGACAAGAGTTAAGATTCAGTAATAAGGTCTGGCCACTTGGTAGCCTGTAATTTCCTTCATTTTTTAAAGGCAGGATCAGTTTTTGAATTGTCAGAAGGGCTCGTAATCTGCTCAGTTTGGATCTCTGAAAGATTGCCAGAAAGTAATTAATGTAAAAAAAAAAAAAATGGCAGTTGATGCAATGAAGCAGGCGAGATCAAAAGAATGGTGGATAGCGCTCGACGTTGCAGCAACGTCCTTCTGCACTGTGTGGAACGCTCGAGTACGCAGTTGTAACATTTTATTGTTACTTAATTATTTGTAATAAATTACAGAAGGTTTTTTTTTTTTTTTTTGAAAATTATTTTTCAGACGAATTTTAAATATATAAAAAACAAATAATTAAAGATGATATTTAAAATGATTGAAATTTTGCAGCACATTCATTTACTTTTATTTTCACCAAAGAACAAAAATTCAAGCTCCATATCTTCATATATAAAAAGGAAGATTTTAGTCAATTCTTATGTGTTTACATATCTAACACAAGATTTAATTTTTATAAACATGCCAGGTTATGTATGTATTAAGAAGATGCACTTAAAATGGTGATTTTTAAAGTGATATGGAATACTTGGGTTCAAATTCTTGCTTTTGTGATATATGGTGCCATTAAAGTTAGTATTGTGATATTATTTTCTTGTCATTGCTTTATGAAAATTGTTATATTTCCCATCGACTCAGCCTATTGTTTGGCTCCTTATGACTTGCTTAGCTAGGACGATTCGGTCGGCTATGCTGAGTCGACGTAGACGATCCGGCCATGATTAACTTCGAGTTGGCAGGACTAACTTGGCTGATTAGACTTCATTGGTAAATTGATGTAGTCTGACTATTGACTCTCAATCCCTATACAAGGTATTTTTGTCAGTAAAATCAGACTAGGTTCTCGAGTACGGGATGAATCACCGTAATTTTATACATAGTTCATTCCTTGACAAAGAAGTCCTTTAGGATGCCTGTGGGACTCTATTGCATTACTAGTTCTTGGTCCCTGATAAGGAACTTGAATGGCATTTGCAGAACAGCTGGAACAGCTGGTGACGACGAGGAACTTGATTTTTGGCTTGAGTCAGATCTACCACGGAGCTCAAGTGCTTATCAGTCATGATCTAATTCAATTGGATCCAATTCAAATCGTACTTTTATCCTTCTTCTGGCTCGATTAGCCTTCGTTCTTAACTCGGATGGTTGCATCCAATACGATAAGTGAGGCCCCTCAATTTACTTACATGCTTACCACACAATTCGAATATATTTACATATCTAAAACCTAAACTTTAAAATTTACATTCATGCCTTGCAAATTGTTAACACTGCATTAAAAATACCAAGATTAAAAAATGTTATAAATATACACATCAAACTTTTGATGTTAAATATGAAAATACACAGGAATTGAGCCGTATGTATGTAAAAATAAAAAATAAATAAAAAAACAAAAAACAAAAAACAAAAGAAGTTTAACATAAATACAACTCAATTTATGTATTTACATTTCTAACACCTATAGTTCAATTTTTACATATATGGCATCTTATATATGCATGAAAATGTGTATTTCCTGTTTATTAAAATAGTGAAATTTTTTTATGTGATATGAAAGATTTGGATGGAATAAATATAAAAAATAAAGGCGTTAGATATGTAAATACATAAGAATCGAAAGGTAAGCAAGTAAATTAAAAATAAAATGTCAAACTGCATTTTCATTGAGAAGAAGACAGTAAAATTCATTATAACATGAGAACAAGTTGCTAGTTCCAGCAGTTCATGACAGAGATGAGGTATTTAGTTTTCTGTTACCATAGATAGTGTGCAGATTAATTGCCACATGAAATTTATTCCTAACTGACTAGGAAAGCAGCCAGCAGCAAAGTTGGCTTGATCACCCCGGAGGCCATTCCATCTGTCTTCCACCAAGAAGATGAATGTGAAGATGATAAACTGATTGACCTGCACATAATATGGAGAAGAAGATGATGAACATTATCAATTGGAAGGAAATAGAGGTGGCTTAGAAATTATACAGACATCCATTAGGTCCATCGTTGATAACAGTCCGAAAACCATCAACAAGGCCTTCCTGCTTGGCCACTACTTTGGCTACGTATAGGAGATAGCCAAGTATCTCGATGTGTCTCTCCTCTGCCTGTGAGGCATGGGGGTAAAGATAAAGTTAAAACAAGGTTGGCACCATACATGAAAAGAGTGATTAGAAGTTTCGGAAAATAGAGAACGTTATAGTTTTCAAAGCTATCGTTAATAGAAATTAAAGTATTTGTCCATAGAAACTTATAAATTGGGTATTATCAATTCTAGAAATCTTGGAGGTCATCTCTTCCTCAATGCATATATGTTGTTATCCACCATTCTAATCCAATTTGCACATTAAAAAAAAGAATGAATATATTCCCTAGTCATTATTTAACTAGAAACAAATAGCAACCAACTTCAATCTTAGATACATCTTTGAATAGCTATAAAATCGATGATTGTAGTAACAAATTGCAAACGCTGTTGTTTTTTCCATTTTTAACATCGCATAAAGTTGAAAATAGAGAGGCTGAAACAAAACGTCCATCCTTTGGGAATAAGAAACCAAAAATATGGAGGGAGAAAAAATCCTAATGATATCTGAATCATATTTAGGTTAATTTTTATATTCCGACAGAGCTTTAAAACTCCAGCTTGGTTCGTTTAAATCCTCAAGCAAAACAGGCAACCATAATAGCATATGTAAAAATAAGAATAAAGCCAGACATCAACAATGCAAAATGTTATATGAAATGGCCGCTCATAATCAAGAAGCTTTAAGAGGTATGGTTAGCTATTAAAAATTACCTTTGAAAGTCCAGTCAATCCATCTTTAACTTTTGGAATGATCAATATATGCGTTGGAGCTTGGGGGTTTATATCTCTAAAGGCGAGAGCCTGTTAAAAATTATTCATTGGTAAATATTAAAAACATCGGCCACAAAGTACTAAATACAAATAAGCACAAGCTAACTGTCATCTGGGAATTTAAAAGCAAGACAGCTTGACAATTTTTTTGCAAGTGAAAAGCTAAATTTTCAGGTTCTACATAATAGGAAAAGATTTAAAACTCTGATTAAAACAACATGAATATCATGTACCTTATCATCTTCATAAACCACTGTCGTTGGTAGTTCTTTTTTGATAATTTTGTCAAATCTGCAATAAAGATGAGTGCCATCAGTACCAACAGAAATTGAAGATGTAACAACAACAAGTCTTCTGTCTAGGTGGAAACATAATTGATATAAATTTTGAAGTACATATTTACAAAAATGCGATATGCAAGTACATTAATATTCTAGGTAGAGTGTCGCTGTAGTTGTTTTATATCATAGTTTTTTGCTTTCTAAATGTAACAAACCTATGAGGATGCTGATATGAAAATGAGATGTGTCCACAACTGATTACTTCAATGAGTTTGGTTATTGGTACAAGTGTTTCGATTAAGTTTTCTTTAAATTTGGTAATTTAACACTAAAGATTCCTTGATCATTTCTAACATCTTATTTGAAGTGAAGCATTTCTCGTAATAAAGTTCTTTCGCTTTTCCTTGTACTTTCAAAAGCACAATTCCGCAACTTGTGGCTTGTGGTTGATGATACTGTGGATGGGAGGCAGTATGTGCTGTCACGGATGATTGTTGAATTGTTTTATCTTATGCAAAATGTGCTTTACCTCTACAACAACAACAACAAAGCCTTAATCCCACTAAGTGGGGTCGGCTACATGAATCCTTCTTCTCCATTGCGTCCTATTTATTGTCAGATTTTCTTTTAATTATAATAAATTAAGATCATTTTTTATGCAATAAGCCCAAGTTTTCCTAGGTCTACCACTGCCTTTCTTAACTTAAGTTGTATCTAAAACATCTACTCTCCTAATCGGATCATCAAGTGGTCGACATTTAATGTGACCAAAACATCTAAGACGACTCTCTCTAATTTTATCTATCACTGGTGCAACACCAACCCTATTCCGGATATATTCATTTCGCATTTTGTCTCTAAGTGTAAGGCCAATCATCCACCTAATCATTCTCATCTCGGCAACACTTAACTTAGCATTATGCTTCTCTTTTAAAGGCCAACATTCAACACCATAGAGCAATGCAGGTCTCACCACCATCTTATAAAATTTTCCTTTCAGTCTAAGCGGTACTTTTCTATCACACAATAGGCCGGACGCATTCCTCCACTTCAACCAACCAACCCGAATTCTACTATTAACATCCCCATCTATATCACCAACGCTTTGAACAATGGACCCGAGATATCTAAATCGTTCACACTTTTTAATAATTTGATCACCCAATGTTACACTTTTTTCACTATAACTATTATTACTAAAATTACATTCCATGTATTCAGTTTTAATTCTACTCAAACGAAGACCTTTAGACTCCAATGTAGACCACCATAATTCAAGTTTTTTCCTGGGCTTTTTCTCGCGTCTTATCCACGAGGAGGATATCATTAGCAAAAAGCATACACCAAGGTACATCCTCTTGTAAATGCCCAGTAAGACCATCCATAAATAAAGCAAAAAGATATGGGCTTAAAGCCGATTCCTAATGTAAACCAACAGAAATAGTAAAATATTTGGTCAATCCTCCTTCAGTTCGAACACATGTAACAGCTCTAGTATACATATCTTTAAAGACTTGAATATATATCATATCAACACCTTTCTCTCAAGGACTCTCCAAAGAACATCTCTAGGAACCTTATCGTAAGCTTTTTCTAAATCAATAAAAATCAAATGTAGATCCTCCTTATTATCTATGTACTTCTCCATCAAACCTCTCAATAAATGTATAGCTTCCATAGTAGACGAGCCCGACATAAATCCAAATTGATTATGAGAAACCTGCAACTCTAATTGTTTCCATACAACCTGTAACCTTTTGCTTGTGGCTTTACTATTTTATAGAACTTCTGCTTGGCGATTTTCTTTTATATCCTCATCTGTGTGCCACATCAACATTCCTATATTGTAGTTTTGTCAATAATGAACGTGAAACTTGTTATTCATAGTAACAAAGGTCCTATTTGAAATCACTTTCTATTTTATATTTTCATTTTTGTTTTCATTATGTTTTGTTTTATATTTTCTGTTTTTAGAAAACGCATTTGGTATTGTTATGATTTATATTTATTTAAAATTTAAAAATATAAAATATGTTTGGTTAGGTATTTTTTTTTTTTAAAAGAAAAAATAATACTTTTTTAAAAAACAATTAAATTGTAATAACTACTAATATGTTAGTTAATTGAAATTATTTAATTAATAACTACTAACATGTTAATTAATTTAAAAATTTACCTAATAAAATGTCAATTAATTTAAATATTTAACTAATAACATGTTAATTAATTAATTAATTAATTTAATAAGTTAAGGTTTTGTTAAATTGTAAGTTTTTATTGATTTAAAATTTTTATAAATTTATTAAAATTTTATAGATTAATCAAAATTTGAATTAATTACATTAAAATTTTAATTAACTCATCAATTAGTACTTTAATTAAGTTGCTTAATGTTTTATTTAAGTATTTATATATTTAATGATATTATTTTATTAATTTAAGGTTTAAATTTTATTATTATTAGCCTAATTAAATAATTAATACTCTCTTTGAATTTTTATGGGTTTAATTTATTAAATTAGTATTTTAATTAAGTTGTTTAATGTTTTATTTAAATATTTATATATTTAATGATATCATTTTATTAATTTAAGGTTTTAATTTTATTATTATTAACTTAAATAAATGATTAATATTTTATTTGAATAATTATGGGTTTAATTGATTAATTATTAAGTAGATTTATTATTAAATTAAGTAATTATTAATTAATTAAATTCATTCAAGTTCCATTTAAATAATTAATGATTTAATTAGATATTTATTAGTTTAATTAATTATTATATTAATTGGTTCTATTTAAGTAATTTTTATAATTCCATTAATTTATTAATGAGTTAATTAAGCAAGTATAGGAGTTAATTAGTAGATTAATGACTTAAATTGATTATGTTATTTTCGGTCAACGATGATTAAGCTAATTTAAGATTTTAGAGCCCCAAAAGACATGTTTTTGAAACATCGAAAACACAACTGTGTTTTTGTTGTGATCCCAAATAAGACCTAAGTTTTTTGAATTGAGACTTCAAAATTTTTACCGGATCCTAGAGGATTCTAAGAAACAAATAAGATTGGGTCTTTTACGGTAGTAAAATTAGTCACTGAATAGTGAATACGTATATCTTGATATAAATTAATCAATAAAAGTCCGTGTTTTCCTCTTGAACTTGTATGTCAATTAGTTGGAAGTAAATTCTTTGGAGTACGTAATTAAAAATTCTCGGAGAAATACTTCTTGTACAAATATGAGGCTACATATTCAAATTAGTGACTCTATTCCATGTTTTTTCGTCGACTTATTTTGTGATTGATTCAGGAGGGTTTATTTTTGTCAAGTTTGCTACATGCTGAATCATTTTAGGGCATCTAAAGCACTATAAAAGTTATATTCAATATAAGATTTCTTGTGAATTTTCAATTTTTGACGACTTTTAAATTACAATTTTAAGTTATTTGAACATGTTTTTGACTTTGTATGAAGAAGACTAAAATATTCCTAGTCAATAAATTGCAAATTATGCCTGTGCATTGTGCTTCTCATCCTAAATTTACAACATGAAATTACCACTAAAGCTTATGGTTACGTTACCGTGATAAAAATTTGAAATACAACACACTAACTGGATCAAAAATAAAAAATTTATGTCATTTAAACAGAACTAAGAGTTTTATGGCTCTAGAGCAATACTATGAGAGGATTACATTCCTACATTAGACGAGGAATAAAACCAAGAAAATTTTTCATAAGATTAATAAGTTAAAAATTCCTCTAGACGTTACAATCTACTTGTTGAAAACACGGGTCGGTATTGAAAGAGAATAATGAAACATGCTTAAATATTTTAGTAAAATGTTGCAAACGAGAAAATAATCAGCAAGATTGAGTTTAGATGAACTTAAAAGAAAATAATTATCAATTAGTGATACAGGATCAATTAAATAATCACTTTAAAAGTATTAAACAATGTAATTACTATGTCTGAATATTATGTAAGTTTCACAGATCTCGCAGTTAAATATAGTTTGCTTAAAGCAACCTTATCACCATTTTGTGTTTCATTAAAAGTCTTACACCAGGAATGCCTTGAGCTATGAACTACGATTTACCAAGAACCCTAAAAGAAGCTTTATTTAATTTTTGAACTATAGAACCGAAATATAGTTTTATGCTTCTCTTTTAAAGGCCAACAATTTGTGGCATAAAGCATTTCAGATCTCATCACCATCTTATAAAATTTTCCCTCCGGTCTCAGCAGTACTTTTCTATCACATAATAGGCCCGATGTATTCCTTCATTTCAACCACAACTTGGATTCTACTAATAACATCCTCGTCTATACAACCATCACTTTGAACTATAGAACCGAAATATCTAAAACTTCACATCTTTTAATGATATGATCACTAATTGTTACAACTTTGCCACTATAGCTACTACTAATAAAATTACACTCCATATATTCAATTTTAGATCCACTAAAATGAAGGCCTTTAGACTCCAATGTAGACCTCCATAATTCAAGTTTTTCCTGAACTATTTCTCTAGTCTTATCCACAAAAAGGATATCATCAGCGAAAAACATACACCAAGGTACATCCTCCAATAAATGTACAGCAAGAGCATCCATAGTTATAGCAAAAAGATATGGGCTTAAAGCTGATCCCTAATGTAATCCAACTGAAATAGGAAAATATTTGGTCAATTCTCCTATTCGAACACAAGTATTAGCTATAGCATGCATATCTATGACTTAAATATAAGTCATATCAACGTCTTTCTTCTCTAAAACTCTCCGAAAAACTTCACTTGAAACATTGTCGTAAGCTTTTTCTAAATCAATAGAACTCACATAAAGAGTATAGTAAGCCAAAATACTCTTCCTCCACTCCTCATGCATCTTTTTAGTTTTAAAAATAAGATTAAAGAGTATAGCAAGCCAAGAAACTCCCAAATTTCCTAAATATTTCCACAATTCAATTGGGATATCATCTGGTCCTGCTAATTTATCACTCTTAGTTTTCTTTAAAACGTCTTCAACTACTTTATTGCTAATGTGCTGTAAAAATAAATAATTTATCATTATTAATGATATTAAAATCACTAAAGTCAATCATATTTTCAGAAACTTCATTGAAAATTTTATCAAAATAGCTCACCCACCTATGTTGAATGTCTTCCTCTAAAAAAAATAAATTTTTATTCTTATCTTTAATACACTTTACTTGAATTAAATCTTTATTTTTTTCTTTATTTGACTACTTATACATATATTTTTCACCTTCTTTATAATATAATTTATTATAAAAATCATTAAAAACAAAATTTTAGCACCATAAATTGTTCTTTTAGACACTCTACGGGTCATATTATATTTTTTCCGGTTGTCTAACATTTAAACTAATTTTTATAAAACAAATTCTTATATTTTATCTTTTCTTGCATATTATTAACCAACTGTCAAATATTTTTATTTATAAAAATTTTTATTTTTGATTCTCCAAGCATAACTTTTGTCATTTGTTTAATCATGCTCGTTACTCTATCCTACATAGAATTTGCATCTTCATGAACATCCCAAATCTTGAAATCTTAAAGTTTACTCTAAAAATTAATTTTATTTGCATCTTTTTGGTATCCTCATCTAATTATATGAAAATATTTAATTATATTCTTTATCTTACAACTCTTTATCTTGAAATCCAGAACTAACAATCGATATTGAGTACTTCAATTTTTCACTTGGAATGACCTTATAATCTTCACATTTTCCACGATATCTTTTTCTTGTAATAAAATAATCAATCTGTGTTTTATTAGATTCATTCTTATAAATACTAATATGTCCATTTCTTTTCTTAAATAAAGTATTAGCAATAATAAAATCATACGCTAAGCAAAATATAATATGGTCCTACATTCTTCATTAATCAATCCAAAACCGTAACCGTCATGAACATTTCTAAAATCTTCTACCACTCTACCAAGAGTTCATTTAAATCTCCACCATCATGAATATTTCTAAAGTGTTCTACCACTCTACCAACATGTCCATTTAACCCTTCTCCAATAATTTTTTTTTTTCAAAATATATTTTTTGTATTAATTCATCTAAGTCATTCTAGAATTTTTCTATTTAACCTATATCTAAACCTTCTTGAGGAGCATAAGCAATTAAAACATTAAAAATCTTAGTATAAACAACAATTTTTAGAGCTATAATTCTATCCATAATTCTATTAACTTTTATAACATTATCTTTTAAACTTTTAGCTATAGTTACACCTACATCATTTCTAGTGTGACACTTACCTAAATACCAAAGTTTAAAACCTAAACTATCAATTTCCTTGGTCTTTCCTCAGACTCATTTAGCTTTTTAAATACAAAAGATATTTATCTTCCTATGAATTATAATATCGACTAACTCCATTAATTTATCAATGAGAGTAGTTATATTTAAAGATTTTATCCTGATATTAGTTTCATGAACTAATTTCTTTCCCGCATCCGTTCGTAATGTGAGAACTCCTGCTTATTTGACATTACACCTGGGCGTCGATATAACGACCCTTGCACACTTTTCACTATATTCAGGTCATACAACACGTAGCTTCAAGGGGAAGCCCTAACACTTATAGAAGAATGTAAAGAATTCAAATCAAGATTTTTTAACAAATATTACGATGGGCGTCAATGTAGCGACCCCTGCTCAATTTTCACTATATTGATGTTGACCTCATTTTAGTGAGGTCTTAGGATATTCCTCTTAAACCTGTAGATTTAAACTTTTAGGAGTTCGCATATCGACCAATCTTAGAGGATTAGTACGGGACCACACCACTTAGAAAATTCGAGCCAATTCCTCACTCCTCCGAGCCTCGCGAGAACGGTCCCAAATCCTCGGCATTGCGGCTAAGTTGATTAGGACCGAACAAGTGAAAGCTCGAAGTCGAGTTCCTACATGAATAGGAGCGGCCTCTAGGGGAATCACCAGATCTCTCAGCACTCACGGACATCACGATTCGATACTTTTGACCCGATCGTCGGCGAACTTGTCCGGACGACTCGGATGACTAACATGACCGCACTGTCTGAAGTTATCGAACAAATGAGATCCAGGCGGTCTCATCTTTCAAAATAAAAATACACTACTTTCAAAACTACTTTCAAAAATCATATGCCTTTTATACTAAACTAAATCACTTAAATTTTAAATTCTTTCAAAGCAAAAAAGCTGGCCGACAAATTCTGGCGACTCCGCTGGGGATTAGTTCCTCTCTCCATTTTGATCAGGAGGTTTTGTCTTCATACATCGGCAGTGTGCCCATATCCTCGTGGGCTGGATCGTTGTTCTTCGCCGACATACGTGCTCATTTCTTCCGAGCCAGGTATAGTCAACTCTTTTCGGATTCACGGAGCCATCCGTTTAATCACCTTTAAACGAGTGGTTCGGGAATCTTGAGGTTTAGTGGGAGTGGACCCCGGATAGGTGTGGTAGGTTAGGAGCGGTTTATCGAAACGAGTTCGATGCGATGTTAAACTCCTTCCAATCTCGGACAGGGTCCTACATTTCATTCCTCTTTGAGTTTGACTTGTTGTGAACAAGTTAAATTGAAATTTCTCTCTCACAATCCTTCTTTTAAACTCCAAACAAAACACAAAGGTTTAAGACAAAATTCACATGAATAAATTCACAGGATGCTCAGTTCATAAGACAAGTGTGTCAACTCGAGTACTTCCACTCGAAACTACAAGACACGAGACATTATCGACTTCGAAAATTCTTCGAATGACGGAGATGATGTCGTCACCGAAGTTGATCTTCTCGTTCGACGGAAACCCGCCCTACGACAAGGCCGCTCGCTACCGAGGATCATTGATCGAGTTTGGAACCGGCTCGACGAGGTCGAAGTCATTCTCGACGAGGCGCCTTATGTCCTCTTCGAGAGTACGCGCCCTGACAATAAAAGAGCCAATCGCCAAGTTCGACCTCGGTTGCGAGCAAGAGTTCCCCGTACTCAGGAAGTCCAAGGACGGGAAGACTTTTGCTAAGACCGTTGCTTCTGATCCCGTCAAGCCTGTCAGCCCCGTGGAAAAGAGGGTTGTCACCGCCACAACTACTGGATTCACAGTCACTACACCAGTTACACCATCAGTCAAAGGAAAACAAATTTTTAATGAGGAAGAATCGGTCGATGCCCTTGCCCCACTGTTGTCTGTCATCGAGATTGGATCTAGCTCAAAGTTCGGTCAACTTACCAGAATACAACACAGAAATAAGAACCGCAAGATTTTAAAAGTCAAAAAGGCAAAAACTTCGAAAACCGTTCTGGCCACAGAAATTCCTCAGCAGGATGAAATTGGATGGTCTGAGACCGCACCTCTCCTTGGAGGAAGCAGGTTTCACCCATTGTTTGCCGCTCTCGGAGAAGAGAGTATTCATAAGATTGTTGCTTGCCTCTCGAAAACCTACATACTCGCCGACCGATTCGGTCTTGCTCGGGTCCGAGAACACGACTTGCCACCACGAGGGGAGATCCCCACAAGATGAACAATGACAAAAGATCACTAGTTACTGCATCCAGACCGCGCATTAGGGACCTCGATTTATCCAGGAGAGCCGAGGCCTTCAAAGAGACACGCCAGAACCAATGTCGATGGAAGGTGTACAACAACAGTCCCCAGTCGATCTCAAGATCATTAAAGGGAAGTCAATCGAGGAAAGATTAGAGAAGCTCGAGGCGGACATCGCTCGAAATGTCGAAAGAACAAAGTGGAAACATCGATGATGAAGAACGTGATTTGTCATATCATACGGATGAAGATTTCGCGAGAGATCCTTATGGTTGAGACTAGAGCCTCTGCGTCATCGCGCGATGCTCCTTCGCTACCGAGGAGAACGCCGAGGATGAGTCACGGAGAGCCATCCGACGGAGGGATGAGCTTATCATTCGCATGGAAAAAGGATGGAGGAGATGGCGGCCGTTATAGCCTCATTTCGAGTCGACCTCGATCTCCGAGAGCGAGCCTCTCCGGAAATAAACCGGCCGGAGATCATTCATGTCGCGAGATGAAATGAATGGTTCGACCCAAAACACTATACCGGAAAAGGACATCGAACGGATAGTTGAACAACAAGTAAAGGAGGCCTTAGCCCAATACAAAGGAGGAGCGTTGATTCCGAAGGGTAGACCATATCCGAGAGGAATTCGATGCGGTGCCCTACCCGAGGAGCTTCGTGCCACCTACCTTCAAAACGTTTGATGGAACAGAAATCCTCGTCGGCATGTTGCACACTTCCGGGCAAGCGCGCCGCAACGCTGGGAGTAGCGAAGCGCTCTTATTCCGCCAGTTTGTGAGCAGTCTCTCCGGGTTGCATTCGATTGGTATGCGAATTGCACGAATGGGTCGATAAAGTCATTCACGGAACTGGAGAACATGTTCGTTAAGAGGTTTACTTGGAGCTCAGCATCATATCATCGTGGGTGATCTTGTGGTAGAAAGACAGAAGTCGACGAAACTCTAAGTGGAATACATTCGCGGTGGAGGAATTTAAGTATGAAGTGTGAGCCACAATTGCAGGAGCAGCATGCGATTGAGATCTTACTTAAGAGCATTCATGGCCCAGTAGCTTTCCTACTTAAGGGATTTACAATCAAAACCTTTGAAAAGCTACTCGAGTAAAGCTGCAAGCCCTGCAAGAGGAGGCTAAGCAACTCGGATTCTCGGAAGGCGATAAGTCGAAGCCCGCAAAGACATTCGATAAGAGGTCCGGAACGGTGGCGAGCGGTTGACGAAGGCAAGCGGCACTAATGCGGATTCGAGTAGAGCGAGCCTCGACGAAGACAACCAACAGTATGCATCAATCACAACGCCGGCGGGGAACTTACCGCACGGATAGAGGGCAAGGTCCATCCATGGCCGATCGGTTGAGTAAAGTCTACTCCTTCGAGGATGAGGCGAGTGGGGAAGATGTTCGAAATTTGATCGAAGCCTCGAGTTCAGGTTGCCAGAGCCGAAGAAGCCAGACGAGGTCGATAAGAAGGATCACCCAAGATATTGCCCATATCACAGATTGCTTGGGCACACCATAGAGGGTGTATCAGTTTCAAAGAATGGCTCGAGAAGAATTTCAAGAATGGGAACATAACGATCCCGAAAGAATATTTGAAAGAACCTGAATAAGGTTCCATCAATGTAATTTCGGTCGATCCTAGTGTTCTGACTGATTCCGATGCAGCTGACAAAGGATGAAACATCTCTCGATTACTATTGTACTCACTTTGTTTTTGAAATGAATGTTAATGGTATCGATGTTTGTATGTCCCTTCCTCCCACTGCAATAAAATAAATAAAGAACTTGTTGTTTTTTTCATAATTGTTCAATATTTGAAAGCATGGTTAACAAAAATCTTCAAGGCTCAACATGAATACAACCCGAGAAAGGAGTAATCCAAAATAAAAATTTCAGCATTGTCATAGAAATTATGATTTTAAGGAGAATATAAAATTAATGGCCTAATGACTGGGTCCTGCACTTTAAAGATTTCGGACTGGGTCCGGAGTAAATTTCAGAATAAGTCAGTGTGATTATAATACGAGTAATTGACCAATGATATCACGAGACTTTTAAACCTCTGTCAAGTGACTGGGTTCTGACTTTCGAACGAGTTATAATATCTCAGGATTTGTCTTAAGAAATATTTGAGAATTATTAATCAGGGGAGTTCAGACATTCAAAATCTTTAAATTATGTTTTACCAGATACAGTAATTCCCAGAAAATAAAAGGGAAAAAAAAAGTCAAAAAAAAAAAATCACTTGAGAAGAAGCTTGAAGCGGGCATGAAATCAAAAATTGGTGTCTCAATTTAGACATTCAAAATCTTTAAATCATGCTTCACCAGATATCGTAATTCGTCAAAAAAAAAAAGGAAAAATGGAAAAAAAGGGCTCCCTGGGAAGAAGCTTGAGGTGAGCAATCAAAAATTGGTGTTTGAATTCTCCTCGATCATGAAACTTGAAAGGTCTCTTAAGGAAATTCTTCGGATATTATACTCGGGAAAGAGTTAAGTGATCTTGTGTCTTTTGGTCGACTATTAATTGTCTCGAAATATCCTTCGGAGATGAAAAATATTTAAATCACGTAGAACTAAATTCCGAATACCGTTAGGCCAGAAAGAAAGAATTAAGGTGAAAGGCGCCATGTTATTAACGAATTAATGAGATGTACCACTGAAGTCATATCTCTCGATGCTCGGACGATACAACTCCATTCTCGATTTGAAGCACATTAAAACAATCTCCCAAATCAATGTGAACAATCCCTACAAATCGGTGATAAAGAAACGACGATTGCCACAACAAAGTCTACAAAGCTACAACCTTTGAGTTGTGATGTCCCTATAAATAAGCACATCTTTATGTGTACTTGAAAGAATACGATTCGATAAGTACGCCAAAGAATGGGTTATTTTTGCACGTGTCTCGAGCCAGTGGATGGCACCTCGAAGTATTCACGCATCATGGTGTTCCAAAGACAGATCTTGTTTCTAGGAGCACCGATGTCATACTTATCTAAAACTCAGGTCCAAATCCCGACAACATTGCAAGCTAAAGAGAACTCACAAAACATAAACATAGTACCACATCAAAACACAACAAAAATAAAAATAGACTCGATGCCATATCAAGTTAAAATCCAATTCAAAATCAACATTTCAAGCTTCATATTTTGATCGGGTCAGGTTGACTCTCCTTGGCTCATCACTAGCGTTACTTTCCTCGGCACAAAGTTTCTTTCCATAGGAACTCTAGGTACTTTTTTCGCATCGAAGAGGCTAGTCGCTCTCATCTACATGAGAACCGCGCTCTTCCATGCCTTTTTGTCCGGTGTGAATGAGATTTGGTCGGATTCTATCGGACTGCATCTCTTTTCGCACGTACATTTCTTCGATCAACCATTGAGTTGGAAATGAGTCTCATCATGCTCTCTTTCTCGGTCCGATTTCTTCCTACGGACATTTTACGCATCGCATAAATTTTCACAAATTCCACATAAAATTTGCACAAAATTCAACATCCATATCATGAATCTCTGCACTCGCAATTCAACAAATTTCATCGTCTTCACAAATTTTGCATAAATCTCTACAAGATTCTACAATCAACTCTTCAACTCTGCACTCACAAACCTCTGCAAATCCCTGCATTCACAATTTCAACAAATCATTTACAGATCTCCGCAAATTTTCACAAATCCCTGCATTCACAACCTCAGCAAATCATTTACAAATCTCCGCAAATTTTCACAATTTCTGCATTCACAAATCTCTGCAAATTCCTCACAATTTTACAAACTCCACAAATATCAACAAATGTTTACATCTCTGCACTCACAAATCTTCGCAAATCTCTGCATTTACATTTCTTAGCGAATCTCCACAATTTCACAACTTCACAACTCGCTGCAAATCTGCATAATTCCGCAAACACCTCTGCACCCTCATAAACTCTCATGGATTTCACAAAATCTCTGTCTGCAATCACCACAATTTAATAAATTTCACAATTTCACGACTTCTACAAATTTCGTCATTCCTCTCACTTCGCAGGCTCTGCTCTTCCACACATCAACAATCTCAGCACTCAGCACATTTGGGATAGGTTAAATCCTAATCCTTTCTCAGCACTCAGCACATTTGGGATAGGTTTAATCCTAATCCTTTCTCAGGACTCAGCACATTTGGGATAGGTTTAATACTAGTCCTTTCTCAGGCACTCGAAGACATTTGGGGATAGACTCGATCCTATTCTTTCACGGCACATTGGGATATGTTATATCCTAATCCTTTCTCAGAGCACTCGAGCATATTTACACATTTATGATATGTTCGATTCAAATCCTTTCACTTACAACCACGACATTCATCACAATCATAACAATCTACGTAAACAAAAAAAAAAAAATCACAAAACAATTAAATCAAACAACACCTCATATCGCAAATCCTTTCATCCCCAAGCAGAAACTCTTAAATTCTACACTAAAGTCTTTCTTTGAGTTGGGGTTTCCAGTGGGAACCTTAACTCAAATTCCTTTCCGGACCCGATTCGACATTTGGTGCTTGGACAGTTCTTTTGGTTCCGTTGATCGCTTCGGCCAACACCAATACGTGCGGTGTGCATGTTACGCACACCACACCCATCGGTGAGTCCTTTTGTTGACCTCATTTTAGTGAGGTCTTAGGATATTCCTCTTAGACCTTAGGATTTAGCTTTAGGAGTTCCTTATTGACAATCTTAGAGGATTAGTACGGGACCACACCACTTAGAAAATTCGAGCCAATTCCTCACTCCTCCGAGCCTCACAGGAACGGTCCCAAATCCTCGGCATTACGCTAAGTTGATTAGGACCGAACAAGTGAAACTCGAAGTCGAGTTCCTACATGAATAGGGGCAGCCACTAGGGAATCACCGATACTCTCGGCACTCACGGACATCACGATTCGATACTTTTCGACCCGATCGTCGGCGAACTTGTCCGGACGACCTCGGATGACGAAACGGACCGCACCGATGCGTCCGGGACGTCGACTTTCGCTAAGAAGGACACCCATATTGCTATGATTCCGTGTGCGAGCCGTCAGCACGAAAATCGATGCGCATTTTCTTTAAATTAGCAGGGCAACGGTTCAGACTCAGCCCGGGTTCAATTCGAGCCCGACATAGGTTAAACACGAGCCAGGGCTATTTCAAATTTTAAAATTTTAAAATTCAAATCAATCACTTGATTCCCTCTCAATTAAACTTAATTAAGAATTAATATTTACCTAATAAAACTGTCCCTGCATGGAAATAATTCAATAGCCCGCCAAATGCACTCCTGTAACGGAAATTTTTGAAAGCGCGGATATAGAATTCGGTTGCCCCGGCTCCCTGTGTTCGAGCCCTCCTCCGTTGCGTGACCTATCCCTTCTCCGCTCGACGCCAGATCGAAGCGCCGCTCGATCCCGTAGACCTTCCACCCGCTCGCCTCCCTCTGCTCGAGGCCTCTGAATCCCGAAGCTCCCTTCTCCCTCACGCTCTCACAGAAGCCCCGCTGGACCTCCCCTGCTCCTCTCCTCCGCTCGAACGCCCGCCATCTTCCTTGCCTGCTCGCCTCTCCTCTGCACAGAGCTCTCCTGCGTCGCCGTCCCCTCTCACGCTCACCCGAAACTCATCCTCCCGCTCCCCTCTGCGAACCAGAAACCTCCAACTCTCGATCTCTCCCGCTCGCCTCGCCTCCCCGCACCGAACCGCCTCCGCTCGCCTCCACTCGCCCCGGCGTCTACGCACCAAAACCCTGCCGAGCTCTCCCTCGCTCTTCACTCGCTCGACTCTCCGCGATGCTCACCCGCGCGACTCTTTCAAAAAAAAAAATAAATAAAAACCTGTACCGAAGCCAAGCATTCACATCCATTCGCAAACTCTCCGGCTCGACTCGTTCTCTCACTCCAGTGGAGACCTAGCTAACCTTTCTTCTCTTTGCCGGTGAACTCCTCCACATCGGCAATCCCTTCCGCACTCGATTCCCCATCATTGTCGTGCTCTTGGTCGTGCCGAAGAAAGGTAAGGCTCGGTATTGCCCTCGTCGTAGAATCTAGCTTGTATTTTTTTTTTTTAATTAATATTTGGTTGCCATATACTGAGTTCATTTCATTTTGCTACATGGTGGCATTCATTATTCTAGTTGACTTAGGCTCGTGGTACATGGTTTATGAACTATTCCTAATATTTGCTCCGATGTGTGCTTCATATAAGAAAGAAATGGTCGACATGCTTTTTTTTTCTTTTTTTTAGTTGCTTGCATGTTTCATGAATGGAAGTGTATGGCATCGATATCAAATGATTTTATGCTTCGATTTTTCTAAGTACATCGGTAGGATTACATGCGAGCAATAAATTGTGATTCGGACATTTTAAATCACTGCTTTTGGACATTTTAAATTACTGTTTTTGGACATCTTAAATTACTGTGTTTGGACATTTCATATCATTGTTTTTGGACGTTCTAGATCACTGCATTTGGACGTTTTAAATCACTTTTTTTTTACATTTGAATCACCATTTTTTTGAAATGATTCGAGGGCTGTAGGGGAGCTGTTAGAGCTTAGAAAGTGCTGTCCAGCATTGAAAAGCTGTTGTTGGATGTGTAGGATGCTGTTAGGGCTACTGTTTGATGTTTGGGATAGCTGTTAAGTGCTGTCTAGCCCTTAGAAAGTGCTGTTAGCTGCTGTGTGAGGCTTTTAAGTGCTGTTAATTGCTGTAGAAAGTGTTGTTGGCTGAATAGGTGTTGAAAAGTGTTGTTTGGAAGTTATAGGAGTGCTGTTTGAGCCTTTTAAAACTGCTGTTTGGAGCTTGAGATTGCTGTAAACTGCTGTAGGTGAGTGGGAAAGTGCTGTCCTTCGTTTATATGCGCTGTAGGAAGTGAATAGGTGCTGAAAAGTGCTGTTTGGAAAAATATAAGTGCTATAGAAAGCTATTAAGTGCTGTGAGAAGTTTATAATTGTTGTTAAGTGCTGTTTGGAATGTTTGGAAGTCATACGATTGCTTTTTGGAGTGTTTGGGAAGTCATAGGATTGCTATTTGGAGATGGGGGAACTTTATAATTGTTGTTGGAGCTTCATAATTGTTGTTTGAATCATTTGAGAGCTTTAGGAGAGCTGGGAGAAGGTACAATTGCTGTTTGGAATATTTGGAAGCCACATAATTACTGTCGGAAGCTTAGGACTGTTGTTTGGAGTGTCTAATCACTGCCCCGAGTCGTAGAAGGTCATAGAGTCGCCGCATAGGCTTGCTAGTTGTTGCCCCGAGTCGTTGGAAGCCTTAAAATTCTGATTTAGGTCCGGTTCACTTGCATTTTCTTCCCTTTTGGCTTTTGCTAGTTTTGGAAGTGAGCCGACCTTCTCATTTCTTTTGTTTCATTTTACTTGTTAAACGGTTAAGTCATAAAAAAAGGGGAATTTCTGATTTAACTTGGGGAAGAGTAAAACACTTTTAGTCACTTCAAGCACAAGTTAGAGTGTAGAGCATCCATTGAGTCTTGCAGATACACCTTACAGGTGAACCCCATTTACCTAACCCGCGATGTAGAACTCCCTGGGTCTTAGGTGGACACCCTAGGTGAGAGTCACTCACCTAGTCCTCGAGCATGGGTTTCACTAAAGTTAGGAGCACACCCTGGGTGAGGAGTCATCCACCTAAATCACGACGATAGTGCCTCCTATACTTAGGAGCACACGCCTTAGGTGAGAGCCATCCACCTAATTCACGGCATAGAAGCTTCTCAGGCAGCTAGGGATACTGCTAGCAGTGAGAGCCCATCCACATGACCTTCGAATACATAGTGAAACTAAGTACCTGCGACCTAACTCACAAGCTGATTAAGACACTAGACACGGGGACGCACCGAGGCATGGTTCACACTTCCCTAATTAAATCAATTGTGGAATTCCCCAAAAATGACTTAACCAATAATGAAACCCAATGCACCGGGATTTGAAGCTGAACGCTACGCTCAAATCCTCCTGCGATGGGGACATTTGTTTTGCACATATGGATCATCGGACGGCTGTAAGTACGAGCATGCAGGTGGCGAGGGCGATGATGATAATCGCTTATGTGTGCTATACGAGGGATACGATGTGGGATAATTAGGATAAGTATCCCTCACATCGAGGACCTTCGATAAGGAGAGGAAATGACCAGATGATACTTATTCGCCGAGCCTCGGTGAGATCGTTTCCCGACGATCTTAGGTCGTTAGTAGATCCCAACGACGATTAGAATGACTAGACTGCATGACTATATAATTTTACAAAATATTTATAAAAAAGAAAATAAAAACAAAAATAAAAATCTCTTTTGCTTGTTAAAAAGAACTCTGCATAAAATCTTAAACAACTTTTGCATGAAAATAAAAGAATTTTTCCTTATAAAGTATATAAAGGTCGATAGTTAATCAGCTTGGATTGGGTTAAGGATTACCCTCCTTAGATCGTCGGGTTAGTAACTTCTTATCCAAGGTAGGATAGCATGCGATCCAGGCTACGAGCCTCCACCTTTTCCGATGTCTTATACCCGGTTCGGTCTTCCGTATGCGATTACGAGTTTTTTATTTGTGATTTATACGACTCGTTTCTTTATTTTTCGACTTTCGTGTCCGGTTTTCGCTTCGTTTACTTTTCCTGCGAGTTTATTTAAAATCTCGTATGAATGATATCAATGCTTCGTAATACAAATCATACTGACGAGTAGCAGATGCGTGAGTACGCATTTACATTTTAAGATCTTGTGATTTCGTTTGTCTACTTTATCGCACTTTACTTTCCAATGACTTTTATTCGCTGAAGAATTCTTTCTTTACTCGTACGCTAACTCGAAAACAATAACACAACCCGAAACATTGAAACACATTTGACAAAACCATTTGAACCTTAGACCTTGGATCTACTACTTGAATGTAAGCTTGGAGCCGACTCACGTAGGCAATGACAGTGAGAACTTGGATTGAAGCAACAAGAGGATCTTCTTCAAGAAACTCTTCCTAGCTTTAAATAACAACATATAGGACTTCGAGGTGGTTCGTCTCCTGCGGCGTAAACCCTCACTCTTCTCTTTAAGCTACACGTACCTGCGTGTTGCGCGGCGTAGAATCCTAACTCGCTTTGGGTTCGAGGTTGTCGTACGGTACGACGTAAACCCTCATATCTCTGTGAGTTATTGCATGATTAGGTATTATGCGAGTGTAAGTCCGAAATAATAAAATTAGCGAGGATCAAACACTTAATTAATGTCTTCTCCAAAACGCAGCTGACCTTAGCAGGATAGTTGGGAAGTCAGCTGGGTTCGCTCGGATACGTGACACCCCTACCTTTTCTCTCTTGGACTCCGGAAATAAGCTGTTCTCGTTTGAGCCACTCCTACTTCGCTTTCCACGTCCTACGTGAAAACTTAAACGTTGAGATTCTCGAAGACAAAACCACCTATCGTTATCGAGAGTTTCTCGAGTGACACCGTGTCATTTGGGATGTAATTAGCTATAGGGGTTTACTGCATAGGAACTTGGAACCGGCAGTAAAATAAACACTCACCTGTCTTCTATTAGGTAGGGAAGCTCTATCGGTCGCGTATAAAGGTTCGCAGATCGAACGGATGTCACGAGTTCTTTAATTCGTATGATTGGACTCTACCGTCGCAAGATACATTACTCTTTCGAGAACGTGTATCATTTGTGACATCAGGCACGATTATGCAAATTACTGAACAAATGAGATCCAGGCGGTCTCATATTTCAAAATTAAAATACACTACTTTCAAAACTACTTTCAAAAATCATGTCTTTTATACTAAACTAAATCACTTAAATTTTAAATTCTTTCAAAGCAAAAAATGCTGGCCGACAATTCAGGTCATACAGCACGTCGCTTCCAGAGGATGTCCTAGCATTTATACAAGAATGTAAAGGTATTCATATGATTTTTCGACAAATTTTACGCTAGTTGTCTACTACCTAACACAACCCTCCACATTTTGCACCTAGCCTTTTGGACACATCAATGGCAGTGTTCGCATTTGAATTTCCTTCTCGTCTCCATCTTCTAAGAATTAAATACTGGTCTTTATTATATCCATTAGAATGCATATTAGTATTCTAGCATTTTTATTGTTTATTACATATCATTTTCTTAAATTGCATGATTTAAATAAATTTATTTTTATGAAAATGAGTTTTGAATATGACAACTAAAAGTATATTGTTAATATGTACAAGAGATTTAAAGCATTGAAATTAGTTGATAATGGAATGGTAGTCCTAATATATTTTCTATAATGACATTAAAGAAATTAAAGACAACAACGGTAGGATAATATAAAATCACAAAAGGCATTAAGAAGAATACTTAAAAATTTACTTTTTTGAAATTTTCTAGCATTAGTTCAGTATTCTATGTATTAGAGACTTAACTTTACTTGATGAATGTAAAAACAATGTCGTAGATTTTCTCCCTATTTATCTCTAGACAATACATCTGGCACTCACTGGATAGATTGACTCATCATGTTCCTAAAGTCATTCTAGATGACACGAACATATACAACAATATAGGTGGATAATAAAGGTATCTTGTGCAGTGACATGACAGACATACATTTATTGTTTCATGGATTGCCTAACAAGAATCAATCATCCCAGATATACTTGACAGATATAAAATTATCAATTCAAAGGAGTAAAAATTTTCCAAGCAAAGAAGATTTTATTAGAAAATTAAAAAATATATATTCATCGATAGCATAGGATGCAAAAACGCACATCAACACTCCAAAGTTTGATGTTCACTTTAGCTGTCTTATATAATTCTTTATCAATTTTCAAAATATAGCATATTGTGATGACGGTACTATAAGAATGGGAATATATCATATTCTATAGTGTTTTCATTAACTTGATGGTTACCATTGCATTCGAATCAACTCCCATCTGATTACCTACTTCAAACATTTTTTATTCATTTTTCCTTCTCAACGTCATATTTGGACTGTATTGTTGTTATTACAGTTTCTACCTTGTTTTTCCCTTCCTGAATCAAACATTATGGCACAATTTAGTTCCTCGTGTCTCCCAATTATAGCTGAGATGCAGTATTTATTGTTGTCGTTGATTGTTGAAATTTGTTTCCTTGTGCAAAACATGCTTTACTTCTAGAATAGTCGTTGCTTGTCTCCTTGTAAATCCATTAACATGCTTATGACTTTGCTACTTTCAAAGTCTTCAGTTGATGATTTCATTCTATGCCTATATTTGCACTACATAACAACAAAGCTTGTTGTCTAGGATGAATTGAAAACTTACAAAATTTATTGGAGTTCAAAATTTCTAAAAATTGAATCTTAACAAGTAATATACACCAATAAGATTTGAATTGAAAACTTTAAGGATTTAAAAAACATCATGACTTGAAAACTTACAAAACTTACTAATTTTGTAGTCTAGGATGATTTGAGAACTTACAAACTTCCTTTAGCAAAAAGATAAATACCTAAAAAGTGACTTTAAAAGCAGCAAAAAGCAATAACGGCGGTCCAAAGCTATAAAAATTGAAACAAATTTGCTTTTAGAAGTAACACAATAGCAATTTGACATGAAAAAGTGAAATCTTCCCACGAACAAGTTCATTTAATGACAAGAGACCTATATTAAATAATAACCTATACTTAAATTGTTGGAAAATCTAGAAGTCTCTCCTAAGAAAAACTTAAGGTAAGAAAAAACTGAAAAAGCCCTCAAATAAAAAGGCAAAAAAATAAAAAGTGGGTTTTTAAAAATAGTTAGAAGCACAAAAAAGGCAATCAAAAGCTGTACAAAACTGAAACAAAAGATCATTTTTTAATCTAGGATTAACACAAAAGCAAATCAACATAGAAAAAAAAAAGTTCAAGTCTTTGGTTCATTTTATAAGAGGAAACCTACATTAACCTATAATAAAACTTTTGGTAAGTCTAAAAGTCTCTCCTATAAAGTACTTCCAGGGTGAAAGTTTATATGAGAATAGCGCAATTATGGTAAACTTTGTAAGACATCCACTAAAAATCAATGAAAAATAAAAACAATGAAAAAACATGTTAAAAGATATATAAGTTAGAATTAATAAAAAAAATAAGATTATGAAATTAATTTTAATGAACATGGTCATAACAATTATAATTCATTATTATCAGAAGATATGGTGATACATAAGTATAAAAAATATAATTTTAATATAGCATACAAAAAAATGAAAATTTATATGAGAATATAACTTCCAGAGTTAACGCTAGCTAGTAAAATGAAATATGCCTCAATAGTTTTTGTGTGATAAGAGGTTATCTATGGATCGACATGTAAGGTTGCACAGAAATAACTCATACATAAGTTGAGTGTTGTGTGATGAGAATTTTAAGTTGTCTATGACAATCTAAAAAGGAAAACATAAGGAATGATTATCAAAGAGAAATTTGAATTACATCCATTAAAGATATAGAGACTAAGAATATAATTAGGTTGTTTGAACATATACAATGAAGGAAGAAAATGTTCATATTTGACAAGTTCATAAAATTAAGGTTAAATGATTAAGGTGAAAAAGGGGTTGACGCATTGAAAGAAGTTGATCAGAATCAATTGAAATAATAATTTTAATCTCATGTAAGACTCAATAAAAATAAATGGAAAATTAGGATTCAAAATATTGACCTAAAATAGCTGGGAAGAATAAGGTTAACAGTGACAACGAAAATTAAACATTGCTTAAGCATAAGCCTGGCCCGTGATTCACCATACTTTGGTCAATTTATCATCCTGGTAAATCCTTGAATACTTTTCACCACGATCAAGCTATTACACAAGATTTTGAGTGACACTTTAACTTATCATTTGTCACTCCTTACAATAGTAGAGTTACATTATGGGTTGCCACTTCCATGAGAGCTCTCAATACTATATTAAAAAAAATGTTTTGGGTTCATCTCATGAATTTTGACACTAGTTTTTCTATTGTGTTCAACTTAAGATAAACCTTCACGCATTCCATTAAAATTTTGGAAACAACAACAAATATTTTAAAGACAGTGAAGTTGCACTAACATAAATTACAATACCAACTTCATAAAATATCAAGCGTCAACCATACAAATGGTGTTTTGTGCTACATTTGAACGAAAAAGATGGAAAATTTTATAAAAATAAAAAAAGGTGGATACGCTACAACAAAGCCACTTGATAGATGGGCTATCATTATTGTTAGTTCTTCGTAAAAAAAATTAGGCAAAGCGCATCCAGTAACACCAGTGACTGGGAGCAACATGCAAAGTTTTGCACTTTATAGCTTGAAAAAGAAAAAGCACAACGATCACCAGCGGGTAAAGCCGTTCAGAACATTATATTACCATCCGTAAAAAGATTAGCTGTTGCCTGGCAAGATAATGCATATACGAGTTTCACGAATCAACTTAAATATATAGCTACCACGGTTTAATAGATCTTTTCAGGAATTTGATCACCTTTACTAAGAAGCCAAAACATCGCAGAAGAACCTTTAACGGGAAGTTGTTTCCATTTTCGGAGCAACACGCTATGTTTCTAGCAGCTACCAAGAAACGATTTGTGCCCTTTCCTCACCGGAGGGGGAAATGATTGAGATGATCAAAACATAATTGCATACAAAATCAAATCGTTTAAGTTATAATCAACCCATAGAACCACAAAAATAAAAAGCGTTATAAAATCTCCGCCAAATTTCACTCCGAATAGGATTGATCCACACAAACCAAGCTAGAGTACGAAGGGAAAGGCCGCAATCGCAATCATTCATGACAATTGATCAATACAGAAGGAGAGAAACTCAACACAAGAAAATGTAGAATCATCGCGCTATGGGGTGAGTAAGAATAGGAGCGAGTCACGAAGAGAAGGAAAGGCGACTCACATAGTCGGAGAGTCGGAAGGGACGGCAGCGAGGGCAGCCTCCTTCTCGGAAGATGCCATGGGTGATGACGACGGGATGCTCAAGTGATTGCTCAAAACCCTAATTCTGCTTTCGCTCATATAGTCTTCCGATCTTATATTGATTGCTTTCGCTTATTTTTTGGTAGTTTAGATAGATCACTAACCAGATCTTACATTTATTAAATTCTATGTATATATCAAAATGAAAACTCCGTTGTAAGAGTTTGGTTGGCTCACAAGGTATAATCTCAAATTTAATGGGATTATGAGCCCAAAGAGTTGGTTCATACGCTCATCAACTAATATATATTTGTAAATATTTTAATGTAAGATACTTCAAGGTTGAATACCATGAATATAAATCTCAGTTGGGGGCAGCTTATAAGTGCGGTGGCATTTTTGAAAACGCTGTTTAATCGTTAGTTCGTGCGTTTTTGAAAATGTTGTCTACTGCGTTTGAATTTTTTACACTAAACACAGGCCGCGGGTTGGGCTGTCCAAAAAAGCTCGTTGTTTACGAGCAGTTCGTGTTCAGTTCGCCAAGAAATTCGTGTTCGATTCATTCGATAAGCAAACGAGACGAACACGAACAATTTTTTCGTTCGGTTTGTTAAACGAATCAAACACGAATAGTGATGTGTTCGTTCGTGTTCAGTTCGTTATTGTTCGAAATATAAAATAATTTAAAACAATTATATATAAAAAATTTATGGTATTTTTAAAATAATTATATAACATAAAAATTTATCATATTTTAAATAATTAAACTTCTATGAATTATAAGATATGATAAATTATTAACAATAATAATAATATTATAATATTAATTATATTAATATAAATATTATAATATTATCATTAATATACTATACTATATATTAAAATAAAATCCTAAATGTCTTATTCGGTTTGCTTCATTTTGAGGAAGTATGGATTACTTGATGTGTACGGAATACCTGATCAATGTGCTTCATTTTAAGGAAGTATGCTATCAAAGCTAGGGCTATCAAAAAAGCTCGTTGTTCGCGAACAGTTCGTGTTCGATTCGTTCGATTGGCAAACGAGACGAACACGAACAATTTTTTTTCGTTCGATTTGTTAAACGAACCAAACACAAACAGTGATGTGTTAGAACATTTTGAACACAAACACTAGCTCTGTTCGTTCGTGTTCGGTTCGTTTACACCCCTAGACGCGAGTCGACCCAAGTGGTCGACCAGCGGGCCGCGTTTCAGGATAAACTGTTTATCCTGAAACGCACAAGCTGCCCCAAACAGACCATAAATCAAAATTTTTATGAAGAGTAATTTAATCTTTCATTTTCAATCATTTAATCAAAATTTAAAAATAAAAATTTGGTTGATTGTTTGGTTCATCGAAATTCAAACATCATGATTGGTTAAACTCCAACTATGGTCAATTCTAAGCAAAAGAGATGTTGAATCTGAATTAGATTCGACAAAGATAGGTCAGTCTGATTCAATTTTTAAGAACACAATATTGATCATTCCTAATAGAGATCTAGATAAATTGTGATCTATAACATTTAGATTATTGTCGGTCAACATATGTCAAATGATAGCCATCAAAATGATACACAATAGGTGTCATATGTTGCATGATTACAAATACCAAATTAATAATACATCATTACTATATCGAAGGCAACAACATCATAACTACATTGAGAGTGATAAGTTAGAATTTCATTGAGAGAATTATTTAGAATACTTTTAATAAAATTTATTATATCTATATAATTTTAATAAAATTTCCTTTGTTATATGGCTCCTTCAAAAATTATATTTATATGTTTCTAAATTGACAATAGATATTTTTCTCTTAGAAGTTATCATTTCCCTCAATTTATGTATGTAATTGAGAAATTGATTATATAAAATAAAAAAAAAAATACTTCAAATTGTTTAATATTGTATGCAAACATACATGATGCATATAAACATATTGCATATTGTGATTTTAAATCTTATTCATTTGACAATCAATTATTTAAAAAATAGTTTAAACTTGTTGTATGTATATATCTATATCTATATCTATATATATATATATATATATATATATATATATATATATATATATATATATATATATATATATATATATATATATATATATATATATATATATATATATATACTAGTGGCATGTTGGTTGACATCATCAGCGTAAGTCCCCTTTGTCCTTGGTTTGATTCCATCTCGGCTCGAATTAGCACATATTGAGTGAACAGACACATATTGCCGTTCATCTTTTTAATATAAATATATATTTAAAAGAATGATCGGAAGTCTATTATACGAGCTCCCAACCTGTATAAACATTATGATGTAATAATTAATATAATATATCTCTTAACAAATAAGAACTCAACTGCGTTTGAGTCGCCCTTGTTAGTGGTCGTATTGACATAGATCTCAGTGAATACAACTTGTATTATAAGCATTAATTTTTTATTTTCTTACCTAATTTTTGTATGTTTAATTTTCAACTAATTTAAATATGATTTCATATCAAAATTTAAATGTAAAATATATTAAGGGAGACAGAAGATTAAAAAAAAACTTTATTTATTAAATATATATATTTTTTAAATTAACACACCAACCATCCCAAAGTTTTGTCACAAAAAACTCAGTTTTACTATAACATTTTCATCAAATAATTGATTGGAGAAGTTCGCAGACAAAAAGAATCACGAGAAAGAGGAAGAAGATGTAATTGATACACGAGGAGCAATTAGAGATTCATAATTATTTCCTCAAGTCTGAAGTTAAGACCCCTCAGGTCGAGGGTTTTGAATCCTCTCTGGCACAATTGGCCTCAAGAAGATGATACTCCAATTGTTAGACATATTAAGAGTGACTGAAGGCTCTTATAATTAGCTAAACCGAGGTTAAAAAAGACCACGTCAACTAATTATGAGTATTAATCCTTTTCATTTCGAAGGTTAAGTAGTATTTTTGTATAAATTTAAATATTATGGTGGAAAAAATAACTTATGAGAAAATTGTAGTGAAAAGTATAAATATATTTTCTTTTCAATAAAATTAAGTAACAATTTTCTTACAATCACAACACATTAATATTTCATGTTGAAAAAATAACTTCCGATTACAAAAAAATCTAAGCAGCAACAAGAAAACAGGTAGTGGTGGACTAAAATAATTCTAACAGATAAAAAATTATCCCAAACATATCCAAAATTTCCTTGTGCTTATTTAAATGATGTGATGTTACACAACTCCTTAGTGTTTTAACAAAGGAATAGTATAGTTTGGTGACACTATTTCATCATAGTTTGATATTAGCATAACCAAAATACAAAAGTAATACTTAACTATATTATATTGTCCAAGTTTTGTTGAAGTCCTTAAAAAATTATTATAATTTGATTGCAGTGAAAATATAAAATAGAATTACAAATTTATCTTATATTAATCTCTTTATTATCACAGGGTTATAAGGTTCCAGGCAAAGAAAGTTTGGTTTGCAGATTGAAGAAGAATCTCTATGGTTTGAAGCTAGCCCCAAGATAGTGGGTATGACTGGTTCCTGTCACAATGGGTACATGAATTGCCAGACAGACGACTGTTGTTTCATCAAATATTTTGGTAACTTATATTTTGTTTCTTTTGTATGTAGATGATATGCTAATTTTAGGGGCAAATATGATGAAAATTAGGGACTTGAAGAAATAGTTATCAAGTGAGTTCAAAATGAAGTATTTAGGTCCAACCAGAAAGATCTTCGGGATTAGAATCAGCAAGTACAAGAGTGCAATAACACTAAAGTTGTCTCAGAAAGAATATGTTGAGAAGATCCTACAAAAGTTTAACATGAGTAAAGTGAAACCAGTTAGCACTCCATTAGGCAGTCACTTCAAACTATCTAAAGAGCTATCGCTTAACTCTGAAGCAGGGCAAGCACAAATGTAGAGAACTACTTATGCTTCAATAGTTGGAAGTCTGATGCATGAGATGATTTATACCGGGCTAGATATTGTATATGCAGTGAGAGTGGTCAATAGGTACATGAGCAGTCCAGGAAGACATCATTGGGAGGTGGTAAAATGGATTCACAGGTATTTGACACAAACAATCAACATGGCACTTTGCTATGAAAGTGCAGGGATAAGCTACAGGGATTTGTAGATTCAGATCTGGCAGGACATGTGGACAGTAGAAGAAGTACAACAGGGTATATCTTCAAATTGGGAAGCACAACGGTGAGTTGAGTTTTCAGGTTGCAAAAGATCATTGCACTTTCTACTTGGAAGGCCGAATATGTTGCTATTATTGATGCTAGCAAGGAGATAATTTGGCTACAAAATTTCATGACAGAATTGGGCAAGGATCAGAGTATTGGAAGACTCTACAGTGACAGTATAAGTGCAATTCATTTTGCTAATAACAATGTTTTTTATGTCATGATGAAACACATCCAGCTCAAATATCAGTTCATTCGATCTCTTTCGGAAGTTAGGTAGTAATTTCTGAAAAAGATACATACACATGAGAATCCTACAGATACGTCGACAAATGTGGTGACTGTTGAGAAATTGAAGTTATGATTAGCTTCAGTTGGGTTTCATAAAGGTTGAGTTTGGGGGTGAGCCCCACCAAGGTAAGTGAACATAACACATGACTATGAAGGTGATTCAGATAGAGGTGCATGTACAAATGACTTGCGCTCAGTATAATTAGTCTCTAAGTTGGAGGTTGTTATGAGCAGAGACTAATTTGGTGAGCCGTAGAACAGAGCACCTGACATCTATACGTCGGGTTGTGGGAGCTTAAGCGCCAACTTGGGTGTAGCTCGAACAGAGAAGTCGGCGCCTATGCGCCCATATAGGCGCTTAGGCGTCGATTTCCCGAGAGTTTAGCACATAGGCGCCAAGTTCTGGCACCTATGCGTCAGGAGCAGTTGGTGTCAGGAATTAGTTTTTAATCCTGGTTTCGAGCGGCGTAAGGGAGGGCTTGGTGTATCTTCCATCGATATTCTTTGATGAGCATCCCGACGAAGGTGAAGAGTGTCTAAGAGGTGGATTTCGATAATTCACCATGATTTTTGTGTCGGATCTAAGACAAAAGTTTGTGAAGCGAGTCCTGTAAATTTTCTTTGTATGTGGAGAGAAAACTTGTGTGAGTTGTTTGTAAAACATTCTGAATTTCATAGTGGAAATTTTTGATAGCGTGACTCTGTTGTTTGTTACCGTTCTTATGTTTTTTCATATAAAATTCTAGTGTATTTTTCTGGTTATTTTGGTTTTGCTTTCTATTTATTTTGTTATGATTTTATCAAATTGGTGTAAACACATTATTCTGCGGTGTAGTTTAGTTTCCAATTGATTTTAAGCCCCAGAAAAGTTTGAGATTTCTTATCATACTTAACCAAATCTCTTGTGAAATCTTCTTACCAACCACAATGGAGAGAGCGATTCACCAAGTAGCAAGCTTTGAAAACAATTTTAGCCCAAAATGACTTGAGTAGCTAAACATTGAAGAATATGCAACTAACCTTCTACATTATAATATAGTCATGTTCATTTGCTTTTTCACATCATTTTACAGCAGTGTGCGTCAGACTGTGCAATCTCTCATAATTCTTTCTGATTTACAAAAAACGTTAAATTCTTATGAACAAAATTCCAACACATGATCAATGTGAAGACAATTAGCCTGTTTTCTAGTCTATTTCTCAATCATAATCCTTCACTCCTTAAAAGTACTAAAAGCATTGCTCTCTGCTTCAATATATATATATATATATATATATATATATATATATATATATATATATATATATATATATATATGGAGAAATCATGAATTAACATTAACATATATTTGACACCACCTTCAGATGAAACTACAGATAATCTCGAAAAGTCGAAATGTGCATAGTCTAATATTCATTTAGTACTGTGAATGCTTGTATTGAAATTAATTCTTTCTTATTTTCCAAACACAGTGTTCAAAAAACTTTGATTTAGACTATCTAAATATGAGTATAATATCTAAATATATCTTTTGACACTCACTCGCGTATAAAAAATGATATATCTAAACGTTGTATATGATAAATGAAGCGAGTAGAGTACGATTAATGTTAAATCTTCTTCGTTATACTCAACTTTTATGACTTAAAAATCAGAAACAATTTTCGCAAAGACAATTAAGTGATTGCTAAAAGATGCACCTCTTGTCGTCCTGTGAGAGCGCAATGTTGTTTTAAGTGCAACTTATTGGTCAAATTTTTCGTCATGCAAATTGCTCTAATTTTAGTCATAACGTAATAGTAATATTCTCCTTCAAAACATCATGTAAAATCTAATTTAATGGGTGAAGATGAATTTGAGAAAAAGCTTTTTGATCTTTATATTGTTTCTCCTCCAACATCTATGATGAATGCATTCTTTCGAACCCAAATATTGCATCATTGTCTAGCTACATCTATGCTAAGACAGCTTGCATTTTAAACTGCCAAATAAAAAATCTACTGTTAACATCTTAAAAGAGATTCCATACTTCACTGTTGTCATCGTCAAGATAAAATCTTGACATTTATACCTCTTGTTATAACTTCATATCGAATCATCGCAACCAACAATTAAATAAACTAAAGAAAGAATATATGAATTTTAGGTGAAAAATCTAAGATGGGGAAAACGCTAGCGGATGAAGAGAATTCTTTATATCAAATAAAAAATTACAAGCGAAGAGTTTTGGCTAACATTGAAACCAATGCAATAAAAGTGAGCACCTTTGTACAAAACAAAAGAAAAGGGAGTATTTATAGTTTCAACAAGATCCCTTTAAATGAGAGCCAATAAAAGAAGAGCACTCAAATTCTAATCTAAGAACTATTATAAATTGATGAAACAGTACAAGTCATGTGCTCAAATTTTTCTTCAAAGATCTCAATCTGCGTACTCCCAATTTTCTTATAATAAGACAAACGGAATCCATAAAATTCCGGTCACAAATTTAACATATATAACAGAAATTCAAATAAAATCTCTTAAAACCAAATCCAGAAAAAGCCAAACCAATTAACTAGTTTATGTAAATCATCAATCTAAGCAAAAATACACTGAAAACGATACTATTCAATTTATTTTTTTGAGGGGAGCTCTGATATCCATACCAATTTTTGGTTTGAGTGGGTATCATAAGCCGTTGGATTTGGTTTAAGATGAGCACAATACAAATTTTGATTGATTGTTCATAGATTGCACCCATCTCAAAGCAAATTTAATGGCTTTGTGAACTATCCTAACAAAATTTTCCATAAGGATTTCTTCACCCAAAACATTTCCTTTTTCTCCCTTTTCCTCCTATTTCTTAGTTTTATTTGAATATTACATACATGCCACACAATTTTTATGTATTTACATATCTAACACCCAGAATATGAAATTTACACTTTTAACACTTCGGTGTCCTGCTTCCCTTCTAAAAATCTAGCGAAAAATTTAGGTGTTGTGTATGGAAATATAAATTTTCAGGTGTTACATACAAAAATACATAAGAATTGTGTGAGATGTATGTAAATGCCCCTAATTTATATAAGAATTACAAAAGCAAAACAAGCAACAGAGCTTAAATGTCATTATATAAGAAATTAACTGGAGAAAATTATAGCCATAGACAAAGATTACCGTCCTCTGTTTTGAAATTACACCAAAAATTTTATAAAAATTAAATAAAAAATAATAATTAGCTTCCTCTTTTCTGATAACATCAACTTCCATCATATTATAGCATGCAGATTGACCTAATAAAAAGGAATTTACTCAACCTGCAGCCATTTCAGAGCACTTAACAGAGCTGCAAAGGCCAGCAACATCTACAGCATTCAGATTTTAAAACCAGTTACAATAACCACATAGAAAATCTTGTATAGAATTATTGATGCAAATACTAATAATAATAATAATAATATAATTAATATCAATATAGGTTCACAAAGGACTAAAGGAGCAAATTCATTCAATCAAAGCTCAACAGAGAAGAAAAAATAGAAACTTGCATTATTACAATGGCAAATAAAAAAAGAAGAAAGAACCTCCATAAAAAGATAACCATTGCACTTCAATTCTACCTCTACTTTCAAAAGCTATTGCACCCGTTTTCTTCATTTACATTAGATTCAGCTAAACACTTACTTGCAATTAGAATCGTTCCTCTGCAACTCCCCGTCTTCAGAATCCACGGCCGTCGATCCATCCGTAGTCGATCCATCAGTAATCAAGCTCACCTTCGCCTCGTCAGACACTGCCTTCTGCGATCCTGTTAATCGAGCTAGAAGCACAAAAGACATGCCACCCAGCACATTGTTGAGACCTCGGAGCACCACCACCGATGACTTAAAACCCACCGGTGGCAGTACCTTCTCCATCACAAACTCCAAACCGTTCAGCGTTTGGTACCTGATGTTGCTGCTCAATCCCATATGCAGCGCCCAGGTGATCGCGTTAAGAACCGTCGGCGGAGCCTTGTTAGGCGTCTCGAACTCCGGATCCATCTTCTTCCTAAGTGAAATCAGCCCATTAGAGATCGCCGTACCCGCCAGCCCGGCGGCAAATCCAACTGCTGCGAACGTAGCCCCTTTGTAAGCAAACGTTCCAATCCGTTCAGCAAGCGAGAAGGCCCCCGGCTCGAACATGTAGCTCGGGAGGGACGCAGCGGCGGCTGCGGTGGAGGAGATGGCGGTGGTCGGCGCGAGGAGATACATGAGAACAAAGTTAACGATACATCCAACAACGAGCGTGCAGAAAACGAAATCGAGTTCGTTGAGGCCGAAGTTTGGACGGGAGGCCATGTCGCCGAACACGCAGGCTGAAACGCCAACCACCTCCTCCATAAGAACCTTGAAGGGAAACTGGGGGTCAGCCAAAACCCTAGCTCGCCATCCGTTGACAAAAAGCCCGATCGGACCGATCAGATCAGATCGTTCCGGATTTCCGCCGGAGAACCCTTCGTTCTCATCTCCGCCGCCGCCAGAACCTCGGCGGCCGGATCCGCCGAGGCCACCACCTCCGGCGGTGAAAGTTTGGGAGAGGTTAGGGTTTGAAGATCTGGGAACGAGGGACAGGGATGCAGAGGAAGAGAGAGGAGAGGTCGTTGGAAGAAAGATCGACGGTTTGAGAAAGTTTCCGGCGAAGGTACGGCGATATTGGGAAAAGGATGCGACGGAGGATTGGAGTGGGGAGAAACGTAACTGGGCGGCCATGGTGTCGCCGCCGCCGGAGAGAATGGAATCAAGAATCGCTGCGAAATGGTGGAGGCAGAGGTTGGTAGGTGAAAGGACGGTGAATCGGTCAAGGCTTTTATAGTGCCTTTTAGACCGCTTTAAGGTTAGTGCTGACCGCAGCCGAACGGACAATATGAAGGGTTGCTTTCTTAAAGTTTGCAAACCCAAATGCTGCCATGAATTTAAACACGGCTTGCATAGTGCCTCTTTGGTTCAGGTGCAGCTGCGGGAAAATTTGCTAGTCTGTTTGGTTATAGTATGTGGGAAAAGCAATTGCTAGACAGCTTTTTCTGCAAAAATAACCTACTCGCACTTGTTTATTAAAACTGTTTGAAATTTTCGATTTATTTATATGATATACGTGATTTTGCAAATACAAGCTTTTTTAAAAATTTTATGTTTTAAATATTGAAAGTAATAAATATAAATTTTATGTTTAAAAGTTTAACGCCAAAATTTTGATTTTTTATTTTAACACTCAATCATATATTTAGTGTTATTAATATATTTATAGCTATTAACGATTGCTTTTAAAAATATATATTTTCATATATATATTTAAAGTTATTTCATATATATATATATAATTTAAGCTATTTCATATCTATATATTTAAATATATATTTAAAGCTAAAAACGATCGTATATTTAAAGTTATTTCATATCTATATATTTATATTTTTAAATTAATAAAAGATGTGTTTAAGAAATGAAATATATTCAAATTTAAAATTCAGCTAACATTTGAAACAGATTATAAGCTTTAAGAACATCCAACTGAAACATAAAATTAACCAAAAAATTGCAAAAAATATAAAAGTACACAAATTGTTTTACGTGGTTCGGTCAATATGACCTACATCCACGGGAAAGAAAGATTGAACTTTTATTAGAGGATGAAAGAAGTAGTTACAAGGCTTTCATTCATATATGGCTTCCTCCAATATATGATTCTACATATTTTTTTAAGGACTTCCATAATTTCATTCACTGCAATATATAAGACTTCACCAAACAAGCAAAGTTACAATAATACACATCTTAGGGACGCAATGAGCAAGAATCTGTAATAATACATAATATGACAAAAGCATCAGACCATCATCATGGACTTGCAAACAAACCCCACACTTGTAAGAGAAAAACTTCTAGAAAACATAAATTTCCAAAAATGCACAGAAATAAGTTGCAGGCATATGTAAAGCATGGGGAAGGCTCCCAAACTTTTCATAAACCAAATCCCGTGCATAAACAGCAAAGGGAAAGCTCACAGTTGTTTTCGTTCGTTTTTTCTCTCTTTTTTATTTTAAAAGGAGTCGCCAGCCTGTCGATCGTCATATACTTCCCCCATTCGAATAAATCTCCCTCCTGAATCAAATAAGTGATTCGAAGAGGAGAGAAACCGAATAAAAAGGGACATACGACAAAATGACAAACAAGAGAAAACACAAAAACGTGGAGAGCTTACGTGTGATAAACCTCGCAAGGATAGGTTTAAGAATATTCGCCCAAACAACATCGGGCGAATGCATCTTAAACCGATATCCACGAAAGAATACCTACGTAAACTACCCATAACCGCAGAGTCGAGTGTAGGTGCACGTTGCGGGGCCAAGAGTGCTCCTAGGGGACGTATTCCACTTAGTTAATTACATCCGAGGTGTACCCGAGAATACTCTTGATCCAAGGGGTTTGCTTACTCAATAAGTGCCAACTAGCACGAGGCTACAAAAGGAGGTTATTTCACAGGGGGATGTTCCGAAGCTTTCAAAGTTCCTGTTAGACCACGGGGTGGAGAATGGATCTCCCACTATCCCCGCAAGAGTAACGGACTCATCGGCATATAGAACCTGCGAAAGAACCATATCATCCCAATGGAGAACCCCAACACGTCAAAACACATCCGGGTCGTAAGGGCAGAGGACAAATCGTCGTATCCCAAACGGGCGGCGACTACATCGGCGTTAGGCCATCGAGATGATGCCAACGAAGACAAAGGAATGAAATGACTCAACAAAGGTAGTCAAGAGGATGGAAAGAGTATTCCTAAAAGGTAGATGTAGGCTAAGTCGTGGTACAACGGACCCATCATTCCAAGCAATTAGGACCCTAAGTCCACCCGGCCGCGAAGGTAGTCGACCCAACACGTCCCGAGATCCCCGGTCGACAATCCTCGAATTGTGACCCCAACGGGGGACCTCGGTAGCCTCTAAGGTCAAAAGGAACGAAACTCTATCCTATGACTATAAGTTGGAGTTCCAAGAGGTGGGGCTCACACCTGCCGAAATGGCGAGGATGCCACAGGAAGGAAAAGAATGGGAGGTTCAGCTACAAAGCTGTAAACACTCCAACAAGAGGGCTTATACCCCGTCTGGGTCGGGGAGCCTCCTAACATCCTAAGCGAGCTAGACAACCACATATTCAAGATTATGCTGGGCCAGTCAGATTGAAGAAGTACGGGGACTTCTCCTCGGGACATGCAGATATGATGCAATTATCTAAGAGAGTCCTAAAGTATTGTGGAGGTCATATTAGGTATGACTTGGGTGATAGCCATGCAATGCAACCCGTTTTTAAATATGGCTCGAAGGCCATGCATGAAAATAAAGACAGACTTTTAAAATCTTGAATCTTTTAATCCTAAATTTTAATTTTATCTTGAATATTTTATTAGGATCTTTAAAGCAGGAAATAAACAAAATAAAGCGCTTCCCAGATCACAGAAAGAAACAATGTAAAACGATTCAAACATGCAAGTCATGCAAATAAAAGCAGAAAAGCACTCCAAAAGAATAAATAGAAGAGGCCAAATGCCGCTGGACCGGCAACATAATCCAGAAAAAAGCAGTAAAGGCGGCCGGGCTCCGCGTATACATGCCCGGTCCTAGATCTATACAAAAATATAAGATTCAGACTCAAGGTACGGGCCACGAGTCGTTGCTCTGGTCTTGGTTACATGGTTTGGTGCGTCGTCCGCCTCGAAACCCGTGCCCGTACCTTATTTCTGATACAGACTCTTCCTAAGGACTCTATTAAATACATCCAGAAAAGAAAATAAAGACTCGACCTGCATAAAACAAGTATTAGCGGGCATACCATGCAACGTGAAATAATAAGCCGTGCCTTGTAATTGGGGGAGCTAACAACACCTGAAGCAAAGGGTTAGAAATCATTACAGGCTCCCCCATGATAGCACCTGTGTGAGTGTGTAAATAGGCACGGCTCCTGCAGAAAATCGCCCTGACATACTATCACACACAATAAACATGCAACCACACTGACGAAAGCAAGAAAAGTGACACGTGGCTAGCACAAGACAACACAGCACATAACAATAGCCAGAGGTGTCGAAAAGACTACCTAGCATCCTAAATCCTAGCCTAGCACACCATCTAACGAAAAGTGCATTAAACTAGAATCTAAGTGCGGGGAAGTCCGGGTTTTAGTATGACTTTGGCGGGGTCGCCATGCCGGCCCCACCCTGAGGATCCAAAGGGTCTAATAAGTGTCACCCGGGATGAGCTTTTAAAAATGACGGCCTCATATACGGCCTAAATTTGTTATATTCTTAAATTTAAAAATACGATAGACGTGATAAATAGGAAAATATGTAATTTTATATTTTAGAGTAAGGGCCATTAAATGCGAGCCCGTAACATGCATGGGTGACACAAATTAGATCCTTTGGATCCTTAGCACAGTCATACTCGTGTCAATCCCGATGACTTAACTTTCGGAACTCACTGGGATCAACCCGGCAAGCGACGCTCGTTAAGGCATCGCGACCGACACGGGAGTCACTCTCCTAACGGGTCCGGCTCACTATCGATGCGAACGAGCGGATGCGAAATGTAACCGATCGAAACATGCGAGTGACGAGTGTACCATGAGGCGGTGACTCAAAGTGGGTGTATCGAGCGACATTTACCCGAAGGGATGGGCGTGTCATGGTGGCGACGGCCCGAGGCGATGGGCGTGCCGTGGCGGCAGCGGCCCGAAGAGGGTGTGCCGGGGCGGCAGTGACCCGAAGTGATATGCAACTCATACATATGACCAATGCAATATTGCTAAACCTATATGCGGTAATATGCAGAAATGCATGCATACACATGCAGGACATGCAACGATGCAAGTGGCTGGTCGACCTAGTCAGAGTATTCGGTCGGACCAAAATATCGCACCGACCGGCCCGGGATAGCCGATTAGAGCATAGGTGATATCGACCGTCTAAGACAACCGATCGATGTGCAAATATGAAATGCAAAGTGCAGCTAGTGTCAACCGGTCCGGGACGACCGATTGGGGTGCACATGGAGAATGCAAAGTGCAAAAGTATGACACGTGGGAAATGTGAAGTGCAAAAGGGTACCGATTGGGTCGGGACGACCGATCGGGATGCAAGTGCAAACTGTAACGTATAGGTGCAAGTGTGCAACATGCAAATGTGTCAAATAACATGCAAGACATGCAAGTGTGATAAGGAGTCATTCCCGCACTAACGACCTCGCCCTGGAAACCTGGGGTCAACATATGAAAAGAAACGGCGATCGCCGCCTTTGCTCCAGCCGAGGCGAATGGGATACTTTCCCTCCGGATTTCCGAGAGGGAAACTCTCCACGACGTCGCGAAATGGGCTAGCCTACAAAGCTTTTCCCGTTTTGCGAACTCCTCTAAACTTTGTAAAGCGAGCCAGGTCGAAAGCTTCTCTCGCTTTGCCAAGTCCGACCTCCCGGCTTTCGAGGTAGAACCGGGGAATCCAAAGCAAACGGAGTGAGGGACTCCGACCCGTCGGGACCGATGCTAGGGCTCAAAATAAATGGGATTCACTCGGCTTTCGAGGGGATTAGGCCACGCATGTAAAGTAAGCCTATCCTAAAGGATAGCTCTAGGAAACAGACGATCCATCACATAGGCGCGTCGCCGCGCCGGCTCACGCCGGCGCACGCACCCCGTGCGGGCGATCGAACCCGCACGCTTACCAACAACAACCTATGGCCGACTATGAAGCAAAATGCAAGTTTCAAGAGATTATACCGCCGCGATGTTTGCACGATGCCCGTTGATGATCGAGGAAGTTTTTTTTTTGCACGCGGCAGGAGATCCTCGCAATCTCCCCAAAAGTAACGACGTCCGCTGTCCGGAGGTTGGCTTGACAACGAAGCACGCCGAAAACGAAGGAGGAGCGATGGAGAGCCCGGAATATATGATTATTCTGCTGGTTTACTTCGGCGCAAGTTCGTCACCGGCGAGGCGGAGGTCCGGCGAGCTAGAGGATGACTTGGACTGAAAAAGGAGACCGGCGAGGGAGAACTCTAAAAGGCGGGATCTCGTCACGGGAGTTGGAGGAAGCCAGCGAGAAAGGATGCCGCGGATGCGGCTGGCCGAGAAAGGGAAAATGGTGCTGACGCTAAGCTTCGCCGGGGGCTGGAAGGAAGGCGTAGGTCGCCGGCGGCTGCGCCGGTGTCGCCGCCAAAGTGAAAGGAGGCCGGCGGACTTGGTTCCGCGAGAGCAGGAGAGGCAGCGGAGGCTTCGCGAGAGAGAAAGGAGCTCTTGGATCCTTCTCCTGAGAGAAGAAAATGGAGGAGTAAGCTTCTACCGATAGAATAGCCGAGAGACCTTTTTGGAGCCGGTGTGCGTGAGTTATCTGAGTATAGGATATTATTTATTATTATATATTTTTTTTGGCTGCTTGCAATGTGTAAGAGAGAGAGTGATAGGCCGGCCATGCCTAGTAATAGGCGCGCGGGTAGCTGCTTTTAGCAAGATAGACTAGCTTTTTCTTTTATCTTTTATATATATATATATATATACTATATATGCATATGTATATATATATATATATATATATATATATATATATATATATATATATAAGATATATATATATTTATATAAAGTATAGCATAAGTCAGATGGAGAAGCAGATTATCCCCATGCGTGCATTTAATAGGCTATTATGATATCTTTTTTGTTATATTATACATACATATATATATATATATATATATATATATATATATATATATATTGGAGAGATAGGATGAGGCAATGTGAGTCACGCGTGAGATTAGAATAATAGGATGATGTCCAAACCCTCCTTTTCGATAACTGCATGCGTAGGATGTGATATTGGTAGCATAATTTAATGAATATATATATATATATATATTTCATCATGCGCATGAGAGAGTTTTAATATGTATATTAGATTATCATTATTATAGAATAATAATAATAATAATATAATTATCCTCCCCGTATTTTTCACTCAAACACGTCATCGTGATGAAATAAACGTTCCCTTAGATAAAAACGACATTTCGGACGCGGTGGTGTGGTCCATTTCGTCATTCGGGGTTATCTTAACAAGCTCGCCGGTGGATGGGCCACTTGGACGATTTCCGCCGTGACGCGACGAAGTAACACCCGTCGGCTCGACCGAAGTCATCCGATACGTGAAATGCCGACCGGTCTTTGCTCAAGAAAAGCCAAAGCCCGGCGGAATGGTCCTGGCTACGTACCCCTCAACACGTGCCGCAAGTTCCTGGGTGGGTGTTTGAACTACAGGATGTTACGGACGAACCGTAGACTATCCCGAGTCATGCAGGTGGACACCCTACACTCGTGACATCAAAAATTGATGCCAACAAAGGACCCCCAACAAGTGTGATGCGTCGTTGAGGCACAGTGCACTTGTTGGAAGCTGCTCAATTTTTGATCAAGCCTAGGTTAGTGAGAAGCTTATGCAGCCTAAGCGACCAAAAAGAACCAAGTACCCTAGGAAGGAAAAGTTACGAGAGCGATATCCACTCCTAGGAGGATGGGGAGGAATGCACACAGGACTGTTGACCTCATTTTTGATGAGGTCTTCCTTTTCTTCTTTTTAGTGCTTAGGATCTAGCCTTAGGCTTTTCCTTTGACTATCTTAGAGGACTAGAATTGGGACCCGCCTTTTAGAAATTCAAACCACTTCTAAACTCCCTGCAAACTCCACAAACTTGACTATAGACCCCTAATCACTGAGGGTTGAAATCGAATATGGAAGTTTAAAGGATGAGTTCTATGGGACTCTTTGGCGCCTAGGGCCGCTCACAGGTGGCCCGGTCCGGTGAAGGGGCTCCGACATACACTACACTTACACACTACATTTCCACACACTTCCTAAAACCACACCCATACCCAACTCGACCTCCCGACTCATGTAGGTGATTCACATGGATGGTCCTTAACCCCTAAGCCCTCGCCGAGAGTGTTGTGAACAACATAACTAATGCCTCAAATGAGTCCTTTCATGGCTCATATGGGCTTGAATGGCTTCATGGCTCAACCAAAATGATTTCACCCCACCCAAATTCACCCAATCTTCAATTTCCCAAATTTTCAATTTTTGACCCCCGGACCCTACACCCGCTAAACCTACCCAAAACCCTCGAATTACCCAAATTTTCGCAAAATCTCCAAATTACCTAAAATTTTCCAAAATCAATCCCAAACACCTCCACATCACTCAAATTGATCATCCATACCCAAAAATACCAAAAATTCCAAGAAAACCCCCCAATACCCTCCAAATACCCAAAATACCCTTCTTGGCCTAAAAATCCAAAAATTCAGAAAATTCCCAGAAAATTCCAGAAAATCCCAAATATTCCCAATTTCATTTTGTCCAACTACACCATGGGCCAATTTTGTCAATTTACCCTACTTTTGTCAAAACCCCCAAATCGACCCATTTTAACCCAAAGTGGACCCAATGTCAAACCAAACATACCCAATTGACCCCAATTTTGGTCCAATTCAATTCTAAACTTCAATTCAACATTCCCAATACCAATTTAGACCAAATCCAAGTCCAATTTGATTGACATTTGGATCCAATTTCACTTTGGGCCTTAAAGCCCAAATTTGGACCCATGACCCAAACTCAGCCCAAACTAACCCAATTCAACTCCAATTAACCCCAAATCTTTTCTAAACCTTCCTTAACATCCTCATAAACAAAACACTAACATGATTTGCCCAAGATTTTGACCCAAACCCCACTCAAATTCAACCCAAAATCAAAAAGCCCAATTTCGACCTAAACCCAAATCTAACCCAAATAGGCCCAAACCTCAAAATTAAAACCCAACCAAAGCCAAAACCTCTTTGAAACACTCCCATAAACATTTCTTAATATTTATTTTACATCAATTTCAACCCTAGCCCAACATTGGCCCAAGTTAGCCCAATTCGACCTACATCGGCCCATTCACCAAAAGAATTCAAATCCAACCCAATTCAAGTCCAAACTACCCCAAATTTGCTTCAAGTCACTCATGACACATCCATGAGCTAAACCCAATAATTATTTGGCCCAACCTCTTTACAAAATTTCATCCCAAAATCCATTTTAAAATTCAAGAGCCCACTTTCCTAATCCATCTTAAAAGCCCATCTAAAACCCTTTCAAAAAAGCCCAAAATTCTTCCAAGGCCCATATGACATTTCCCCTCATCATACTTTCAATTAAAATCATCCCTAAGTCCTAAATTCATCATCAAATAATTCCAAATCAAGCCTCATGCCAAATCACCCCTAAATACCAAAATTTTCCTTAAATCCATTTCCATGAAATCGACTTTACTTTTCCCAAGCCAAATGGAGCCATGGAGCCATGCATAAGCCATATGCAAGCCATGAGAGCCTCTTTACATGTCACCATGCCATTTTGGGCAAAAGGAGGAGGCTCTTTCCTTAACTCCTAAAGGTGGTTAACCACTTACATGATTCCACTAAACCATGCTTAAGCCTAATCGTACTTGGATCGCGACTCGACCCCACTAATCAAGCCGATCCAAATCACTTTCTCCTCACCTAAACCAGGCCTCGGGTGGTGCACCTAGCCCAAATGGGTGGGTTGACCCATTTAGGTCCAAATCTAGCCATGCCCCATTCCACTTCGGATCAAAGCCTTTACACATGTCCATGGCCAATCGATCAGACAAACCTCCACCCCCGACCCACCCGACCTCGAGGGTGACCCATGCCTCGGCCGGCCGGCCACCAGTGCCGCCGGAAAACACCATGGCCGAGAGCTCACATGTGAGCCAACATCGAAATTCTCACTCGCCGAGCCGCCCCATCCCTAGTGGTCACCACGGCCGATCTTCTCCTCACCGTAGCAAATCGATCCCAAGCCCTAACTCTCCCCGGGAGGCCCCCCACCCACTCTATTTAAACTCCACCCCTCTCGGCCATGAGGGGAGCCAAGCACAAACCTTGCCGAAACTCCGCCAAAATTGTTCCAAACCCTTCACCATCCTGTGAGCGCTTGATCCCCAAAGTGTCAATTCTGCCCTAATCCCCACCAACAGAGCCCAACTTCTCAACCGAAATTCCACCCAAAACCAGGACACTTTGCCACAGCTGAGCCAATCCTCAAATCGACCGGTCCTACACCTTCACCGGACCAAGAGGAGAAGTTTCCCACCGAAAGCCCCATCTCCAGCCACCCAGCTTGCTCCAGCTCTCCAAGCTTTGTGGATCTACCGTGGTCACTTTCATAGCTCAGCAATTCACTGCACTGCAGAGACTTCATCCGGAGCTCACCGGGACCCAATCGAAGGTGCAACAACTCTCGCATTGAAGCCACACTTCTCCGAGCTAAGGTATGAGTTAACTATTCATCCCGAGCTTCCGGAGATTCTCCATTTCAAATGCCTTAGTTTCAATGCATGTTAGCCGTATAGATGTGTTCGTCTCTTCAAGACGAATCCATAGTAGCATAAGAACATGAAAATCCATCGAGAATCGAGTGAGATCTAGTGGATTTAGTGTGGACGGCTCTCGGGCGAGAACACTGGGACGATGAACGGATGCCGTCCATTCGATACACGCGCGCACGGACGGCCAGATCGCGTCTGACCGTGAGACGCGTACGAGAACCGCGGGGCCCGGCCGCCGACTCGGTGGCGGCGTCGAACGGGAGCGCGACGCGTGTGCGTTCGGAGCCGCCGAGGCCGACGCGGCGCCGCGTGGATAAATAGAAAATTAGGGTATTTTTCTATTTATTTAATTCCCTAAACTTCAAAAATTCATATCTCTCGTGTAGAAAAATCACAAAAATAAAAATAAAAATACCCCTCTTGCTCAGTGGAATGTAGGAGAATAATGTGGAAAAGAAATCATTTAATTTAATTAAGTATTTTATTTTTTATGATTTATTTACTCTCTGCATACATTTAATTCTCCATGCATGTATACAATTCACCATGGCATGAGACCATAGGGCTTTGAAGCCTCTGAACTTGGGAACATTCCCCGAATTTTCCAAGGTCGAGGCCATCTCCGTGAAAAGTTATTTATTTTTCAAATGCATGTTGTTGTTTTGAGTATTTTAATTCCAAAAATTAGCATGTTGTGAAATAAATTCTAGAAATATTTGGTGATGTTCCTTATGACCAGAGAACTCTAGGAAAAATAGGACTCGAGTTAATTCACTCGCATTAACCCTAATCGGCTTAAACACCTAAAATAGGTCTTTAATTAATTAGAGTTAACCAGGCATCAAATTGACTTGAAATCAATTCTCCACTGACCTTTAGGATCAGAGGAATCCACCATAAAAATTTGAAGTCAATTGGACTTGGTTAGCCCCACTAATTGGGTTGATTAAGTCACTTAGCCATTTTAAACTTTAAAAATTCATAACTTTTAAAATATTTTTTAAAAATTCACCAAATTGGTTTTGGAGCCTCTCTGATATCAGGGGAATCTAAGAAAATTAAAATTTCAATTTTCTCGAAAAAGTTGATTTTTAATAATATTTTAATATTTTTAATAATTAAAAAATAATAAAAATCACAAAAATAATAAAATTCACCAAAATGTCACATTTTGAATTTTAATCACTTAGGAACAAATCCCACATTTTTCCTAAGTCTATTTAGTGAGATATTAAATTTTAAAGCCCTAGGGTAATTTTAAAATTAAAAAAATGTATTTTCTAGCATTTTCACTAAAATAATTATTATAAATCATAGAAAAATCAGAAAATTGCAAAATTTGATTCTCTGGTTTCCTTGATATCAGAGAGATTTTTGAAAAATATAAAATCCATTTTTCAACATTTATCTTATTTTTAAATTAATTAACACTCCAAAACTCAAAATAATTATAATAAAAATAATATAATTCAAAAAATCACCAAAATTGGTCCAAGTGCTTCTCTGGTCATTAGGAATGTCCCCTAATTTTCTTAAGGACAGAAACTTTTCCCTTGGTCATGTTATCAAATTTTCCTTGAAAATCTCTATTTTCCACCAAAAATAATTATATAAATAAATTAAATACAGAAAAATCACATTTTCTCCTCTCATGTCTTTATTGACATATGAGTAAAGTCACATAAAAATTTCAAGTTCATTTAAGTTCAATTTAGTGAGTTATGAAATTATTAAGCTTAAAGGGTAAAATGGTAATTAAAATCTTTAATCCTTAATTAAAACTTTAGGTTTAATAAAAAATCAACAAGTAAAATATTTGATCCTAATCTGATTTGGATGATTGAAATTTAAATAATTAAAGGGTAGAAACCCATTAAATAATTTTAAAATGATTAAACTTTAATTAAATAATAGATTAAATTTGGAAGAATAATAAAATCGAATTATTAAAATAAGGGATCTTTATTAGGAAGAGATTTATTCTTTAATTTAAAAATCCCTAAATTAATTATATCAACTAATACTCAATTTTTAATTAAAATGATAACTCAAATTTAAAATATTAAAAGACTTAATTTCAATTAAAATTAAAAATAAAGTAAATTAAAGATAAATTAAATTAAGATTAAATTTAATAATTAAATTAAATTAAATTAAATAATTAAATTAAATTAAATTAAACAATTAAATTAAATTAATTAAAATTAAATTAAATTAAATCAAACAATTAAATTAAATTAAATTAAAATTAAATTAAATTAAATTAAACAATTAAATTAAATTAAATTAAATAATTAAAATTAAATTAAATTAAATTAAATAATTAAATTAAAGTTAAATCAAATCAAATTAATTAAACACCAAGTCAAATTAAATTGAACTATGTTAAACTAAATTAAAACTCAATTAAATTAAGTTAAATTAAATATAACATCACCTAAGACATAAAAGAAATTAAATATAAAACAACTTAACACTATTCCAAATTTAAACTCTTTAACTTAAACCAAATCATTTCAATACTAACTTACCCTCGAAAGCTTTAGTTATTATAGCTCCTAAATAAAACATTAAATGAAGTGTCACTTCACTCATAGGATATTCAAATGTCCTAGTTCACCGAGCAAATTAACAAGACTTGAAAACCTCTGACGATCGATTCATTTATATAATTAAATTCATTCTGACTTAAAACAATCCTAGAAATATTGAAAAGATGTTTAAGATCCTTCTTAAGCACTTCCTCAATATGATAGGATATTTATAAGAACAATCGAATTCGATTATTCTTCGATGAAGAAAATCGTCCTTAAACCAAAACCCAAAGAACCTAGACGTCATAGAGACGACTAGCCATATGATTAGGAATTTGGTAGAAAACCATAACCTTTCCCTTAGCTTTACCTAGAACTTGCTTAAATATTCTAATTGTGTTTTAAGTGCAGCTGGGATGACTGGAAGACCCTCCAGTACGCTTTTATTTTATCGCAATTTACTTTCTTGCAATTTACTTTCGCAATTTACTTTCGCAATTTACTTTATTGCAAATGCATTTTACTTTTCTTGTATGATAAAACAACAGTTGCATGAAAACCCACACCTTTAGGATAGTCCCTAAAACCGAAACCAAAATTAAGTTAAAAGTCATTGCAAGATAAAATTCACCGCCACAACATTTCAAAATATAAAACAACTCAAAATTTAATCACAAACGTAACACAAAACTACAATTACAACTAAATTAAAACGTCCCGTTGGATGATCGGGAATACCTCGGATGATGTAACCTACGTGTTGCTAACTGGATTTCCCACGGTCTAAATGAAAGTGTGGAACTCATTCAAACTGAGTTTAGCAAATTCATCCGGACTAAGTGAATCCGATAAAAATAATGATGCCTAAGGATGGAACCGCGGGATCTTAACCGGTGTCGTTATAATCAACTTTAAGATTTGTTTTAAATAAAACATAAAAAACACTTGGAAATTAAGATTTTCTCTAAACCAAAACACTTTTCTCAACTCCTGATTTATGATTTCTAAAACTAAACCTCCGCAACAACAAGGAGCTCTGAGCATGGTGGGCAAGACGACCATCGTCATCACGCAAAACTCCGAGTCTACTTCAAGAAAACTTTCCTAGAATTAAAACAACCAAGCCATAGGACTTCGAGGTAGCTTCGCTCTAGTGCAACATAAATCCTTAACTCTTCGTTAGTGCATTTGTATCGCAAATTAAGCCCTAACCGGCCTTAGGATTCCGAGGTAGTCGTCCGATACGACAATAAACCCTCACATCTTCTAGTGCTATTTGCTTGATTTTATCATACAAATATAAGCCCTAATTAATTGAAATCGGCAAGATCGAAATATCAAATAAACATTAGGACTTTCCTAAATTCAAGCCAAACGATAGATAGTCGGGAAATTATCGAAGTTCACTTCGAATCGTTGATTTCTCCTACCTTTCTTCCTTTGGATTCACAAAACAAAATGTTCCAAAAATTTGATCCATTCCCTATCGAAACTCCAAAATTCAATCTTCGAAAACCTTAAACTTCAAATTCTTGAGAGCAGTAATCATTGATTATTATCGAGAGTTTTCTTAGGTGATTCCCGTCACTTAAGATGTAATTAACTATAGTGGCTTGCCCTTATATGGAATTTTAAAGAACCTGTGTAATATAAACCCCGTTTAATGTTTTCATATTAAGCTGGGAAACTTGTTCGGCTTATAAAATTGGTTCACGTACCAAACGGATGTCACTAATCTTCTAGTTTATTTAATCAAGCCCCACCATCAAGCAAGGTGTCTATCCTTAGTGATAGGTACACTGGCTCATGGTGCGGTGCTCGTTTATATAAACTATTTCGGGATGCGAGATCGGTTTAATCTCATATCTTAAAATCTTCAAATTTAAAATTATTTCCAAAATCAAATACTACCTTTTAAAATTATTTATTTTAATTAAATTAAAAATTCGCCGACATATTTCTTTTCGGCGACCCCTCTTCAAAATAAAACACGACTCTAAAAAAAAAATAAGCCGCACAGGATTTCTGGCGACTCCGCTGGGGAATATTCCTCTCTCCATTATAATCAAATAATTCCGTTTTCAAAAATCGGTAGTGTATCCATGTCCCTAATGGATCAAACTACTCCTCTTTTCCGTTGGAATACTATGTTCATTTCTATCTCGAACAAGTATAGCCAACATTCTCTCGGATTTAGGAGCCACCGTTTAGACACCCCTAAACGAGAGGTTCCGAGATCCTTTTACCTCATTTCCGAGGTGGGTGGACCCCCAATAAGTGTTAGCTTAGGAGTGATCCTTCGAGTCGGGAAGTCTTGCTTAAGACTTTCTTTTCCTTTCGAATCGGCTTCCTTACCTTCTCTACACCTTCGAACGTTCCGTTCTAAATAAACAAACCCTCTAATAAATGATTCTTTTAACAAATGATTCTTTTTATAAATACATGAACAAAGAATGAGTTCGGACTCTTTTAATTCCTTTCTTTTCGTCCCGAAGAAAAGAAGCATAACTCGGGACTCGACAAACCGAATCTACCTCGCGTAAATGGAAGCCCCGAAACCGATTTTCTCCTTCACCAACGGATCGGACTTCGCCGTCTATAAGGATGAACTCGCCCGACAATGGGGTCATCCGATTCGGACAGTGGATTCGAAAACACGAACGTCAAGGTCACCGACGTCTCCCTCTTTGCACCGACGAACAAGGTATCCGAAGCCGAGGAACCACCGCTCGAGTTCAACCTTAGGTCGACCCAAGAGTTTCCTCCCCGCAAAGGGTCCCGACTAGGAGGAGTACCGCCGTCCGCAGAGGACCGTTCTCACTACCCCCACCGGTCTAGTTGTTTCGCACCTACCCCGACTTCCGCCAAATCAAAGGGGAAAGAAATCCGTAACTATGGTAAACCCGTTACCGTGGAGGGTACGGATCTTCCCGTAAGACCTTCTCGTCTTCGAAATCGGGTCTAGTTCGAAGATTCCGTCGCCGACAAAGACCCAAAGAAGAAATAGAAATAGAAGGATCGCCAGTGGAAGCCGTAGCCGCCGAGATTGCTTTCCCGAGGAAATTCCGTAATCGCCGTAATATACACCGCCGCCGAATATACACCACCGCCCGACTACATACCACTTTCGGGAGGAAGCGAGTTCCATCCCCTCTCCGCCGCAGGATGAGGAGAATGTTCGCAATATTGCCGCCACATTACCTCGACCCGCATACTACAACGATAGCCGCAAGAAAAGAACTAGAACTACGCCGTTTCGCTCGACCGCAAACTTTGGTAGAAAAGCTAAGCAAAGAAGGAAAACTCGCCCCGTGTCGGAAATTCTACGAAGGATAGGACGGGTGCCGGCCAAATCCCGTCTCGGGCCCCGAGTAGAGCCCGTCGTCATGATAGAAAAGCCAAGCAAGAGAATGAAGGCTAGCCCGCCCGTCGTAGTATCGGATTACGGACAGGGAGGATACCACCTTCCAAAGCATTCGGCCGATGCACCATCCGGTCATGCGACCTTCCGCCGCTGAAGGATGGTGCGGCGTCCCACTACGGGGCAACTGAGACCGAAACGAAGACACTCGAGAGAGAAAGTCTCGCCAGAGGCCGGAATCGAAGAAAGTGCTACCGCGATGAAGGGGACTCGTGAAAAAGGACCCGGCAACCATCGCATGACAACCACAAAGATACACAGAAAGCTCCGCTAGAAGATGCCATGGAAAAGCTGAGAACCGACATCCGACGGTCGGCGAAAGAAAGAGAAGAAAAGTTCGGAGATGAGATCGACTCATCGGAATTCATGGACAACGAATATGCGTAAATCAACATGGTCGAGACACGAGCTTCATCATCTTCTCAAGGTGCTCCCGCAGCCCGCGAAAGAGAGGAGCCGGAACCGATGAAGAGACAGCCTTCAGAAAAGGACGACACGATCGCTCAAATGGCGAAGAGGATGGAAGAGATGGCCATAGCTCTAGCCACTCTCCAAAGTCAAGTACAACCACATGAGAGACACCCCGTAAGTCATTCACCTCGTAGACGGAGGGAAGGAAATTACATCCGTCAATGGGGATGACCAACTCGAAAAGGATACAACACAAAGTATGATCCCCGAAAAGGATATCAAGAACTTGGTAGAACAAAGAGTGCGAGAAGCCCTAAGCACAATCGAAGAACGGACATCTATTCGGACGGGTAGACCTTACCCGAAGAATTCGACGCCGTCCAATACCCAAAGCGGCTTCGTACCACCCTCCGTTTAAGACCTTCGACGGAACCGGAACCCCCGACAAGATGTTGCACACTTTCGTGCCAGCTTGTTGCAATGCCGGCGGGAGCGATGCGCTACTCTTCCGACGAGCTTGTTAGCAGTCCGTCGTGGATCGCCTTCGACCGGTATGCGTAACTACCCAACGGATCCGTAAAGACATTCTCGTAGCTAGAGAGCCTCTTCATTAAGCGATTTGTCGGAGCTCAAGCACCACATCACTATAGGTGATTTAGTGGTAGAGAAACAAAGACCGAATGAAACTCTAGTGGATTACATACTTCGATGGAGAAATTTAAGTATGAAGTGTGAACCACAACCGCAAGAACAACATGCAACTAGATCTCGCTTAAAAGCATTCACGGCCCGATAAGACTTCTCCTCAAGGGATTCACTATTAAGACTTTTGAGAAGTTGTTAAGCAAGGCCGGAAGCTTGCAAGAAGAGGCGAAGCAATTAAGTTTTGCCGACAAGACGGACAAGCGTAAGCCGGTGAAGACTTTCGAAAAGAAATCCTGGGTCGTTGCAGAGAGCTTCGACAAAGGCAAACAACCGATGCAAATACCACCGTAACGGCCGCAAAGAACCACAACAAAATTACCAAGAACCCCGGTCCAAATTATCACTGTCTCCGCAAGATGAACAACCGTCTCGTCCGCAACGTACATCGAGGGAGCTTCGAGCAGCAGAATATCCGTTCAAAAATGAAGCAAGCACTAAAGATGTTCCGTAGCTTAATGAAAACTCCAGCATTTCCAACCGCTGTAGCCCAAAAGACTCGTAGGAAGTCAACAAGAAAGGTGATCCCAACTTTTGCCCCTACCATCTGGATGCTCGGGCACAAGATAGAAGACCGCATTACCTTCAAAAGTTGGCTCAACGACAACCTTCTGAAAGGAAATATAACAATCCCGAAGGAGTACATGAAGGAACCCCGTAAAGGAGGTTCCGTCAATGTTATCTCAACCGATCCCGTCATTCCGATAGATCCCTATGCAACCGACGATGGATGGACTACCGCCTCTGACGAGATCTTCGAAGAAGATTTTAGACAACATCCGAACCGCTTCGTGCGAGCTTCAATTCGTAGTTCGAGACCCGTTAAGCCGGTACTATCACTTGCGATAGAAGAACCACCTCGACAGAGACAATCGAAGAGAAGAAGAAAATCGACGAAGAAGAGGGGACCGAGATTCCTAAGGCTAGACTAGGGGCCGCTTATCCTAGATAGTCGTTTCCGATTCGGGGAGAAATCCCTCGAACCTCTCGATTTTGTATGATTATCCGCTCACTTCGGTGGGATCATATAATGATAAGGGTGATGGCGTTGGCTACGTTTTGACTCGTTTCTAACGATTACGTAACTAGCGACAATCCGGGCGTCGATTTCGATACCAACAACAATTCTCAAATCATACATGATCTCGACGATCAAAATGACGAAGAAGGCATCCATCAAGGAGGCTACGAGAGTTCAACAAGCAACGGATCTATCTGTGAGTTTCGAGGAGCTCCAGCATACGATAGAGTTAGAGCCTTCGGATTTGGAAGATAATCCGTAAGAGCCACTCATTCCGATTCAGGAGGAGACACCGACAAACTCAATACTAGATTCGAAGAAATTATAGAAGTCAACCTAAGAAGTGGAAAAGTTCTACCTCCGAGAATGGGTCCAAAAGACAAAGGAAAGTGTGGTTGTTCAAGAAGAACCAACCCCAGCAGAAGAAATACCCATTCGAGAAGAAGCCGGACGCAGAGAACAAAGTGGACTACAACGTGCTAGCCCATCTTAGGAAACTACCGCCAAACCGAGCATCTACGATGCTCTCATCTTATCAAAGGAGATGAGAGAAGCTCCGATCAAGGCCTTACTTGATCCGGAAATTTGCTTAGCTCAAATGGCCGGAGATTCCTTAGATGAGGTTTGCTCGTTAAAGGAACAAGCCGAGGTGTCACCTTCACGTACAATGACCTACTACTTGGGATGCTAGTATCACAACCGACCGTTGTACATTTCAGCTACAATCGGGAAGTTTACGCTCTCCGCAGTATTGGTGGATCCAGAGCATCAATCAATATAATGAGTCTTCGAACACTAAGCATACTTGGAAATCGATGCTCGCGAGCTCGAGGCCGACAAAATGTTATTAAGAGGATTCAACCGTAAAGGAGAAAGAGCCCTGGGTCAATAACGCTACCGATGAAGACCGGTGATTTAGCAAAGACAACCGCAAAATTTCATATAATCGATTCGAAACGTCGTTCAACGCTCTACCTGAGCCGACCATGGATACATGAAAACAGGATGGTACCATCATCTCTACACCAATGGCATCAAGTATTACGATGGAGGGGAACAAAGGCATCAAAGGAGACTTACAACCATTCTCCGTACATGAAATTGGAATCCATGAAGATGCCGCTTATTATGCACCGCCAAAGAAAACAATCTTCTCAAGAGATACCATAACAAATGAAGCAAAGAAAGTTCAGACAACGAAGAACCCGAAGTTCTAGTCCAACAGCTCACTCACCACTCCCTTCCGACGAGATGGTGAAGGTTTCTCCACAACTCGCATCCGAGGTCGAGGCCGGGACGAGGCCGTGGTAGAGACACTATGACAATCGGACGTAAGAAACCAACCATCAATGTCGATCGGGAAGATAGTTCGAAGAGGAAAAAGAAATCAAGCAAGAAGCAAGAACAATAAGTCGAAAGAAGCCGCAATACAAGATCTCCCTCGAAGATGAAAAGAACGAAGAATACAAATCGATGTACGAGAAGATTAACCACTACGTACATACTATGACCCTAACTCCGATCCATTCTAATAAGATCGAGGGTATGGAGGTCAAAGAGGTACGTAGTGACGCGTGCAAAGCCGATCAAATTCTACCGTGGTGCTTCTTCCTCCAAAACCGAAAATAATGTACAATTCGAAGATGTCACTTCATCGAATTAATGGAATTACCTTTCGAGTGGTACTCTCCCGTGTTCAAAATTTAATTCAACGTGGTTTCTTACCTCGACAATGGACAAAAGGCCAATCACAACATTTTGAAAAGTTATGGAATAACTCCGCCGTCCTCCCAATTCAAAGTATGGACTCGGATTCGTACGCAAGTAGGTCGCCGACGATACCGAATTTTGCTTGGTTGTCACTCGCAAGTCCAATGAAAACCGCATGGAAACTACGTACGAACTCGAAGATTTACAAATCGAGACGCTCCACCGTAATTCGAAGAAGAAATTAAATCCACAATAGATGAATTAATGGAAGTTAACTTAGGTACTAGCGAAGAGCCTCGACCTACCTTTGTTAGCTCCTTACTCAACAAAGAAGACTCCGAAGAAATAATCAAATTGTTAATGGAATTTAAGGACCGTTTTGCTTGGAACTACGATGAAATGCCGTGATTAGCTCCGTAGGTCATGCACCATAAGCTAGGAGTAGATCCTACTTCGTCCTGCACGACAAGGTCCCGTAAGAATGCGTCTAGAAATCGAACAACAAGTCATAGCCGAAGTTAAAAAGCTAATAGACGCTAAATTTGTCCGTGAAGAACAATACCCGACTTCGCTAGCCAACGTGGTGCCGCCGTAAAGAAGAATGGTCAAATCGAATTTGTGTGGACTTCGCAGATTTAAACAAGGCATGTCCAAAAGATGAATTCCCTCTACCAATTCCGAACCGATGATCGATATTGCTTCGACACATGAAATATTCTCATTCATGGATGGATCTTCGTGATACAACCGGATAAAAATGGCTCCGTAAGATGAAAAGCTTACAAAGCATTCGTAACGCCGATCGGAGTATTTTGCTACACAAGGATGCCATTCGGATCGAAGAACGCAGGAGCAACCTACCAAAGAGCAATGACAAGAATTTTTGATGATCTCATCCACAATCAAGTCGAGTGCTACGTGGACGATGTCGTCATCAAAAGCAAAGTAAAGGAAAACCACTCGTATGATTCGAGAATTGTTTTCGAACGATTAAGACAATTTAACCTTAAGATGAATCCCTTAAAATGCGCCTTCGGCGTCACCTCCGGAAATTCTTAGGATTCGTTGTCCGACATCGTGGAATTGAAATCGACCCGGAGAAGATTAAAGCCATCTTAGAAATGCCGC